>LR738710.1:322004608-322193660 GCA_902687465.1 Secale cereale
CCCCCCCCCCCGCGCCCTTGCGCGCAAACGCGACGTCGAAGTACATGACCCAGCCGTCCGGCGGTTCACTTCCTGACGAGAGGGATCGGCCCTCGCATGCTTCGAGCTCCGGGGCATCGGCCCAGTCATCCATGAAGTCAGTGAGCGCGGCTCCTTTCATGACTCTGGTTGTGCTGAATTCCAATAGGAACGCCTGCAGCTTGATATTCCATTCAGTGACTCTTCCCGCGGCGTTGGGGCTCTGGAGTACGTTCTCCAGCGGGTAAGCCGATACGACCTTGATGGGATGGCCTTGGAAGTAGTGGCGAAGCATGTGTTAAGTGATGAGGAGTGCAAGTAGAAGCTTCTGTGGCATGGGATAGCGTGCCTGAGTCTCAAGAAGCACCTTCCTGACGAAGTACACCGGGTGCTCGACGGGGGTGAAGTCCAAGCTCTCAAGCGGTTGTGGCGCCTGATTGGGTAAGGGGGGCTTGGGATCTTGGTCGCCGGACGGGGCAGCTATAGCTTGAGGAACATTGTCTTGCGGGGCCCGGTCATCGGCTGGCCCTGCCGGAGCCTCGCGATGTGGGGTTTTGTCTTGGCGCTCCTCCCGGACTGGCACTAACGATGTGCTTGCTGGATGCGATGTAGCGGCCAGGTAAAGCACCAGGGGCTCTTGTGGTTTGTGTGCCGCCATTACCAGTGGGCTAGTGAGGTATCTCTTGAGGTCTTCGAATGCCGCATCGGCCTCAGGGGTCCACTCAAACGGGCTTTCTTTTCCATCAGTTTGAAGAAGGGGAGGGCTCGCTCCCCCGGCTTGGAGATGAAACACCCGAGCGACGTCATGTAGCCGGCCAGCTTTTGCATCTCTTCGAGGTCTTTGGCGGACTCATTTTTTCTATGCCCTTGACCTTCTAGGGGTTAGCCTCGATCCCTTTGTGCGACACCAGGAAGCCCAACAGCTTGCCTGACGGGACGCCGAATTCACACTTTTCCGGGTTGAGCCGCAAGTCTACCTTGCGCAGGCTGGCGAAGGTCTCTTCCAAATCTGCGATGAGGGTCTTGGCCTCCTGACACTTTACCACTATGTCATCATCATAGGCCTTAGTTGTCCTCCCGAGCTTCCCTCCTAGGGAAATATGCATCAATCGCTGAAAGATTGCTCCTGCATTCCACAACCCGAACGACATACAAGTGTAGCAGTATACCCTACATGGGGTGAGGAAGGCAGTCTTCTCGATATCTTGCACCGCCATCTTGATTTGATGATAGACCGAAAAGGCAGCCAGGAAACACAGTAGGTCGCATTCGGCGGTGGAGTCGACAATCTGGTCGATGCAGGGCAGCAGAAATGGGTCCTGAGGGCAGGCCTTGTTGAGGTTGGTGAAGTCGACACGCATGCGCTCTTTCCCACCTTTCTTGGGCACAACGACGGGGTTCGCCAACCTTTCTGGGTATCAGACCTCGCAGATGACACCACTGATTCTAGTTTGTGAGTTTCTTGCACAACGAAGGATTGCTTCTCTGTATAGTAGTGACTGGCCTTCTTCTTCATGGGGCGCACGTTGGGGATTACATTCAGGTGGTTCTCAATCAACCCCCTCGGGACTCCTGCCAGGTCCTTGTGTTCCCATGCGAATACCTCCTTGTTAGCGTGCAGGAATACGACCAGCGCCTTTTCTTGAGCTGGGGGAAAGCCAGCGCCTATGGTGAAGGTGGCACCTGACACCCCATCTTCATCCACCAGCACCTTCTTCGTCTCGTCCCGGTCTTGAGAGAAAAGTTGTTTCTTCTTCGCTGGTGCAGCCCCCTTGGCCCATGGGGCGGCCTCATCGGCTGTCAGCGTCCTGGGAACCAGGGTACCCAGACTTGCCTGTCTGCGGGTCGTAGAGGGCTCCTGCCACGGCCTGGTTCGCCCCAGCTGATCGACCAGCTGCTCAAGGCCCTCGCGAGGGGGCTAGACCTCGCGAGGATAATGACGTCAAGACCTCCTCAGGAGCGGCCTTGGCTAGGTCGCTCCAGAGGGGCGGAGAATCCAAGGCCAAGCCTGCCGCAGGAGGAGGCAGTGACGCAAGCAATGACGCACTGAACCAGCGGGTGCCAGCGCGTGCTAGTGGCAAAGTTGCCGTTTTGGTGCAAGGGGGACAGCGCAGGCGCAGGTTCCCAAGGAGCAGGACAAAGGGTTTCTCCATTGGTGCAACAAGACTAAAGACCGCAAGGACGACAGGGAGGACGTCACCATCGAGCCCACCACCGCGTCACCGCCTGATCCTTTTGCAGGCGAAGACTGCTTTTGTCAGGATAGGAACGTCCTTATGTTCCCGCTCAAAAATGGCCGTTGTGGGATCCCTTCCCACCTAAACATTTCGGGGGAAGAGGACCCTGGCCGCCTATATAAGTAGCTAGGATCCCCACCATGAAGGGATGAAAGAAGAGACAGAGGAGATCCATAAACTCTGCCTTCACGCAACGGAGCAAGAACTCTTGCCTCCCGACCCTCCTGCGCTCTCCTCCTGAGCTCAGGAACCAATGTACTAGTTCATATTATAGCCCTCCTGAGGCCAATCCACCAAAGCAGGAAGTAGGGTTTTACACCACAAGGTGGCCTGAACCTAGGTAAACTCTTGTGTGCTTCACTTGTTGTTTGCTTGAATCTCTTCACTGGACGAGTGTAATGCCCAGGATGGGACTATATCTCCTACGTGTCGAGGCACGACTTAAAGAGATAAGCCCATTCTGGAATAATCGCAAGTTTGGTACCTTTGCACATCTCATGTAAAAATAGGGATGGAAAACTGAAAAGATAGTTGGCTTACACTCGCCACGTCACACAAATTCATTACATGTTCAAACATCATTCAGATAAACATCACAGCCCATCTAAGGGTAAGATCCAAATGACAAGATACCAAACTTAACATTAAACCACAGGTCTAGATCGAATCCTAGTAGAAGCTCTACTGATCAACCGGATAGTTCACATAGTAACAGCTACGCTCCTCGTCGTACTCCCAGTCTAGCTCAGTTCGGACCAACACTCATGAGGAGCACTGGCCCGGGGGTTGTTGATTAAGAACTTGGGTTTGCAAGACCCTATGTAAGTTTTTAGTTATTAGGTGAATAGTACCAATGTTGGGACTTGCTGGAAAAGACTTAGAACTTAGCGGTTTATCGAGGGGGTCCCATAACCCCAACCGTGTGAGGAACGCATAATCAAGGAACATAACACCGGTTTATACGGTTCCTAGCGGCATGAGTGGAACAAATCACCAAGCAAAAGGCTTAGCCTTCCACCCATTACCAATATATAGATGATTTCATTTAATAAATAATATAGTGTGATATCCCAACAAGCTTCAACAAGAAGCAAGAATCTTCAATCTTCACCTGCAACTAACAATGCTATAAGAGGGGCTGAGCAAAGCCTACGTATAGCCAATCAATGTTTTGCATAGGTAGGGTGGTTAAACAGGTTCATGGTTACAATAGGAGGCTGACAGGAAAAACATGGGCATCAAGGCAAAACTATAGATCGAGACTTCTAGCAAAAGGCAAAGATAGTAATGTTATCGGGGTTCGGTCATCTTGCCTGAAGAGTTGTCAATGGGAACGTAAGAGGGGTCCTCGTTCTCAACCTCGGTAGTAACCTCGTGCTCGTACTCGTACTCGGTCTCAGCTTCCGGCTCTACTCAAACACAAGAACACAAGGCAACGAATCAAACAAGATGCAATGCGCAGAAAAATTACTGGATGCATGACCGATGCAATATGGAAGCAAAACAGATGCACTATGGAAGCACAGAAAGTCTACTTAGGAAGCACAGTGTTACAGCACAACAATATGCATCAAGCAAAATGCTTCAAAACATGATAACAATAGGATATTATGAATCTACATGCAAAAACACACAAGTTACATATAGGACATGCCCAAAACGGAGCAACGGGTTAAAAGTTACACCCGAAACAATAAACATGCACAAGCTGAAATTATCAGCCACATAGCAACTTCGGAGCAAGAGATAAATGGTCTACATCACTCAAACATCATGGCAATGAGCATGGACATAAACTAGACATATCCTACAACAAACAATTCCATTGGAGCATCCCCAAAGGAGCCATGGATCAATAGCAACAAGCTATGACATATTGAACTTGACAACAAAATCCTGACAGCAGTAATTGTTGCAACTTGGGAGCAAGAGTTAAATATGCTACAACCACTCAAATAAGCATGTGAGAGCATGAATGAATAGCCAACAATATATACAACAAGGAATCATCAAGAGTCACCCCAAAACTATCATGGATTGGCCTAGAACAACAAGCAAACATGGCATCTGGAAATTACAGATTCCAGACTTGGTGAAATTTCACCAAGTGTTAAAACAGTAGTAACATCATGGCATGTTTGTGAGCAAGTTTAATTCACCTCAAAGCAAAACATGGCAAGTGGTAAGCACCACAGCAAAGTACTCATGATGGTGAATCCAAAACATCTAAGCATGCATCAAGGGGACAAACAAAACGATAGCAACGAGTTCCTCTACGAGGCATCTCGTAACAAGTTTAACGACATAACAACCACATAGCACTTTGCAAAGGAGATAAGCATGGCAAGATGATATCTATCATGCAAGCAATCAACATGTAGAGCATTTCATGACGAACACGTGGACATATCATTTGCATCATTTGGATAAACATGCACCAAGTTATCACATTGCAAAAATGGCATGAAAACAACTACTAACAGCAGTTTATAACAAGTAGCACTCTTCCTACAGATATTTAAGCATCTAGATGACCTCAAACATGCATGGCACAATGGAAAAAAACGTAGTACAAGTCTCCACGATCATTTTTACATATCATTTGCTCAAATCGGACCATCACACAAAAAGTTATCCACATAGCAAAACTGCACCAGAAACTGAAAATCACCAAGGACTTAGCAAAAAAACTACCTCGGTCAAACGGGGTCAACGGGCGGCTGGAAGCGGATCGGGCCGGCGCATTCACGGGTTAACGGGTCGGGCGGCGCCCTCGGCCCGTTAGGCTGGCAAGGGGATCGGATCTGGCGAGGGATCCTCCCTCGTACCCCGAGCGGCGGCGGCGGCCTTCGGGCGATGGGAGGCGGGAGGCGGCGGCGCCGGCGTGGAGGAGCGGTGAGGCCGGGGCGGGGCGGTGCCCGGGCGGTGGGTGGCAGCACCGGCCGGCGGCGGTGACGAGGCGGGGGCCGGCGACCTGCGGCGGGAGGGGCCCGGCGGCGAGGGGATCCCAGCGCGGCGGCGGTGAGGTGGCGCGGCGGCGGCGGCGGTGAGGTGGCGCGGCGGCGGCGGTGAAAATAGAAGAGGCAAGAGTAGTCGTCAGGAGTCCTCACCAAAGTGAAAGGGGATGAGGAGCAAAAAATCCTACTCTCCGATATAAATATAGGACTCAAAACATTTTCAGTGTGTGCCTAGACTCAACCGTCAACGATTCGATCAATCAGTGGGGGCTTCTAGGTCGAAGAAGGCTCTGATACCAACTTGTAATGCCCAGGATGGTCTTATATCTTTAAGTCGTGCCTCGACACGTAGGAGATATAGTCCCATCCTGGGCATTACAACGAGGGCGAGACGCTGGGTAGACGTGAGTGGGAGAGATCTTCGTTCACGCCCCTGTGTTCGAACTTCTTGGGTTTGCGAAGCCCGTAGTCCGACATTTGGCACGCCAGGTAGGGGGCGTGTCGAAATCTCGCCTCTCCGAAGACCTCGTCCCGCTCTCGTCCGTCGACCCCGCGTCGCCCAGCTTCAACGGATCGCGACCCCGATGGCGGAAACGCATTAGACTCGTGCGGAAGCCCGCGGCGCTCGCGCTACGCGAGTGTCACCCTTTGGTTACGGGACTCGCCGTCACCCGGCCTTGATCGGGGCCGACGGCACGATGAGCATCACCGACCCGCCGCCTGGGGACCGGCAGCACCCATTGCCCACACGACGCCAAGGCCGCACAGCGCTGCTGGCCGCCGAGCACGCGGTAGCAAGTTCGCGGGATCGGCGCGAAATGGCAAACATGAGGGCCACGCTGTTGGTGGCGAGGGAGCTGCTCAGGTGCCGGTTACTTGATACCGGCCACGACGCGTTGCTCCTCAGGGTGGCCGAGCTCCTCGATGCCGCTAGCACCGGAGCCGAGCCATTCTGCTTCCACACAATGACGCCAGGAACCGGGTGCCGTGCCAGCTGCGCCCGGTCGCCTGTGTGGTCAAGACCTGTGGCGACCTACGAGGGCGGCATGGGGTATGATCCCCTGAACCATGCGTATGATGCCGCCCCTCTGCCTGGAAGCCCTTTGTACTGAGGTACCGTCCCCGCCGAGGAACCATCAGGAGACAACCACAGGACTACGCCCGACGCCGGATGCGATGAGGCACCAGCACGAGGGGGCTCAGGGGCAGAAGGCCAGGGGACAGACCTCCCGCTCTAAGCCCTCGACCCACCGCCGTCGCCATTGATGGCCATGGAGCACGAATGAAGCACCGCGGGTGTCTGCAAGGGCCAGCACACGCGGCACTGGCCGTAGGCCTCGGGCTGGCAGCATCTCTGGCCCCGGGCCTCGGCAGGCCAAGGAGATACCCCAGGTACCGCGTCAAGACAGAAAGGGGAGGGAAGGCTCGGGTCAGGCCCTCGTCCCCTCACGCGTGACCCATCGCGCATGAGCCCGCCCTGGATTTCACCAGGGGCTCGCCGGTGGCAGGTATGATGCGCGTGGGGAGGGGCCTTCTCTCTCTCCGTTCAGCCTCAAGACACCGCGCCTCCCGACGCACCATCCGCCGAGCTCCGGAGGGTGCATCTGGAGGCGGTATGGCAGCCCGTTCTACGCACACCGGGAGGGCCCAAGACCGCGGCTCCGTCCCCCTGCTCACGAAGTCCCGTATCCGCTGGGCCCGACCCTGATCAGGAAGGGCTCAGGGGCCATTAGGTGCGTGGGTAGGGCGGGGTCCCCCTCGCACCTCAGGACGCCGTGTCTCCGGACGACGTTAGCCCCCAGGGGCGAAGCGCGCTCGAAGGTCGCGTAAGCGGTGTACCTAGTGCTCGGCAGGGGGCCTATAGCCAAGGTCCCATATCTCCACCATGCGCAGTGTCCCACCTCATGAATGCCGCCTTCTGGTGAGTTCATGGCGGGAGCAGACTAGCGCGGGGCGGGGCCCTCGAAGCGAAGGGGCGGGCACGTCAAAAGATCTCCGCTCATGACACTCTCACGTAATAATGAGTGGGATTGTACACGCCCCAGAGTCCCCGGAGCGTCACCCTAGGGCCTCGGGGGCTCCCTCCCACGTCCTAGTGGATGCACCATGCTCCGCGCTCTCCGTCGACACTGACCTCCAATGGCTATGCCCACACTGCGCTCATGTGTACCCTCGACGCCGGGGGTGATGCACCGCAGCTCACGTCGAAGGAGGCCCGACCGACAGAGCGATACGCAAGACAGTCGACGGGCGCTTTTGCGGACCCGAAACCCCACACCCCCTGGAGGAACGCCGTCAGGAAGTGCAGCGGTTATGGGCTGCCCTAGATCGATTCGCTCGCCCCTAGAGCCTCAAGATTCGCAGCTCTCAAACACGAAGAACAGCGAAGAACGAGTGAGAAAAACGATGGAGAGATAAAACGTAGACTGGCAAAAGTAGTATATTGATTTGTTCGATTGTGTGTTGTCTAATCGGCCATCACCTCCAACATATATAAGAGGCGGCTGGACTTCCCGTACAAGCAAAGGATTCGTCTAAGCTTTCCTTACAAAAAATTACATCAATTCACGTCCTAGAGTCCTAGTTCTACTCCAACATGAATTCAGTCTGAATCTGGCCCATCTTGTGTCTTCCTCCATGCGCGGGCCGCCGAGCTTGCATTTGATCTCCGATCAAGATGGACCAAATATCAAACTCGTGCGCCTCGACGATACGAAAAATTCTCATGTTGATAACTTTTTCAAATAAGGCCATCTTGAACACCTTTTGAGGTCATCTTTACCTTCCAGTCGAATTCGTTCTTGCAGAAGACTGGATTATCCGAGTCTCGTAGTGAATTTTCATGCCATATACTATCTCTGTTGACGATGACTCCAAAACCAAATTTCACCGTTTTTATGATACGCACAACTTCCGTATTGAACACTTCTCCATCCGAGATCATCTTGATAAACTTTTGGGCACATGTTCCGTTTCACTCGGATTCGAGCTCATCCACTCGGATGTTAGAGTCTTTCACTCGGATGGTCCGACTGGACTTTTTCACTCGGATGTTTAGAATTTTCCACTCGGATGACTATATTTTCACTCGGAAGACAATCTTTCACTCGGATGATGACCACATTTTCAGTCGGAAGACAATCTTTTACTCGATCGGCAAGCTTTCATTCCGATGGTAATCCTTTCACTCGGTTGATTATATTTTCACTCGGAAGATAATTTCACTCGGATTACTATATTTTCAGTCGGAAGCCAATCTTTTACTCGATCGATAAGTTTTCACTCAACCTTTTACTCGATCGGCAGGTTTTCATTCGACCTTTTACTCGATCGGTAGGTTTTCACTCGACCTTTCACTCGATCGGTAGGTTTTCAATCGGAAAGTAAAACTTTTCACTCGGATTTCCCGACTGAAAACACAGCTTGATCTTGATTTGCCTCTTCAGGTTACATACGACCTCGGATTGAGACAACTTTTATATGGAAATCGATCCACTCGACGAGACGAAACTTTTTCATGTTGAAGGTTTTTCAATTGAAGGCCGTCTAGATGGTCGAATTACTCGCGCAACCTATCAGACCACTGCCTGGTATCTCACGCCATATTTCCGTATAGTTTCGGTCTGTAGTGTATTGCCTCTAACTTTTACATACGAACTCGGATTGAGATAATTTATATATCAAAATCGATTGCCTCGATGAGACGAAGACAATTCTTTAGAGTGCTCCTTCATCTGAGGTCGTCTTGAATGCATGATTGGCCAAAAACCACTTGGAACATTGAATTATGCCACTCGGAATATAGTTTCGGTCCCTAAAATAAGGTCGAATGATGATAACTGAAACATTAAAGTCGTTCCACTCGGTGATGTGAATCTTTTCATGCTGAAAACCCTTTCATTCGAGACCATCTTCATTGCTTTCCGTATCTTGCCAAAATCAGGTGTCAACACATGCCCCCCTGTTTTTCTGCAAAGCTTGCAAGCCGAAAAATAATACGCGAAGTTCTTTGTTCTAAGGACGATGTCAACACTCCATCGGCCATTTGTATTTCTCAGGGCGATAATTACGTATCGGCCATGTTTGTGCTAAGGGCGATAATCGTATATCGGCCATTGACTACTTAGGCTTCTTGCCACACACTCGGGTGGTATTTATTCAAGTACTTGCCATTGAGAGCTCAAGGTAACAATGTCCACAAAATATGAGTTTCCAGGAACTATTCTTGTAATCCTAAAAGGACCTTCCCAACTTGGAGACCACTTCCCGAATTTTCTATCTCTGGAACCAATCGGTAGAATCACTTTCCACACAAGATCACCAACTTGGAAATTCTTCAACTTAACTTTCTTATTGTAAGCTCTTGCCACCCTCAACTTGTCTCTTTCTATTGCCTTTAAAGCAGCCAAACTCTTATCGGCAACCTCATCAATATTGTCCATCATCAAGATATAAAAGTCTATTGCTGATAAATCATTTTCTTTGGCTATTCTTAAAGCATTCAAATTCACCTCCACTGGTAAAACAGCCTCTTGACCATATACTAGCTCATATGGAGTCACCTTCGTAGCACCATGCCTTGAGATTCTATGTGCCCACAAAGCTTCAGACAACAAGTCATGCCATGTCCTTGGATTATCCTCAATCTTCTTCTTGATTAGTTTGATTAAAATTTTATTACTAGACTCAGCTTGTCCATTGGCTTGGGCATAGTAAGGAGAGGAGTTGAGCAACTTTATGTTACAAGAATCGGCAAACTCTCTGACTTGGTGTGACATGAAAGATGAACCTTGATCTGTAGTTAACGTTTGTGGAATACAGAATCTATGAATAATGTGCTCAGTTATGAATTGAATTACCTTCGTATGTGTCATGTTCTTGAGAGGTATTGCTGCAGACAATTTAGTGAAATAATCGGTTGCCACCAATACGAACCGATGCCCCTTTGAGAAAGATGGATGAATTTGCCCAATAAAGTCTAAACCCCATCCTCTGAAAGGCCACGGCTTGATAATAGGATGTAACATAGGAGCAGGAGCTAATTGAATATCACCAAATTTTTGACAAGCTTCACACCCTTTATAATATCTGAAGCAATCATTAATCATAGTCGGGCAATAAAACCCAGCACGTCGTAATAACCACTTCATCTTGGGAGCCGACTGATGAGTGCCACAAATGCCTTCATGTACCTCTCCCATAGCAACTCTTGCCTGGTCTTCATCCAAGCACTTTAGAAGAACATCATCTACTGTTCGGCGATAAAGACCATCATCTCCCATTGTATACTTGAAAGCCATACACCGAACAACCCTGTCCACCCTTTCACTCGGATTGCACAAGTAATCAACAATGAGCTTCCTCCAGTCGGGATTGTCACCTGCACTAGATTTTTTGTTAATGGCCGAATCGGTGGGTTCAGTTTCGGCCTCTCCCATATTTGCAAGACAAGACATCGGTCTTTGAGAGATATGAAACATGCCATGATCAACATGATATCCAGATGCTTGTTGTGCCAACTCATTTGCTTTCCAATTGTCATGCCTAGATATATGAGCAATGCTAAAACGGTCCAAAGTAGAGATCATATCTAGACATTTATCAAGATAAACATTAAGTGATTCATCCAGACACTGAAAGACTTTGGATATTTGTTCCACCACTAGTAACGAATCGCCATAAGCCTCAATATGTGTAACACCTATAGCAATTAACATCTCTAGGCCGAATAACAAAGCTTCATATTCGGCCTGATTATTTGTGCAAAAGTATTCTAAGCGGCACGAGGCTTCGAAAACAGCACCATGAGGAGATATATAAACATTACCAACACCCTGGCCATTGCTACAAACTGAACAATCGAAATATAATCTCCAAGGTACTAAAGAGACAAGGTTTATATCAATGTCATGCTTGTCATTAATTCGATGCTCAATAATAAAATTAGCAACGATTTGGCCTTCCATGGATTTTAGAGATTCATAAGCCAAATCATACTCAATCAAAGCATAAGCCCACTTGCCAATTCTGCCACTAAGAATTGGCCTATGCAACATGTATTTAATGACATCGGTTTGACAAGCTACTATGCAAGGACTCGGCACTAAATAATGTCTCAATTTTGTGCAAGCATAATATAAGCATAGACATAGTTTTTCAATAAACGTATACCTTGTCTCGGCGTCCAATAAGTGTCTGGTCAAATATGTAATAGCATGGTCTTTTCCTTCTGTTTCTTGAGTCAAAACAACACCAATAACACCTTATTCTGCTGCAATGTAAAGATTAAAGGGCTCCTCATGCTTGGGTGCTTTCATCGCCGGAGGAGTGCACAAATAATTCTTGAGCATATCAAAGGCTTCTTGCTGTTTTGCCCCCCAAGTGAAATCAACATCATTCTTTAACCGAAGGATAGGTGTAAATGCATCAACTTTCCCTGACAGATTAGATATGAACCTTCTCAAATAATTGATCTTGCCAAGGAACGTTTGCATATCTCTCTTGCATGTTGGCGCTTCCACTTTCTGTATAGCTTCTATCTTTTTGGGATCAATCTCTATGCCATCTTCATGAATAATGAAACACAAAAACTTGCCAGCGGACACGCCGAATGCACACTTCAAAGGATTCATCTTCAGTCCATACTTTTTCATTCTTTCAAAAGCTAAACGCAAATCGGCCAAGTGAGATTCAAAACCATCCGATTTGACAACAATATCATCAATATAAACTTCAAGTATGACACCGAGTAAATCATGAAAAATCAAATTCATAGACCTTTAATATGTGGCGCCAGCATTTTTTAATCTGAATGTCATCACCGTCCATTCGAATGAACCAAGGAAACCAGGGCATCGTAAAGCCGTTTTGGACATGTCCTCTTCGGCCATAAAAATTTGGTTATACCCCGCATTACCATCAAGGAAGCTAATGACTTTATGTCCAGAAGCATCATTAATAAGCATATCAGCTATTGGCATGGGATACTCATCTTTGGGTGTAGCCCTATTCAAATCTCTGAATCAATGCATACCCTTAACTTGCCAGATCCTTTTTTCTCCACTGGGACAATGTTAGAAATCCACTCGGCATACCTGCAAGGTCGAATAAAATTAGCTTTAAGCAGTCGACCGATCTCTTCCTTGATCCGGTCATATGTTTTTGGATTAAACTTTCTGGCCGATTGTTTATATGGTCTAAAACCAGCCTTTATAGGCAACCTATGCTCCACTAGCTCTCGGCTTAAACCTGGCATCTCATGATATTCCCATGCAAAGCAACAAACATATTCTTTCAATAGCTCAATTAACTTAGCTTTACAATCAGCTTTCAATTTTTTGTTTACAAACGTCGGTCAAGTGACCGAATGTGGGGACCCCGACTCGTAAGTCGTGATCACCGAATGCACGTGTATAGTGATCCCAGAGATCAATGCTCACTGAACACACAGAAGCTGAATAACAAGAGTCTTACATCCTTACATACCGTGTTACACAAATAGGACCATAAAGGTCAAGTCTTGAGTATATCATCGCAGCAGAAAATCTTCAAAGACAACTGGGACCCATGCCATCTGCCTTAACCCTACAGGCATTCTGACTGGGAAGCGTCCTAGCTCGCATGCTCGTCACCAAGAAATCTTCATCATAACCTGTGCTCTCATGCCTGGCCAATAAAATAACCAGTGGCAAGCCAATGAGTACATTGAATGTACTCGCAAGCAACCCAAGTGTGGTAACAGAATAATTATGCAAGGCTCTACTACTAAATTGGTAGTTTTGCGGAAAGCTAGTTTTTCATATGCAAGTATGATCAACATATAACAAGGATATGCATGTGTCTGTAACAAGTATCAGGAGGTCACAGACATCATTATCGAGAAAGAGTTGTAATCAACTCATGTTCAAGCTCATTGTAACTTCCTCAGGTATCACATCATCAATCTCACTGGACCATGTTGACTTCATCAATATCACTGAACCATGTTGTTTCCTCACACACACACACCAGGTTTCGCAAACATTGGACGTAGCCCAAGAGCGGTTACCCAACTGTCCATGACCGTGGACACGGCTATTCGAATAATTTTACACTCTGCAGAGGTTGCACACTTTACCCACAAGATCCGGGGAACTTCCGTGTCATCCACGACCCGCGGTACCTCAAGTACCCGGGGTAAGCACCCGATCACTATCTTTCCCTAGGCGACACTAATATGGAGTCCACTCGATTGGTAACAGCCCCTGTGCCAAACATTTCACATCTCAAGGTTTGTGGAGACTCGCTCCGTATTCATCACATATCACAAGCACGGGGTACCAACGGTGTGTCCGGTGCCCTGTAAAGACAGTCATGGCCGCCTCTCCAAGCGCGACCCCGTCCCAAGAGTGACCTCATGTCACTCCCGTCACTAGTAATGCGGGCACCATGCTAGTATCGACCTAGGTAATCAATAATGCCCTTTCCCATATAAGGGTAGAGTGGTTGCGCATGTAAGGTTGTAATAACGGTCGCAACTTAAACCAAATCCGTTTTCAAAACAACAAACACACTTGCCTGGGTACACCACTTCGTCTTCAAGTGGTTACCCATCTCACCATCTCCCTCGGGCATAAATGGCACCCGACGGGGTTTTCGAAAAGTCCTTTGAAAGTATCCTGCTTTCGTTACCATGCATATACCCGTCCCATTTGCATAGCCACTACTATAGCAACCTAGCTACTCCCACCCACATAACCCTCATAGGAAGGTAGGGTCATGTTTGATGCAAGTTTCATCAGTAAAGTAACAAAGGCAGCAACCAAAGTGGTTTCCACCTCAACATGATTCCGATGCATTGAATAATAAGGTGCTATGAGACATGCATAAAAAGGTTTCTTGAACATGGTCAAAGGGCTGCTTGCCTTATTCTTCTGAGTCTTCAAATCTTCTGGTCCATCTCCGAATACTCCATTTATTACGTTAACTAACGATGGAAACAATCATAATAAGCAACACAATCATAGCAAAAATAAAAGTGATCTAAAAATAGGAGTTGGACTTTTCTAGGATACCTCTGGTCATATTAGAAATGACCAAGGTGGTTTCATAGGTATTGGATCAATGGGTGATTTGGAACATTCCAATATGATGGAACCAAAGGGTGTATGGATTTGGAAGAAGTATACAGAGATATTTTCTTGAATGATGAGCAAAGGTACCCATCATCAAGTCAAGATTTTAGAAGCATTTAGGAGTTGGTTTCACTGGATTTGGAATTCAAATGAATTTCCTAGGATTTTCCAAAGCTGATAAATAGGAAGAAATGGCTCATTATTTGGTGGGGTACAGAAACTATTATTAAAAATGTTCCAAAACTAAGTTTGGACATGACAAGCATCTAGGAATTTGAATCACTGCATTTGGGTCAAAAATGAGCTCTCTGTGATTTTCTAAAGTTCATCACAGAAAATGAAATATGGGTATTTGATAAATATGTGTGAAGGAAAAGTCTCTGGAATAATTTGCATGTAGCACCAACAGATAGAGCATGATTTTAGAAGCTACCAGAAATTTGAATCATGCAATTTGGAGTTTATATGAATATTTGGGGCATTTTTGAAGTTGACTGGAAAAAGAAAAAGAAGAAAAAGGATAAGGGTTTACCCTCCACTGCGCTCAGGGCGGAGGATAGCTTGCGGGCCGGCCCATTGGCTCCAGCCGCGCGGGCGGGGGTGGTGACGCCGAAAGCATCTTTTCCGGAGGGCGTTTTCGCCTGGGAAAAGCGGCCCGCGCCTGGCCCGCTTCCACTTAAGCCGCTGGGCCCGTCGGCCGGGTCGCCGCCAGGTGGGCCCTGCCCGCAGGGTTGTCCTCCTCCTCCCGCTCCCGCAACAGAGGGGAGGGGAGGCTCGGCCGCTCAACGCCGGCGCCCGTCCCCGGCGGCACAGGCCACCCCCGGCCAGGGCGCGGCCACCGGTGGGGTCCCCGGGGAGGGGCGCATCCAGGAGGCCCCTTGGGGCGGCAGGGGAGGGGCCAGAGAGCACGAACTCGAGTGGGGGCCGCGGCGGCACTCTGGCCATGGAGGAGGTATGAGGCCATGGGAGGGAGGTTGGGGATATCTGGGAGGTGTACGGGAGAGAGGAGGGTCCAGAAGAAGCAAGGGCGCTCGGGGGGAAAGGCTTTATATAGGGCAGCCGCGGTGCACCGTGAGCATGGTCCAGGGCGCGCACTGGCGAGCTCGAGGAGAGAGAGGAGGAGGGCCGGAGAGGATAGGGCCGACCGTCCTGCAGGTCGTGGACGTCGAGGGCACCTCGGGGGACACGGTCCCTCTGCCCAAGGCCGTCTGGAAGCCTCGGGAGGGCCGAGCTACACTGCCTTGGTGCACTGTAGCGTGCTCCAGAGCACGTCTTTGGCCGGCATGCTTGTGTCTATGCTTTCTAGGCCGTGTCCTCTAGTGTCTAGCCGTGTCCAGGGGGTAGAGGGGGTAGTAAACAATGGCTCTGTGGTCTTGGATGCCCTGGGAAACAACTGGGATGAGGAGGGAGGTGAAGGAGGACAAGAAGGTGGCTGTCCACAAGGGTAAAAATGGGGTTTTTACCCTCCAATAATTGAGCTGAGGCCAAGGGAATGTTACTGGGGGTAGATGATGATCAGAATAGGCTGTGGTAAGAATTTGAGGTAAGGGGAAAAAGTAAAAGTGGTTCAAACACTGGTTTTAGTAAATGAACAGAAGGTGTTTGATCAGTGTTTGGTCAAGCAAATGACATCCACTTGACATGGAACTTAACAGGATCAAATGTCACATATAATTAGGCCTCTACACCAAATTTGAACTCATTTGGGCAAAGTGGCCAATGTAACTTTGGTGAACCCTAGAAATGAACAGAAATGGTTTCACCATGTTTGAGTCAAGAAAATCATCTCCCCTTGATGCACCACTTGGTGTAGCATCATCATTTGGGGATATGAACATGCCCACAAAGTTTGAGGCTCCAGATAAAAAGTTGACAATGTAATGTTGTTCAAATTTGCATTTGAACAGAAAGGGTTTTGGGGTGATCTGATCAAGTTGCTCTTTTCCAAATCTTGTGCCATTTGGTCTAGATGCCTTATTAGGCCATTCTAGCATGTGCACTAAATTTGAGAGCATTTGGACAAGTTTGGCAATGTAGAGTTGCTCAAACTTCAAATATGGACAGAATGGTTTTGAAGGGGTTTGAGGATGTTTCCTTGATCTTCAAGGAATGAGGCTTTGCAAGATCATCAAATATGTCATATGTGACATGATAGAATTTCCCTGGAATTTTTGGAGAATATTTCCTTTGTAAATATTTCAAAAGCTTGAAATATCCAGAAAGGGTTTTGGAAGGATTTGTCCAATATTTTGAACATGACCATGTGTTTAAACTCTTATATATGGACAATATATGTCCTATGAGTCTCCCTGAATTTTGGCAAATATTGTTGAAATGATTAAATAATTTTTCCCTATTAAAGACCATTTCTGGCCTTAAGAAAAAGCTTTTAAATAAAATATAATAATAACTTTTAAAATTATACTTTTGTGGTTTCTGGGAGTCCTATATCTAATAGGATTCAAGTATACTTTTTGAAAGATTTTTCACACCCTAAATAAGGTACTTGCAGTGCAAACCTCAATTCAGGGGTTTTTGGAAAACTAATTTTAGAAAATACCATTTGGCCAAAATATTTTTATAAGAAAATTCTATACTGGTCTATACACATGGCATGATCATTGGAAAAAGGTTTTGGGTCAAGGAGATGAAGTATAAGAGTTGGAGGATTTATTTGATTTTTAGAGCACTAGCAAAAAGCAGAGAAGAGTCAAATCAAGCAAAGTCAAAAACACTCAAAAGTTTTTGCAAATCCACATTTTTAACATGAGAATTAGCTTAAGCAATGTGACATGAAAATCAGGGTGTGACAGACCTACCCCCCTTACAAGAATCTCGTCCCCGAGATTCCCAGACTAGGCGTGGAAAGAAAAGCGGGGTCTTGGATACGGGGTAGTCTTCACTTCTTCTTGTTGGTTCCGCTTTCGAGCGGTGCTCCTTGGAATCCTGATGTGCTTGATGGTAGGGCTTCTTGCTTGATGTCGTCCTTGATGGAGGTTGCTGAGGGGTCTCTTGCATAGGTTAGGTTGGGTTAGCTGTCAAAAGGCTCGGTGATCAATGTCCTTGCGGCCATCGGGCTAGCTAGGAGATAAGAAGTACTCCCAGAGTGGGGGCTCGTGGAAGATTTGGTGCACGGAGGGTATCTCAGGTGGTAGATCTAGCTGGGGAGCCATCTACCACATGACTTGCAGTGATCACAAAGGGTCCAATGAACCTTAGTGCGAGCTTCCCCTTGACGTGGAAACGCTTGGTTCCCTTCAGAGGGGTTACCCACAGGTACACGTGGTCCCTGATATGGAAACTCATGTTCCGACAGTGAGTGTCAGCATAGCTCTTTTTGCCTTGACTTTGCTGCCTTCAAACGTTCTCTGACTAGTTGGACTTGCTCTTCTGCTGTGCGGAGAATAACCGGTCCAAAGACTAGCCCTTCTCCGGTCCCTGACCAATTGAGGGGTGTGCGGCATCTGCGTCCGTACAATACCTCAAATGGTGCCATCAGAAGGTTTGACCGGTAACTGTTGTTATAGGAGAACTCGGCAAAAAGGGAGACAATCCTCCCACTTGGCTCCATATGCCAAGACACAGGCTCGGAGTCATGACTTCGAGAATCTGATTGACTCGCTCAGTCTGACCTCCAGTCTAGGGGTGGAAAGCCGTGCTGAAAGATACTTGGTTCCCAGGCCTTCTCGGAACTTCTTCCAGAACCTAGAGGTGAACTGGGTTCCTTGACCTGACACAATCTCCTTGGGAAAAGCCGTGAAGACTTACGATTCGGTCGATGTAGAGAGCTGCCAGCCGGTTGCCATCATAAGTGGTCTTGACAGGAATGAAATAGACCACCTTGGTCAGATGATCGACTATGACCTAGATAGAGCCATGTCCTCTTATCCGACCTTGGTATTCCAGTGACGAAGTTCATTCCGTCTTTATCCCACTTCCACTCAGAAGCCTTGAGTGGTTGAAGCAATCCAGCGGGTCGCTGATCTTCAGCTTGACCCTTTGGCACACATCACACTTTGCAACATGGGTTGCAAATCTCTCTTTTCATCTCGTGCCACCGGAATCGTGCCTTCAAGTCTTGATGCATCTTGGTGTGAGCGTTCCTCGACACGGGATTGCTCGGTTTCTCCGGGAGGAGTGGTTTGCAGATACGCCCGGTCTTGGAAGTTTCTTCTTGGTGACGGTGGTCGGTGTAGATCTTCCTTCTTGACAGGGAGGTCTTCAAATGTCTTCCATCCAGCTGTCCGTCTCTTCTTGTCGTCGGGCAGACAAGTAGGCCATCAAATGATGATGTTACCCAACTTGTCCAATTGCTCCATGAGGTCGGAGAGGTACGCAAGGTAAGCTGAGGTATTGGTGGTGGTCTCGGTTGAGTATTTGCAGAGGCCTTCCTGACTCTGAGTCAAGGCCCTGCGGTCAGAATCTGACCAGGTCGTGGCTCGGTGGGGCTTAAGGGTTTCAAGGATTCTAGTGAGTGAATGAACTTATATCATCTTATCCTTAAGCACAGTTTCTGAGATGCCAATAGCTCCATCTAGTACTCCGAACGGAAAAGCATCATCTCACAGAGACCAACTCCAATCACCACTCATTGACATACATATCCTCATGACTCTCAAGAGACGGTCTAACCAAATCATACTTGTCTAAGATCCCCAAATCCATATGTACGTCTACCTCTAAAATCCAAAGGTAGATCATACATGCTGCTGAGCTTAAATTAAACTCCATAATCCAAGCACTCAACCTAGTCTTGCAAGGCTCAAGATAATGCATCTCTATTCTAAGGAAACACGTCATATGCCACTCCAAGATTTGTTTCCTTCCTATAGATCAACTCCAATAGCCCGGTAATTCCATCAATCACCACATAATCCAACAATCCTACAAATCCGATGTCTAAGGTGGTCCACAACATCTCAATCTCTATAATACCCAAATACTTGGAAGGACTATGCATCACGATAGTATGTCCACCAAATTCCCATCATCCGGGTCAAGTAAACTCCAAGATCACGACTATATAGATCCCTAAATCAACTCCGACAAATAATCCAATCTCCTTGGTCATTGACCACCGAGAAGCATGATATCATAATCAGGATCATAGGCCTAAATCCAATCTTACTCCGAATCATGCAGACATATCCAGCATTATACCAACCAGAATCACCTACATAAATCCAAACCTCATGCCCATCGGGCACTCCTACATATTTCCCAAAGTCATGATTCCACCAACATGAAAACCTCACAATCCATCAAGGTCTCGGATAGTTCCTCGAAGTCACTGATATAAACCACCAAGTCATCTGTCCAATATCCTCGGACTGGTCTATCTATGGCATCATCAGACCTCGTGCTATATTAGGATGAAAATGTGCTCATTCATCGTGTCCACTAGCTCCTTTATGAACCCAGTGTTGTGCAAGTTTACAAAGGCTTAACAGGTTCTCTCGCTTTACCATGGGTTAGGCACATGGTTAAGGATTCGTGCTGGAGTGTCTTGGGAAGTCTCAAAGGGTCTAGGAATGGGGTTACTGGTCTGGAGGGTTAAACATAACTCTACGGGGTTGCAATTGATCGCGAAGGTTGTAGCAGAAGTCTTCAGTGCCAGTTGGTTGCCGAGGTAGAGTCCTTGGTGCATCTTGTCTTGCGGGTCTTCAATTGGGGAAAGAGAATAGAGGGAAGAAGCAGCGTAGAGGAGGGGAATGCCTAAAGGAGGTTCTATAGTGCAGGTGCAGCAAACAGGTGCAAAAAGGCCGAAACAAAAGAAACAAGGCAAGGAAGGTGATATAGCCATGCACTTGTTGCCTGGGGCAAAAGTGCGACTTATATCAAAACACAAACGAATAAAAGCAAACAACACACAATCATGGTTCTATCCGAACCATCATATGGACTCGACTGCGCATAGGGGGTACGCAACTCATCCTACCCTAGGGGTTCTCGGACTCAGTGTCGTGACTTGTGCCTCGTGCAGTCTTCTGAGCTTCCTCAGGTGTTGCCATGTCCCTTGTAGTTGCTTGATGAATGATCCGGGTTGAGCCTGGAGAATCTTCAACAACTTCTCGCCCGATGAGGTGATGGGGTGAAGGTGCCTCCTTGTAGCTGGTGTTGACTTGTCTCCTCTTGTCTCTTCAATCATGACGATCCCTTGTGCCTTCTGGGGCGTCGAGGGTACCTGGTAGGCAATCCATATGTAATGACAATAACATGGCATAATAGAGGTCCACCATGTCAGGTTCGTTGATGAAAACATCGACACCAAGAGCGGGGGATGAAGAGAACCGTTTTCCTGCTCACTGCAGTGAGGCGGACCAAATGGCGAGGTTCTCATCCACCGGTGGTTGCCGATACAACAACGGTAGTGACAGGATTACTCTATTAGCGATGCATATCATGACTTTGCATAACCTATACCCTGGTCATCGTAGGCCAACGTTGCATCTTCTTGGGGGCTCTTGTCAAGGGTGTCCCCCATCTTCTGGGTCTTCATATCCTTACTCATCGAGGATGTAGTTTCTGTTGGTATCATCTTGTCGTGGTGTCTCCAATCTTGCGTGCAAGAGTGGTGGGTGAGTGTTTGGCAAGGTGCACTCCACGAGGATTACTGGAAATCTGGTGGTCTAGGGCATAAGGGTTCTAGCGACCATGGTTTTGAAGGGGAAGAGATCGAGCATAGCCTATTTTTCGAAAAAATTGAGAAGGGAAGAGAAGTATAGATAGTTTTGAAAACTACTAATAGTCTTGGAAAATAGTTTTACCCTAACTAACGACCATGCTAACTAAGGCTTCCTACAGTCAGGATGGCTCTGATACCAGCTCTGTGGGGACCCCGACTCGTAAGTCGTGATCACCGAATGCACGTGTATAGTGATCCCAGAGATCAATGCTCACTGAACACAAAGAAGCTGAATAACAAGAGTCTTACATCCTTACATACCGTGTTACACAAATAGGACCATAAAGGTCAAGTCTTGAGTATATCATCGCAGCGGAAAATCTTCAAAGACAACTGGGACCCATGCCATCTGCCTTAACCCTACAGGCATTCTGACTGGGAAGCGTCCTAGCTCGCATGCTCGTCACCAAGAAATCTTCATCATAACCTGTGCTCTCATGCCTGGCCAATAAAATAACCAGTGGCAAGCCAATGAGTACATTGAATGTACTCGCAAGCAACCCAAGTGTGGTAACAGAATAATTATGCAAGGCTCTACTACTAAATTGGTAGTTTTGCGGAAAGCTAGTTTTTCATATGAAAGTATGATCAACATATAACAAGGATATGCATGTGTCTGTAACAAGTATCAGGAGGTCACAGACATCATTATCGAGAAAGAGTTGTAATCAACTCATGTTCAAGCTCATTGTAACTTCCTCGGGTATCACATCATCAATCTCACTGGACCATGTTGACTTCATCAATATCACTGAACCATGTTGTTTCCTCACACACATACACCAGGTTTCGCAAACATTGGACGTAGCCCAAGAGCGGTTACCCAACTGTCCATGACCGTGGACACGGCTATTCGAATAGTTTTACACTCTACAGAGGTTGCACACTTTACCCACAAGATCCGGGGAACTTCCGTGTCATCCACGACCCGCGGTACCTCAAGTACCCGGGGTAAGCACCCGATCACTATCTTTCCCTAGGCGACACTAATATGGAGTCCACTCGATTGGTAACAGCCCCTGTGCCAAACATTTCACATCTCAAGGTTTGTGGAGACTCGCTCCGTATTCATCACATATCACAAGCACGGGGTACCAACGGTGTGTCCGGTGCCCTGTAAAGACAGTCATGGCCGCCTCTCCAAGCGCGACCCCGTCCCAAGAGTGACCTCATGTCACTCCCGTCACTAGTAATGCGGGCACCATGCTAGTATCGACCTAGGTAATCAATAATGCCCTTTCCCATATAAGGGTAGAGTGGTTGCGCATGTAAGGTTGGAATAACGGTCGCAACTTAAACCAATCCGTTTTCAAAACAACACACACACTTGCCTCGGTACACCACTTCGTCTTCAAGTGGTTACCCATCTCACCATCTCCCTCGGGCATAAATGGCACCCGACGGGGTTTTCGAAAAGTCCTTTGAAAGTATCCTGCTTTCGTTACCATGCATATACCCGTCCCATTTGCATAGCCACTACTATAGCAACCTAGCTACTCCCACCCACATAACCCTCATAGGAAGGTAGGGTCATGTTTGATGCAAGTTTCATCAGTAAAGTAACAAAGGCAGCAACCAAAGTGGTTTCCACCTCAACATGATTCCGATGCATTGAATAATAAGGTGCTATGAGACATGCATAAAAAGGTTTCTTGAACATGGTCAAAGGGCTGCTTGCCTTATTCTTCTGAGTCTTCAAATCTTCTGGTCCATCTCCGAATACTCCGTTTATTACGATAACTAACGATGGAAACAATCATAATAAGCAACACAATCATAGCAAAAATAAAAGTGATCTAAAAATAGGAGTTGGACTTTTCTAGGATACATCTGGTCATATTAGAAATGACCAAGGTGGTTTCATAGGTATTGGATCAATGGGTGATTTGGAACATTCCAATATGATGGAACCAAAGGGTTTATGGATTTGGAAGAAGTATACAGAGATATTTTCTTGAATGATGAGCAAAGGTACCCATCATCAAGTCAAGATTTTAGAAGCATTTAGGAGTTGGTTTCACTGGATTTGGAATTCAAATGAATTTCCTAGGATTTTCCAAAGCTGATAAATAGGAAGAAATGGCTCATTATTTGGTGGGGTACAGAAACTATTATTAAAAATGTTCCAAAACTAAGTTTGGACATGACAAGCATCTAGGAATTTGAATCACTGCATTTGGGTCAAAAATGAGCTCTCTGTGATTTTCTAAAGTTCATCACAGAAAATGAAATATGAGTATTTGATAAATATGTGTGAAGGAAAAGTCTCTGGAATAATTTGCATGTAGCACCAACAGATAGAGCATGATTTTAGAAGCTACCAGAAATTTGAATCATGCAATTTGGAGTTCATATGAATATTTGGGGCATTTTTGAAGTTGACTGGAAAAAGAAAAAGAAGAAAAAGGATAAGGGTTTACCCTCCACTGCGCTCAGGGCGGAGGATAGCTTGCGGGCTGGCCCATTGGCTCCAGCCGCGCGGGCGGGGGTGGTGACGCCGAAAGCGTCTTTTCCGGAGGGCGTTTTCGCCTGGGAAAAGCGGCCCGCGCCTGGCCCGCTTCCACTTAAGCCGCTGGGCCCGTCGGCCGGGTCGCCGCCAGGTGGGCCCTGCCCGGAGGGTCGTCCTCCTCCTCCCGCTCCCGCAACAGAGGGGAGAGGAGGCTCGGCCGCTCGACGCCGGCGCCCGTCCCCGGCGGCACAGGCCACCCCCGGCCAGGGCGCGGCCACCGGTGGGGTCCCCGGGGAACGGCGCATCCAGGAGGCCCCTTGGGGCGGCAGGGGAGGGGCCAGAGAGCACGAACTCGAGTGGGGGCCGCGGTGGCACTCTGGCCATGGAGGAGGTATGAGGCCATGGGAGGGAGGTTGGGGATGTCTGGGAGGTGTACGGGAGAGAGGAGGGTCCAGAAGAAGCAAGGGCGCTCGGGGGGAAAGGCTTTATATAGGGCAGCCGCGGTGCACCGTGAGCATGGTCCAGGGCGCGCACTGGCGAGCTCGAGGAGAGAGAGGAGGAGGGCCGGAGAGGATAGGGCCGACAGTCCTGCAGGTCGTGGACGTCGAGGGCACCTCGGGGGACACGGTCCCACTGCCCAAGGCCGTCTGGAAGCCTCGGGAGGGCCGAGCTACAGTGCCTTGGTGCACTGTAGCGTGCTCCAGAGCACGTCTTTGGCCGGCATGCTTGTGTCTATGCTTTCCAGGCCGTGTCCTCTAGTGTCTAGCCGTGTCCAGGGGGTAGAGGGGGTAGTAAACAATGGCTCTGTGGTCTTGGATGCCTTGGGAAACCACTGGCATGAGGAGGGAGGTGAAGGAGGAGAAGAAGGTGGGTAAAAATGGGGTTTTTACCCTCCAATAATTGAGCTGAGGCCAAGGGAATGTTACTGGGGGTAGATGATGATCAGAATAGGCTGTGGTAAGAATTTGAGGTAAGGGGAAAAAGTAAAAGTGGTTCAAACACTGGTTTTAGTAAATGAACAGAAGGTGTTTGATCAGTGTTTGGTCAAGCAAATGACATCCACTTGACATGGAACTTAACAGGATCAAATTTCACATATAATTAGGCCTCTACACCAAATTTGAACTCATTTGGGCAAAGTGGCCAATGAAACTTTGGTGAACCCTAGAAATGAACAGAAATGGTTTCACCATGTTTGAGTCAAGCAAATCATCTCCCCTTGATGCACCACTTGGTGTAGCATCATCATTTGGGGATATGAACATGCCCACAAAGTTTGAGGCTCCAGATAAAAAGTTGACAATGTAATGTTGTTCAAATTTGCATTTGAACAGAAAGGGTTTTGGGGTGATCTGATCAAGTTGCTCTTTTCCAAATCTTGTGCCATTTGGTCTAGATGCCTTATTAGGCCATTCTAGCATGTGCACCAAATTTGAGAGCATTTGGACAAGTTTGGCAATGTAGAGTTGCTCAAACTTCAAATATGGACAGAATGGTTTTGAAGGGGTTTGAGGATGTTTCCTTGATCTTCAAGGAATGAGGCTTTGCAAGATCATCAAATATGTCATATGTGACATGATAGAATTTCCCTAGAATTTTTGGAGAATATTTCCTTTGTAAATATTTCAAAAGCTTGAAATATCCAGAAAGGGTTTTGGAAGGATTTGTCCAATATATTGAACATGACCATGTGTTTAAACTCTTATATATGGACAATATATGTCCTATGAGTCTACCTGAATTTCGGCAAATATTTTTGAAATGATTAAATAATTTTTCCCTATTAAAGACCATTTCTGGCCTTAAGAAAAAGCTTTTAAATAAAATATAAAAATAACTTTTAAAATTATACTTTTGTGGTTTCTGGGAGTCCTATATCTAATAGGATTCAAATATACTTTTTGAAAGATTTTTCACACCCTAAATAAGGTACTTGCAGTGCAAACCTCAATTCAGGGGTTTTTGGAAAACTAATTTTAGAAAATACCATTTGGCCAAAATATTTTTATAAGAAAATTCTATACTGGTCTATACACATGGCATGATCATTGGAAAAAGGTTTTGGGTCAAGGAGATGAAGTATAAGAGTTGGAGGATTTATTTGATTTTTAGAGCACTAGCAAACAGGAGACAAGAGTCAAATCAAGCAAAGTCAAAAACACTCAAAAGTTTTTGCAAATCCACATTTTTAACATGAGAATTAGCTTAAGCAATGTGACATGAAAATCAGGGTGTGACACCGAACCATCTCCAATATCTATCTCTTCTAATAGATCGGCCGATGTAAAACCTTGTCCACGTTTATCCATGTCATCTAATTCCTCTATAGATTCATAGATATCGTTCTCATTGGACCGATATTTTACAAGACGCTTTTGTAACCACTCGGAACTAGAATCCATTTAAACCTATCATACCTTGGAGCCGACTACATTCAGTCGGCTTTCAAGAAATGGGCACGAAACCATTCTTGGTCGCGCTGAGAAAATCAAACTCTGACAAGTCACGTCCCGTCAAGCAAGTAGAATTACGATGTTGCCAATCCACCGATGCCTTGGCCAAAGCAACACAGGCCGAGTTATCCGCATGAATGACTTCCACTTCATCATCAACTCACTGGATCAAAAATTGGTGCATAGTGGATGGCACGCACTGGTTTGCATGAAACCAATCACGACCTAGTATGACGTTATAGTTACCTTGCACCTCTGCGACAAAGAATTCAATAGCCAAAGTTTTGCTTCCGACTGTAAGTTCCACATACATCACACCTTTGGCTTCAGTTTTCTCTTTGCCTTCAAATCCATTGAGCACCATATTCGTCTTTATCAACTCTTCATCACACAAGCCCAACTTCTTGAAGACCGAATAGGGCATCAGATTTACCACAGCACCACCATCAACAAGCATCCGAGTGAGCGGTGATCCATTGATATGACCTCTGAGATACAATGGTTGCAGATGCGTTACTGGATCTTTTGGCTTCTCAAATATTGCATTTTAGGGCCAAAATCCAGTTGAGCCACCTCCCCTTCCTCATCTACAGCACGAAACTCAGCATGAAAGTAATAAACCATATTTATATCCATACCTTCATGAACTGGCGTCGACTCATAATCTAACATATCATCCTCTTCCTCTGGTGCATCCATCTATTCTGAAATCTGTCCAGGTGAAGGAGAAGTAAGAAGTGTCACAGATGATGTGATAGTTGTTGCATCGTCCTTCCTTGGTGATGTAGGTACTACTGTGATAGATGTAGAAGCTGCCTTATCTTGTATTTGTTTAGGCCTCCACACTTGTTTTGCTGGAACCATGGGTCGAGTGTCATTGAACGACTTATCCCTTTGCTTCTCGGCCTCCTGTTCTGCCATCTCTTGACTCCTTAACCTATGTAGTTTCCTATTTTGTGTTTTTGTTAGCCCTGGAGGACACCACTTTGGCTGTGTATATTTAGGATCTCTTGCCTTTACTTGGCTGGTGCTTGCTTCATGATCATTAGCCGAGTGCTTTGGTGCGATAGAAAGTATCGGCTCAGTCGAGTGGTTATGCACAGTCGGTTGTTGTACGGGGAATGTTTTGGTGCCCAAGATAAGTGAGTCGACATCCATTTTCTCTTTGCCTTTTCCTGACTCGACTGCTGCAACACTTGGTAACTTAACACACCATTCTTTTTTATTTCCCTGATGCATGAAATTTTCACTCAGGCGCACCTTTTTACTCTGCGGAATCCACTCGGATGGATGTCACTCGGATGGAATCCACTTGGATGGAATTCATTCGGATGGAATCTACCTGGCCATATTTTTTCAATTGGATAGCTTCCACCTAGGTGCATTCTTACACTTGGATAGTTTCCGTTCGGCCACATATTTTGACCAGCCGACTGATGACCACCGATGTTCAGTCAGCCATTGTATGAGTAGTCTAGTCGATCCCAAATAGGTTGCCTTTGTTCCTCTTGAAACGGTGCCCTTGGTCCAACCGGCTTCACATACCGACCAAACATATCAGCTAGTGGTGACCTTGGTCGCTTCAGGTCTGTTGGCCGGTTAGAGCTAGAACCGGCCGACTGACTAGCATACTTGCACATCAACATATCAAATGTTGGCTTAATCTGCTTACGCTGCACTTTAGCCTCGTTCCTCTTCCACTTGCCAACTTCTGGACTCTTGGGCTTAACAAATTTAACACGAGCATTTTCTTGCACTTGTAGTTGCCCCCCGAGTGTAGGATTCTTGATGGTGATCTTGATTACTTCCTTGCCATCGGGTTGCTTGTCAAGCACAATCTGCCTCCCCAAGATCTTGCTGCCCTCCTTGTCTTTCCTGGGCTCACCAACAATGACATTTGATTTATTGGCAGATTCGGCTACCTCCGGCCAAATGAGTTGCTTCTTCCCCTCCAAATCCATGGTATTCATTGGAAAAGGTTGTTTATCAACTTGCATCTCAGAAAAATTCAATCGTCCGTCATTAATGGCTGATTGTATCTGTCGCCGAAAAACATTGCAATCGTTAGTAGCATGAGAAAAAGAATTATGATACTTGCAATAAGCGCGCCGTTTTAGCTCTTCAAACGGCGGTAAAGTGTGAGATATTCTAATAATTTTGGCTTGCAGCAAAGCATCAAATATTTTATCGCACTTGGCAATGTTAAAAGTAAACTTCATCTCTTCATCACGATTCTTATGAATCTGTTTCAGATCATTGCAAGTAAATGGTTTGGCCTTAGATGGCCAAACAAATTCAATAGCATAAATATCACCCTCATCATCCGAGTGATCACTATCATATTCAACCATATTCATCTTTGGACGATCAACTTTATACCTTTGCACTTGTTTGAGATATTTGCTTCGGCTTTCCTGAGCCAAATCCCTTTGTAAGACTTGGTTAATATTTAAGAACTCATAGCCTTCTAGCTTTTCTCTAATGGGAGTACTTAAACCACTCAGCACTAGGTCTGCCAAGTCTCTCTCGGTTATCACCAAACTATAACAACGGTTTTTTGTTTCTCTGAATCTCTTGACTTAATCAGAGACCGATTCATCATGCTTTTGTTTAACCGATGTCAGATGTGACAACTTGAGTTCATTATCGCCGCTATAAAAGTGATCATGAAGTTTCTGCTCTAGCTGCGACCAAACCCGAATGGAACCATGTGGTAAAGAAGAAAACCATGAAAATGCGTTGCCAGTTAATGGTAAAGGAAACAAACGCACTTTCAATTCATTCAATGAGCCTGCCTCACCCAATTGTGCTAAATATTGACTAACATGCTCCCATATGTTTTTTGTGCCTTCTCCATTAAACTTAACAAAATCTGGAATTTTATATCCTGGAGGGCACTGGATGGCATCAAAGTACTCGGTGTACGGCTTTTGGTAAATCCGATTCTGAGGTAACTCAACTCCAAAATTCTCTCGCAGCATCTTAGCCATCCCCTCTCTAAGATTAGCTAGACCGTCATCCATAGTGGACGATGAAGCTTGCGGCAGTGGCGTAGGAGGAGTAGGGTTACTAGCGGTGGGTAGGAATTGAGGCATGTATGTCGACCCATAATTTGGTAGTGGTCGAGTGGCTGTAGCTGTAGGTAGGGTTTGGTTCGGCGTTGCCACCATACCTGGCATGTTTATATTAGGGTTAATGGGTGTAGCCACAATCTGATTTGTTTGTGTAGGATAATAAGTCATCGGCATGGGAGGCGCCGATGAAATAGGTAAATTCAGATTAGGGTTTTGCACACTAGCAGCTATAACACCATTACCACTAGACGATTGAGATATATTCTTCTGAGCATTAGTATTTTCTATGAAAGTTTGATAGACTAGATTGTTACCATCAGCAATACGACTCTCAATCTTAGCCCACTGCTCAGGAGAAAAGGTAGTACTCACAGAGGTTTTAACCTGCTCGGCTTGAAGAGGAGGGAACTTGATTTCTTCAATCGGAGTGATTTTGCCTTGGCGATCCTTCTTGAACTTCGCAAGGAACTCCTGCAACTCCTTCTCTTCACGCGCCTTCTTGTACTCCTCATAGATTTGGCGATGATCGGCCGATATCTCATCAAGACTGGGCTTAATGATGTTATCGGCATCTACCTCAGATGTCTTGGGAAGATCGGACATGGTGGATGATGATGATTGACCTTCAGTCCCCAGCGGAGTCGCCAAAAAGTGTGTTGACACACGAACACATCACATGTACCCTCGACGCCGGGGGTGATGCACCGCAGCTCACGTCGAAGGAGGCCAAGTCGACAGCGTGATACGCGAGATAGTTGACGGGCGCTTTTGCGGACCCAAAACCCCACACTCCTGGGAGGGACCCCGTCAAGGAGTGCGGCGGTTATGGGCTGCCCTAGGTCGATTCGCTCGCCCATAGAGCCTCGAGATTTGCAGCTCCCAAACACGAAGAATAACGAAGAACGAGAGAGAAAAACGATGGAGAGATAAAACGTAGACTGGAAAAAGTAGTATATTGATTTGTTCGATTGTGTGTTGTCTAATCAACCATCACCTCCAACATATATATGAGGCGGCTGGACTTCCCGTAAAAGCAAAGGATTCGTCTAGGCTTTCCTTACAAAAAATTTCATTAATTCACGTCCTAGAGTCCTAGTTCTACTCCAACTCGAATTCGGTCTGAATCTGGCCCATCTTTTGTCTTCCTCCTTGCGCGGGCCGCCGAGCTTGCATACGATCTTTGATCAAGACGGCCGAAATATCAAACTCATGCGCCTCGACGAGACGAATAATTCTCATGTTCACCACTTTTTGAAATAAGGCCATCTTGAATATCTTTTGAGGTCATCTTTACCTTCTAGTCGGATTCGTTCTTGCAGCAGACTGGATTATCCGAGTTGTCACATCCCTAGCTAGCACTTGCATTAGGACCTAACTAGAGTGTGCATCATGTCTATTTTCAAAGAAACTTGAAATGGGATTAACAGAAACCCCAGCACCCCTCTCCTAACAACTAGGGTTTGCTAAAATATTTTCCAATGTACCCAAAATGCCCTTCAAAAATGTTCATCATTTCTGCCTTGGTCTTAAATCTCTGCCAAAAATGGTGCACAATTTTCTAGGACACTCAAGGGCTTTGGATTAAATCTTATGGTATTTGAATTTGGGCATTTAAATGCTATAAAATATTTTAAATGCTCAAATAATCATAAACTATAATGTTTCCCACTGTTCATAATATATACAGTAGGTATGACAAGTGTTATGAGTTACAAAAATGCTCTGGCATTTTATTTAAATGAACAAAGCTGCAAAAGAAATGAAACAGAAAAGAAAATAGAAAAAAAGGGAGAGAAAAGCTTACCTGGCGCCCCACCCGGCCCACCTGCCGGCCCAGCCCAGCTGCCGCTCCAGCGAGCTGCTTGGCTCGGCTAGGCAGGCAGGCAGGTGCTCGACGGCGACCGCGCCGTGCGCCACGCAGCTGCCCGCCGCCCTGCTTCATCCCCTCGCCGTCCTGGAGGGATGGTTCGATCGTCCACGTCCTCCCCGACCTCGCAGACACCTCCACCTCTCCCCAGTTCCTCTCCCTCGCTCTCCCCGCGCCATGGCCGACGCCGTCATGCTCGCACCGTCGTAGAAGCCGCGCCCACCGTCGTCCCTGAGCCCCGCCTTGGTGTCCATCGTCTCCGCCGTCCTCGACTGCTTCGAACAGGCCGAGCCCCGAGCGCTCGCCCGCCCTGGAGACGCCCCCGACCTCTTCTTCCCCAACTCCGGCCGCGGAGATCCCCCTCGCCGTCCCGCTCAGCTCCGACCACCCCCGAGCTCGCTCCGACGCTTGCTGCAACCCCTGTGAGCCTAGCTTCATCCTCCCCCTCTCCGTTGGCTCTCTTTTGCCCTGGAACGTACTGCACAAAGCTCACCGCACGCACCGCCGCCGTGCTCGCCGCCGGTGATGCTCCGGTGACCATTTGGTCACTGGCACCCGTCCAACACACTCACCGCAGCACGTAGATGCGAAAGGTGCTACGCACGCATCGCCTAGGCCCCTGCAGCCGCATCTCCACACACGCCCGACGCCGGTCGCCGCCGTCGAGCTCGTTGCCGTCGTCTCTGGCCACCCCAGGTCCGGCGACCACCACCATCCGACGCGCAACAGCAAGGGCTTTCCAACGCACCTAACCGCAGCTCGAGCCGTGCACCGTAGGCGATTCCCGAAGCACGCCGCCGTGTTTGGCCTCGCCGGCGGCTAATCGCCGGCGAGTTGGACCTGTTTTGACCACGGGTTTGACCACCTGGGTCACTGATATGTGGGCCCTGCCTGCAAGTCAAACCTAGTTTAGGTGTTAATTTAATTCTAATTAGTTAATTAGTTAACTGTGACACTGACCAGTGGGTCCCACTGGTCAGGTTTGACTTGGACTGGCTCTGTTGACTGCCTGACGTCAGCATGATGTCATGCTGACGCAGTAAAGGTTTTTCTGGGATTTTTAGGTTTAAAAATAATTCAGGAAATTCCAGAAAATACCCAAAACTTCTAAAAATCATATAAAATCAACCATAGCTCATATGGAAAAGATTTATATATGAAAAATGATCAGAAAAATCCAATCTTTCCAATGGCACTGGTTTCATGCATGTTTGAACAAGTTAACTTGCTGTATACATCAAAAACATGATAATGCACTTATTTAAATAATAGTTTGAACTTCAATTTGAATCTTTGATTCAAATAGGTTCAAACCCTTCTGGTTTTAGTTGCATTAGCCAACACACATGCATCTTGCCATGTCACGAGCATGCATCATATTGTTGCATTTGTTTGTTAATGATTGTATCGTCGGTATTCTCTGTGTTAGGTCCTGCTCCCGAGGATACTGCTGCTTATCCAGCTGAAGAGCAGTACCCGACAACTACCTTGTCAGGCAAGCAATCATTGATCATTCCGATACAAACCCAATCTTCTCGCTCCTGCTCTCTTTTACTGCATTAAGGCAACAGCGTGTGAACGGCTACTTGCTGCGGTAGTTGAACCCTATTCCCTTGCATGACCTGTCATTGCCACAGTAAATAGTTGAAACCCACTAGCATGTGTAGGAGTTGATTGAGCCATGTGATGTGTGATCCACCATGCTATTTGTTTATGTTGCCTGCTATGCTTAGAGTTGTGTCTGGTCTGATTCATCTGGGTGATGGATCAGAGTGAAATAATCTTACCGATAAAGAGAAGGAGGTGTGGAATACGCTTGGTAAAGGTATCGATGAAAGGCCATGTAGGAGTACATGGTGGGTTGTTTCATTGGAATCGTCCATAGGACCTGAGATCTGTATGTGTGGTTCAAGTTGCAGTTACTACCATGCATTGGGCCCGAAACCAATGGACCCTCTCGGCTTATTAATTACCCTCGATCTCTGTCCAGGAGTTGCAACTAGTTTCTGGTGTTTATAGCTTACTGGAGGTCGTGCACAACGCTGACCCTCGGGGTGGGTTGTGATGCGACAAGTACGTGGCATGGTGTACCGGTTGCCCGTTTGGTGACTCGGGAACCCTGTACACATCGTTTGGGGCCGTGAGCGACACCCCGGCCGGATCTCCCCACGGATGGAACCCAAATAGGCGATAAACCTGGACGAGAGACTTGAGTAGTTAGTCAGGTCGTGGCCGACACCCTCGCTGGGCTTCCGCTTGAAGGTTGCCGAGTACACGCCGAGTAAACGGAGATAAGTGGTGAAAGCGTGTGTGAAGAAGTACACCCCTGCAGGGTTATCAAACTATTCGAATAGCCGTTGTTCGCGGTACGAACTACTTGGTTACTCTTACAGTTCATAGACAAGTTGATGGATACTACTAAAAGCCTCAAGATAAGTGTGAGTGCCGTGGATGGCCCTTCCGTAGGATGACGAAAGAGGATCCTCGGTAGTGTATTGATGTGGTGAGTAGAGGACTCGTGTTCGTAATAACATCTTGCAATCTGTTGAGAGTTGTAGTATAGGTTAGCCAAGTTCAAAGCTGGCATTCTGCTATAAACTCCACTATCCCCCTTTGATAATGTTGCATGTATGATAGGTTCTGTGGTAAGACTTGCTGAGTACCTTTGTACTCATGTTTGCTTAATAACTGTTGCAGAGGAGAACCCTGCCCCTGCTGATGGGTTCTACATAGACGTTGACGTCGACGAGTAGCTTGACACCCAGACGGAGATCTGGAGCTTGTGAAGGGCCTTGTAGATAGTCAGGCTACACCAAGCCTGTTTTATTTTCTAAGTTGTTTGTACTCAGACATGTAGCTTCCGCTTGTGCTTGTATGACTGTATGACTTGAGTGTTGGGTCATGTGACCCCTACCTGTATGGATATGTTATGTATGGCTCTTGGAGCCTTTTAAATAAAGTACTTTGAGTCATAGAGTTCTGTTGTGATGCAATGTTGTATTTGCACATATCGAGCATATTGCGTGTATGATTGAAATGCTTGGTATGTGTGGGATCCGACACCTAGTTGTTTTCCTTTGGTAGCCTATCTTACAGGGAAATGCCTCCTAGTGATTATAATGAGCCTTGGTAGCTTGCTACTGCTCGGAACACGTAGGCTGGCCGGCATGTGTCCTTCTTCGTTCCTGTGTCTGTCCCTTAGGGGAAATGTCACGCGTTGTTCCTTTAAGTCCATGTAGCTTGCTACGACTTGGGTTCATACGTTGATGACCGACACGTTCGTTGCTGGGTCATGGATGTCTGTCTCTGTAATTTAGTGCCACTTTTGGTTTATAACTAGCCATGTCGGCCCGGGTTCTCTGTCATATGGATGCTAGCGACACCGTCATATACGTGTGCCAAAATGCGCAAACGGTCCCGGGCCAGGTAAGGTGGCACCCGTGGGGTTACCGTGCGTGAGGCCGCAAAGAGATATGACGTGTTACAGCTAGATCGGTGTGACTTAGGATCGAGGTCCTGTCACAAGTCTCGTAGTGAATTTGCATGCCATATACTATCTCTGATGATGATGACTCCAAAACCAAATTTCACCGTTTTTACGATACGCACAACTTCCATATTGAACACTTCTCCAACCGAGGTCATCTTGATAAACTTTTAGGCACATGTTCAGTTTCACTCGGATTCGAGCTCATCCACTTGGATATTAGAGTCTTTCACTCGGGTGTTTAGAATTTTCCACTCGGATGACTAAATTTTCACTCGGAATACAATCTTTCACTCGGATGATGACCACATTTTCAGTCAGAAGACAATCATTTACTCGATCGGCAAGCTTTCATTCCGATGGTAATCCTTTCGCTCGGTTGACTATATTTTCACTCGGAAGATAATTTCACTCGGATTACTATATTTTCAGTCGGAAGCCAATCTTTTACTCGATCGATAAGTTTTCACTCGACCTTTTACTCGATCGGTAGGTTTTCACTCGACCTTTTACCCAATCAGTAGGTTTTCACTCGATCGGTAGGTTTTCACTCGGATGGTAAAACTTTTCACTCGGATTTCCCGATTGAAAAGACAGCCTGATTTTAATTTGCCTCTCCAGGTTGCATACTACCTCGGATTGAGACAAATTTTATATGAACATCGATCGGCTCGAGGAAACGAAACTTTTTCATGTTGAAGGTTTTTCGATTCAAGGCCGTCTTGATGGCCGAATTACTCGCGCAACCTATCAGACCAGTGTGTGGTACCTCGCGCCATATTTCCATATAGTTTCGGTCTGTAGTGTATTGCCTCTAACTTTTGCATACGAGCTCGGATTGAGATGATTTATATATCAAAATCGATTGCCCAGATGAGACGAAGACAATTCCTTTAGAGTGCTCCTTCATACAAGATCGGCTTGAATGCATGATTGGCCAAAAACCACTCGGAATATTGAATTATGCCACTCGGAATATAGTTTCGGTCCCTAAAATAAGGTCGAATGATGATAACAGAAATATCAAAGTCGCTCCACTCGGCGACATGAATATTTTCATGCTAAAAACCCTTTCATTCGAGACCATCTTCATTGCTTTCCGTATCTTACCAAAATCATGTGTCAACACACCCGCCGGTGGTAGCCCTACGTTTTGCGCTGGGGAGAAGACCGAAGACCTGCTCAGGGGCCAGACACGGCCCCTCCTTTTTGCCATTCGCCTTGGCCTCGTTTGTTTTTCAAGCCGATCCCGCGGCTGCGCGACTCGTTTCTTGAAATAAGGGGGAGAGTTTTTGTCCCTGTTTTGTGATTTTTGCTGAGTTTTCCTTCGCCCAGTCCATTTTTCGCCTTGCTCGGCTGAGCCGGACTACGTCCACTACCCCGCCCAATCACTCCTCGTGAGCAGGGGCCGAGGCGCGGGCAGACGTTTTGTCTGGTCCACGGCTGGACCGCCAATCACTCTTGCGCCCACTACAGGTACTCGCGAGGCGCGCCCGGACGAGGTCAGCGAACGCTCCTCTCGGAAACGCAACAAGGGCTTGAGGTCTTAGCCTCAGGGACAAACGTTACAAGGGAGTGCCTAAACCCATTCTTATAGTGCTCGAACCCATTCTTACATCATCAATACCTCAAGTCTTGTGACATTCATCTTTCCCGGCTCTGGAGCCACAACCAAAAACAAACTTACAGCAGGAGCTGGACTAAGCATCGACATTTTCGTCAGAATCGTCGACGTCGCCCCCCTCAAGCACCGGCACGTCATTGATGGCTGGAACGAGCTCCGTCACCAACACATCCACGTGATCGCTCACCCATCCCTCCAAGGGGCCAGCGACCCCCTCAGGCGCAGGCTTCAGCAAGGCCCCGAAGTCCGTACAAGAGTAAAGACGGAGCAAGTTGCCAAAGATGCGGGCTCTGCTCCTCGACAAGTTGCCGAGCCTTCAGACCCCGCCTTCAAGACTCTCCACCACTCTGGTGAAGAACCCAAGATATCCGGCGTCATCGTCAACCAGAGGGTCATCGACCCCCGAGTCAAGAAGCTCACTCAGGGCTCGGCCGGCCCAGTGCCGCAGGGCCTCGAACATCTTCGAGCGGGTGAGCTGCATTCCACGGGCTCACGCGGCCTCCTCGGAATTTCGGGCCGCGAGGGTGGAAATGTCTTCCACTTTCTTGTGAAAGCAGGACAGTTCCGCCCTGGCAGTGGTGCGAGCCTTCTCCAACGCCCGCTCGTGGCGCTCCGCCGCGGCACAGGCCTCCTTCGACACCTGCTCACGACGCTCGGCTACGGCGCGAGCCTTCTCCGACACTTGCAGATGGCGCTCGACATTCGCTAGTTTGCTCTTGAGAGCCGTGACCTCCTTCTGGAGTTCCTTGCGCTTATCAGCAAAGCGAGTCTCATGAAGCCCCAGCTTCTTGTGGTAATCCATCCGTAGATGCTCTGCCTCCCTGGCAGCCTTCCTCGTGACGTCCTCGCGATCATCAAGGTTGCCCTCGGCTTCGGCTATCTAGCGCTCCATCGTCTCCAGGCGTTCGCGCTCCATGTTCAGCTCCATTGCCTCGTATGCCAGTGCCTCCTCTCGCGCTGAGAGGCCCGCCGAGCTGTCATCATCGGTCGCAGGTGCCGGAGGGCAGCCCTTCATACGCAAACCTAACGCTCGAGCACGGTGTTCGAGGCTTCAAGCTCGCGCTGACGCTCTTCAGCTGCTGCGCGGCGGCGGTCGGCGTCTCGGGCCTCCTCCAGGGCGCGGTCGCAAACCTCCTGAGCCGTGGCGGCGGACGCTTCCGCATTCTTTATGGTGGTTTCGTGTTGCAACTTGCTCAGGTTAACGGCGGTTCTCAACAGGCGCCAGCCCTTCGCCAGAAGCAGACCCTCGTCCTCAACGCGCCTATCCACTTCACCAACCTCGACCTCGAGACGCTTCAGGGTGTCTGACGCCTCCCGCACAAGATCATGACGGACCGCGCTCCTGCGCAGCGCAAGTTCCAGGAGGCGACCGGGCTCGTCCTCGACATACACGCTGCCCAAAGGGGGCTCCCCTTCCCCCTCTCCTTCAGCGTGCGCCTCGGTCTTATCCCCAGGAGCGCGCGCTACCTCCAGCGCGAGGAGCAGGCGTGGTCCTGATGGGCGGTTAGCCGTCCGGGCCGCCTCAAGAGCTTGCTGATCCACGGTGGAGACAAGGCCCAGGGCACGGGACGGGCCCCCGATGCACCAAGAGCTGCTTTGCCCCAGAAGCACTCGGGGGCTGGGAGCATGACCTACGTAATAAGGTCCGAGCGCGGCCTCGAGAACCCGCACGAGGCCTCCCGAAGACCCAGCATGGTCCGGAGGAGGGATGCGGGCAGAGACTTCTGCGAGCCTCGCCGAGCGGCTCGAGAGTAAGCCAGAGGAGACCCTGCGGGGCAAGGGGTCAGGAGAACAATATTGGGAAAGACAGGAAGAGCTGAGGGACACGCACCTCACCGGTATAGTCAGCTTCATCCTCTTCAGAGCCCTCAAGGCAGGGCCGTAGCTGTCCCTCAACCTCCGCCTCTTGCCTAGTGCCGCGAAGGACGACGGGAGGCCACTTGAGGCAGATGCACCTAGGCTCAGAGTAGGGCCGCGGCGGACGCCCGCGGCCGGCGCTCCATTCCCCGATGCGACGTCCTCCAGACTCGCCTCGACAGGAGACTGCTGCGCCTCCCCTTCAGTCACCTCAGGAGCCAGCGGCGCCTCGGTAACTTCCGCCACCTCCGTTGACACCAACGGTCGTGCTTCATCCGCTTGCTCCAGGGGCGGAGTGGACCCTAGGCCAGGGGCTCCACTTGACGCGTCTTCCTCGGAAGGGGAGGATGGGATCGCGAGCCCTGGCGCCACCACCAAGGGATTGTCATGAGGATCAGAGGCGCCCCCAGGCAACAGTCCCCACGCATCAAAGCGGGGCATCTATTCAGCAAAAGCTCTTCCGGCCACAGGAGCCAAGTACAAGGGAGTCGCGGAGACAGGGCGTGCTTCGGGTACCCCGCCGACGAGCAGCCGCAGCGGCCCCTGGAGCGTCTCAGGGGGGAGCTGCTTCCGCTGCAGATGCGCACGATCATCAAGACCTGAGAGGGCCCACATTGGGCGAGAATGGCGCTGAAGTGGGGCGACACGGAGGACAAGGAAGTCCCTCACCACCATCGCCAGGTTCAATCCGTTGCTCCTCGGGCTAGCCAGCCGACGCATAACTAGCTCCACCCACGGATCCGAGAGGGCCTTGTGCCCCCAGCCCGAGTTCGCATCGCCAGCACATCGGGAAGGTAGAATTGGGGGTTGTACGCAACAGCATCAACGTACACCCACTGCCGGTGAAATCCTGTTGTGGTTGGGTGAAGCAAGAAGTCGATTCCCGAGGCAGCAGTCGCCTCCACCACGTGCAGCGACATGCACCCCGAGCGCTGCCCCCTGTCGACCAAGGAGAGGGCGAAGAAGTGGCAAAGCGGGGCCACAGACGGGGAAACGCCAACGAAAGCTTCACACAGAAATGCGAAGCCGGAGAGGAGGATGATGGACCCAGGGTCCAGGTGCAGCGCCCGAATCCATCCGGTAATGCGTGAGCACTGCATAGAAGAAGGCGGAAAAAGGGGGGAGGAGACCCCCGAAGATGGCGTGGAGATGAAGCTGGATGTCGTTGGCGCCTAGCTCCGCCATCGGCCGGGAGGCAAGCCAGACCCGGGTCGGCCCCCACTCATTAGATCCGTCAGCCAAGGCACGTCGCAACTGGTCCAGACCCTCCTGGTTCACCACGAGGGAGGGGCCCAGCACCGGCTCAAGCGCCAGCGATGGCATGGCAGACTCGTCGTCCCCCCTGTTCTTCGCCCTGCGTGGCATGGCGACAAGGAAGGAGGGGGCGGAGAAGGCAAGTAAAGGGAGAAAGCGATTGGAGGGCAGGAAAGCAGGGGCGGCAGCAAGAAGTCCATCTATCGGTTGTGCAATTGGCAAAACGCATGACTGCCAAGACTGCGTGGGGAGCGGAGTCGCCACGTCCCATGCAACCGTCACGCGCCAGCCTGGCCCGCAGCCCTTTGGGGCCCGTGGTGCTTTGTCCTCGACTAAGGCTTCGCCTCGAAGCCAACTCCGCGCGCGCCTTGGGCCCGGGGGTTTACTGTCGGCGTCCTGGGAACCAGGGTACCCAGACTTGCCTGTCTACGGGCCGCAGCGCGCTCCTGCCACGGCCTGGTACGGCCCAGCTGATCGACCAGCTGCTCAAGGCCCTCGCGAGTGGGCTAGACCTCACGAGAAGAACGACGTCAAGAACTCTTCAGGAGCGGCCTCGGCTAGGTTGCTCTGGAGAGGCGGAGAATCCAAGGCCAAGCCTTCCTCAGGAGGAGGCAGTGACGCAAGCAATGACGCACTGCACTAGCGGGTGCTAGCGCGTGCCAGCGGCGCAGTTGCCGTTTTGGTGCAAGGGGGACAGCGCAGGTGCAGGTTCCCGAGGAGCAGGACAAAGGTTTCTCCATTGGTGCAACAAGACCGGAGACGACAAGGACGACATGGAGGATGTCACCACCGAGCCCACCATCGCGTCACCGCCTGATCCTTTTGCGGGCAAAGACTGCTTTTGTCGGGATAGGAACGTCCTTGTGTTCCCGCTCAAAAATGGCCATTGTGGGATCCCTTCCCGCCTAAACATTTCGGGGGAAGAGGACCCTGGCCGCCTATATAAGTAGCTAGGATCCCCACCATGAAGGGAGGAAAGAAGAGACGGAGCAGATCCATAAACTCTGCCTTCACACAACGGAGCAAGAACTCTTGCCTCCCGAACCTCCTGAGCTCTCCTCCTGAGCTCGAGAACCATTGTACTAGTTCATATTCTAGCCCTCCTGAGGCCAATCCACCAAAGCAGGAAGTAGTGTTTTACACCACAAGGTTACCTGAACCTGGGTAAACTCTTGCGTGCTTCACTTGTTGTTTGCTTGAATCTCTTCACTGGACGAGAGCGAGACGCTAGGTAGACGTGAGTGGGAGAGATCTTCGTTCATACCCCTGTGTTCGAACTTCTTGGGTTTGCGGTGCCCGTAATCCGACATCGGCCGGATGTGCCGCTACAGCGGTCCGGAAGGCGATCTTGAGGGCTGCTAGAGCCTCCTTGGTGTCTCCAGCCATAGTGAGGACGCCGCTACTCCCCGGCATCTTCATGAGGTTGTAGGCCGGATGGGTCACGGACATGAACTGAGCCAGGGCAGGATACCCAAGGATGGCGTTGTACTGAAGGCCTATACGAGCGATGCCGAAGTTGATTAGCTCGGTGCGGTAGTTGTCGCGGGTGCCAAAGGTGACTGGGAGGCGGATCTGCCCTAGAGGGCTGGCGGAACCACTGCCGACTCTGGAGAAGGGCTTGGTGGGGCGTAGCCGCTCAAGCGGCACGTGGAGCAGGCTAAAAGTTTCTATTGAGAGCACGTTGAGGCCAGCCCCACCGTCGATGAGGGTCTTGGTGACTGCCACGTTGCAGATGGTGGGTGTGCAAAGCATCGGGAGAGCGCTTGAGCCCGTAGCGGAAGCGAGATGCTCACCTGAGTCGAAGGAGAGATTAGTCTTGGGCGCCGCCCATCCGGGAGGGGCCCCCGGCATACAGAGGCAGTGCCAATCTGGCGGAAGAACTCCTTGACATGACGGTCCGAGTGCAGCGCTTGAGAGCTGCCGAGGAGGGCCGCGACGGCATGAGGCGCTGGCGCCCCGAAGCGCGCGGTAAAGAGGTCGTGCAGCTCCTCCCAGGATGCCACGGATGACTTTGGCAAGCTGAGAAACCAGGCACGTGGAACACCGGTGAGCTCCATGGGGAGCCAGCTGGCTATGACCTTGCTGTCGCCGCCGGCTGCCGAAACGGCCTCCTCGTAGGCCTGAAGGAAGACGGCCAGATCGGCCTCCCCGTCGTAATGGGGTGGTAGCTCCGGACTAAACCTGAGTGGCCACTGCACCTGTCGCAAGGCGGGGGTGAAGGCTCGGTGGCCCGCGACACCGCCGCACGCGCCCACCGAGCCGGTCGGATAAGAAGCGCCCGCCATGATAGCCTGGCGGATGGAGCGGCGAAACTTCGGCACCCCCCTACCTGGCACGCCAAATGTAGGATCGTGGGTTCCGGCAAACCCTTGAGGTTCGAACACTTGGGTGCGCACGAAGATCTCACCTTTCCGCTCTAGCTCGCTCTCGCACCGATTCCTAGGCCTAGCTCGTCGAACCCGAAGAACAAGAGACACAAGGGTTTATACTGGTTCGGGCCACCGTTGCGTTGTAATACCCTAATCCAGTGTGGTGTGGTGGATTGCCTTGTAGGCTGAGGACGAACTAATACATGGGAAGGACAACCTCATGAGGAGAGGTGTTCTTGTGCTCGGTGAGCTAGTGGGTGTAAGGGTGGTCTCAATGATCTAATCCCCTTCTATGGTGGTGGCTAGTACTATTTATAGAGGCCCGGGTCCTCTTCCCAAATATTGAGCGGGAAGGGATCCCACAATGGCCAAGGTTGAAGAGGGACAACTAGTACAAGCTATCCTGACAAAAGGTGATCTTCGCCTGCCAAAGGCTCTGGTGGTGACACCGCCGTGGCTCCGCGGTGACCTTCGCTCTGTCGTCCTTCTGGTCTTGGTCTTGTTACACCAATATGGAAATCTTTGCCTGATGACTCGGGACTCCTCGCCTGCGCCCACCCCTTTAGCACCAAAGGGTAAATTGGCATCCTGCGCCCATTGGCACCCGCCTGGCCTTGGTTGTCATGGCTTACGTCATGCGATCCTTGTGAGGTGCCCCTTGCCTTGATATGCCTGCTCCTCGGGAGCCAGCCTAGTGAGGATGCCCAGGGGAGGTGTTGCGTCGTCCGCCTCGCGAGGCTTGGCCCCTCGCGGGGGTCTTGAGTTGTTGCTGATGAAGGTGGGCGGTACCAGGCCGTCGGATGAGCCACACTCCGGGCCGAAGGCAGGCAAGTCTGGGTACCCCCTTCCCAGAGCGCCGACACTTGGTTATGGACATGAAGTGTTTTGGGGCACTTTTGTGAACCAAAACTATTTTGATTGGGACAAAACATTGCAGGACCATCACATTAGGCATGTGTTACTTGCCAGAATTTTCTTGGAATTTTTAGAGAATATTCCCTTTGTAAATATTTCAAAATCTTGAAATATCCAGAAGGGTTTTCTGAGGGATTTGACCAATATTTTGAACATCACCATGTGTTGAAACTCTTATATATGTCCACTGAGCTTCCCTAAAGTTTTCCAAATATTTTTAAAACATTAAAATAATTTTAACCTATTAAAGACCATTTCTGGCCTAAGGAAAAAGCCTTTAAATAAAATAGGAAAATAACTTTTAAAATTATATTTTCGTGCTTTATGGGAGTCCTATATCTAATAGGAGTCAAATATACCTTTTGAAAGATTTTTCATAGCCCAAATTAAGTACTTGTAGTACAAGCTCAATACAGGGGTTTTTGTAAACCTAATTTAGAAAATACTTTTAGGCCAAAATATTTTTGTAAGAAAATACTATTCTGTCCTATACACATGGCATGATTATTGGGCAGAAGTTTGGATCAAGGAGATGAAGTATAGAAGGTGGAGCTATGTTGACTTTTAAGAGCACTTGAAATCACATAAAAAATCCAACTTAGGTAAAAAGCCAAATAATGCATAAGTTTTTGTTGATCTAGATTTTCATGATTTAGTAATGCAAGTGACATGTTACAAAATACAGGGTGTGACACAATGCCAGTGCAGAAGTGCAGCCCACTACTCTTGTTAATGCATTTTGCCATGTAACGCTTGTACTTACATGGATAGGTAGTTGTTGGATCGAAAGTATGTCTAGAGGGGGGTGATTAGACTACTTGAGCAAACAAAAATCTATCATTTTCCAAATTTTACTTGTGGGCAGATTTTAGCAATTACAACAAGTCAAGCAATCGACCTATGATACGTCTCCAACGTCTCTATAATTTTTTATAGTTCCACGCTATTCTTTATGATGTTTTGGATGTTTAACGGGCTTTGTTATACACTTTTATATTATTTTAGGGACTAACCTATTAACCCAAATGCCCAGTCCAGATTGCTGTTTTTTGCCTATTTCTGGGTTTTACAGAAAAGGAATATCAAACGGAGTCCAAACGGAATGAAACCTTCGGGAGAGATATTTTTGGAGCAAAATCTGCTCACGAGACTTGAGAACCATGGAATAGGGCTGACGTGGCATCCACGAGGGCGGGGGGCGCCCCCCTACAGGGCGCGGCCCCTGCCTCATGGGCCCCACGTCTAGCCCCCGGTGCCCTCCTTCCTCCTATATATACCTATGTACCCCGAAAACATCAGAGATGGAGAGAAAACCCTAGTTCCACCGCGGCAACCTTCTGTTCCCGTGAGATCCCATCTTGGTGACTGTTCCGGAGCTTCGTCGGAGGGGGGATCTACCACAGCGTGCTTCTACATCAACACCATCGCCTCACCATGAGTTGTGAGTAGTTTACCATAGAACTTCGGGTCCATAGTTAGTACCTAGATGGCTTCTTCTCACTTTTTGGATCTCAATACCAAGTTCGCCTCGGTCTTCGAGGAGATCTATTCGATGTAATCTATTTTTGCGGTGTGTTTGTCGAGATCCGATGAATTGTGGGTTTATGATCAAGATTATGTATGAGAAATATTAATATCCTTGCAAGTCTCTTCGAATTATTGGTTTGGTTTGGCCTACTAGATCTATAGCTCTTGCAATGGGAGAAGTGCTTGGCTTTGGGTTCAATCTTGCGGTGTCCTTATCCAGTGACACTAGGGGCAGCAAGGCATGTATTGTATTGTTGCCATCGAGGATAAAAAGATGGGGTTTATATCATATTGCTTGAGTTTATCCTGCTATAACATGTCATCTTGCTTAAGGCGTTACTCTGTTCTTATGAACTTAATACTCTAGATGCATCCTCGATAGCGGTCGATGTGTGGAGTAATAGTAGTAGATGCAGAATTGTTTCGGTCTACTTGTTTCGGACGTGATGCCTATATATAATGATCATGCCTAGATATTCTCATAAATATTTGCTTTTCTATCAATTGCTCAACAGTAATTTGTTTACCCAGCGTAGAATTGCGCTATCATGAGAGAAGCCACTAGAGAAACCTATGGCCCCCGGGTCTATTCTCAACATATCAATCTACAATCTACTTTACGTTTCCATTTTTACTTTCTGTTCTTATATCCAAAAATATCAAAAATATCAAACTATCATATCTATCAGATCTCACTTTCATAAGTGACCATAAAGGGATTGACAACCCCTTATCGCGTTGGCTATGAAGTTCTTATTTGTTTGTGCAGGTGCGAGGGACTCGCGCGTGGTCTCCTACTAGATTGATACCTTGGTTCTCAAAAACTGAGGGAAATACTTACGCTACTGTGCTGCATCTCCCTTTCCTCTTAGAGGGAATACAACGCAAGCTCGAGAAGTAGCAAGAAGAATTTCTGGCGCCGTTGCCGGGGAGGCTTACGTAAAAGTCATATACCAAGTACCTATCACAAACTCTTATCATTCGCATTACATTTATTTGCCTCTCATTTTCCTCTCCCCCACTTCACCCTTGCCGTTTTATTTGCCCTTCTTTTTGCCATGTGTTTATCGTTCGTTTTGCCTTGCCGTCATGGCTAGTCCCTTATCCTCTCCTTTGTCTCCCGAGTTTGAAGTTCTTCACTTCAAGCAAAAGCAAGGAGAAAACCTAAAAGATGCTTGGTTTAGGATGATGGAATCATATCGTAATCGCACCTTCGAGGTGAATTTTAGAATCTTGCTTCGCAATTTTTATGTTGGATTAAATATGTCCCATAGACAACTCTTGGATTGCGTTGCCAAAGGGAATTTTATCGAAGTTGATCCTAGTATTGTGCTTGAAATTATAGAGGGAATAGTGGGAACACTACCTCCACAAAAAGGGTCACATCCAGCCCAGGAAGGGACACAAGTGTTTGAGAAAATTTGCGAAGTAACAAAAATATTACAGAAGTCTCTTGAACCTCTTAAGTGTGTTAGTGGAAATCTCCACCGCATGAATATGTTGATTACCCTTTGTAATAAGCGGTTGGATTCTTTAGATCGAAAGATTTCCGAATATGAAGGGAAACGTAAAGAACCTCCCGGATTCGAGCTTGACACCGTTAAAAGGGTGAAGATCAAAGATGGCAATACCTATATCTATCCATGTATCGTGCCTAGCTAGGGGCATTAAACGATAGCGCTTGTTGGGAGCCAACCCAATTTTATATTTTTTGTTTTTGCTTTTGTTTAGGAATAAATATTGCTTCTAGCTTCTGTTTAGATGTGGTTTTGTGTTTTAATTAGTGTTTGTGCCAAATAGAACCATTGGTAAGACTTGTGTGAAGTTTATATGACCTTGCTGTGAAAAACATAATCGTTAGCGCTCGCTAGAATAGTCACCAGATTTGACTGGAGTGTGCTACTTAGTTGATTCTTCTGCAGATGATTAATAGACAAATTCCTCACGTTTACCAATTTATTTCAATTTTTTGGAGTTATAGAAGTATGCGAAAGTTACAGATTACTACAGACTGTTCTGTTTTTGATAGATTCTGTTTTTCGTGTGTTGTTTGCTTATTTTGATGAATCTATGAGTAGTATTGGGGAGTATGAATAATAGATAAGTTGGAATACAGTAGGTTTAACACCAATATAAACAAAGAATGAGTTCATTACAGTACCTTTGAGTGGTGGTTTGTTTTCTTATACTAACGGAGCTCACAAGATTTTTGTCTAAGTTTTGTGTTGTGAAGCTTTCATGTTTTGAGTATTGCTTCGATGGACTATGGAACAAATAGTGGCAAGACCCTAAGTTTGGGGATGCCCAAGGCACCCCAAGGTAAAATTCAAGGACAACCAAAAGCCTAAGCTTGGGGATGCCCCGGGAAGGCATCCCCTCTTTCGTCTTCATCTAAAGGTAACTATACTCGGGGCTATATTTTTATTCACCATATGATATGTGTTTTACCTGGAGCATCATGTATTATTTGAGTCTTTGCTCGTTAGTTTGCCACAATCATCCTTGCTGGACACACCTTTTTGAGAGAGATAAATATGGCCTAGGAATTGTTAGAACACTCTATGTGCTTCACTTATATCTTCCGAGTTAAATAGTTTTCTCTAGTGCTTCACTTATATCTTTTAGAGCACGGTGGTAATTTTATTTTGTAGAAATTGTTGATCTCTCATGCTTCACTTATATCCTTTTGAGAGTCTATTAGAACAGCATGGTAATGTGCTTTGGCTATAAAACTAGCCTTCACATGATAGGCATCCAAGATGAATGTAGTAAAAACTTTCATACAAAGTGCATTGAATATGATGAGAAGTTGGATGCTTGATAATTGTTTTGAGATATGAGGATAGTGATATTAGAGTCATGCTAGTGGAGTTATTATGAAATTGAGAAATACTTGTGTTAATGTTTGTGATTCTCGTAGCATGCACGTATGGTGAACCGCTATGTGATGAAGTTAGAGCATGAGGTATTTGTAGAGTGTCATCCTTTGTGTGGAGGTCGGGGGCGCGCGATGGTTAACTCCTACCAACCTCCCCACAAGGAGCAAGCGTTGATTGCTTTGTTTTGATGACTCGTAATTCTTTGTAAGTCTATGAGTTCTTATGACTAATGTTGAGTCCATGGATTATACGCACTCTCACCCTTCCACCATTGCTAGCCTCTCTTGTACCGTGCAACTTTCGCCGGTACCATACACCCACTATATACCTTCCTCAAAATAGCCACCATATATCTTCCTCAAAACAGCCACCATATCTACCTATCATGGCATTTCCATAGCCATTCCGAGATATATTTCCATGCAACTTTCCACCATTCCATTCATATGACACGCTTCATATTGTCATATTGCCATGCATGATCATGTAGTTGACATCGTATTTGTGGCAAAGCCACCATGCATAAATTTTCATACATGTCACTCTTCATTCATTGCACATCCCGATACACCGCCGGAGGCATTCATATACATTTATACTTTATTCTAGTATCGAGTTGTAATATCGAGTTGTAAATCAATATAAGTGTGATGATCATCATTATTAGAGCATTGTCCCAAAGAAAAAAGAAAAAAAGAAGGAAAGACCAAAGAAAAAATATAAAGGCCCAAAAAGGGGGGAAAATAAAAAAAGAAAAGAAAAAGGGACAATTGCTACTATCTTTTTCCACACTTGTGCTTCAAAGTAGCACCATGTTCTTCATGATAGAGAGTCTCATGTTTAGTCACTTTCATATAGTAGTGGGAATTTTCATTATAGAACTTGGCTTGTATATTCCAACGATGGGCTTCCTCAAATGCCCTAGGTCTTCATGAGCAAGCAAGTTGGATGCACACCCACTTAGTTTATTTTGTTGAGCTTTCATACATTTTTAGCTCTAGTGCATCCGTTGCATGGCAATCCCTACTCACTCACATTGATATCAATTGATGGGCATCTCCATAGCCCGTTGATACGCCTAGCTGATGTGAGACTATCTCCCTCCTTTTTGTCTTCTCCACAACCACCACTCTATTCCACCCATAGTGCTATATCCATGGCTCACGCTCATGTATTGCGTGAAAGGTGAAAGGTTTGAAAGAATAGAGTACGAAAACAAGTGTTTGGCTGAAACCGGGGTTGTGCATGATATGAATATTTTGTGTGATGAAGAGGGAGCATAGCTGGACTATATGATTTTATAGGGATAACTTTCTTTAGCCATAGTATTTTGAGAAGACATGATTGCTTTGTTAATATGCTTGAAGTATTATTATTTCTTATGTCAATATAGACTTTTGTCTTGAATCTTTCAGATCTGAACATTCATGCCACAATAAAGAGAACTACATTGAAAACTATGTTTGTTAGCATTCCACATCAAAACTCGGAGACGATCAGGAATTAAGCTTGGGGATGCTTGATACGTCTCCAACGTATCTATAATTTTTTATTGTTCCATGCTATTATTTATGACGTTTTGGATGTTTAATGGGCTTTGTTATACACTTTTATATTATTTTTGGGACTAACCTATTAACCCAAAGACCCAGTCCAGATTGCTGTTTTTTGCCTATTTCAGGGTTTTATAGAAAAGGAATATCAAACGGAGTCCAAACCGAATGAAACCTTCGGGAGAGATATTTTTGGAGCAAAATCTGCATGGGAGACTTGAGAACCACATAATAGGGCTAACGTGGCGTCCACGAGGGTGCCCCCCCCCTACAGGGAGCATCCCTTGCCTCGTGGGCCCCACGTCTGGCCCCCGGTGCCCTCCTTCCTCCCATATATACCTATGTACCCCGAAAACATGAGAGACTGAGAGAAAACCCTTGTTCCACCACCGCAACCTTCTGTTCCCATGAGATCCCATCTTGGGGCCTGTTCCGGAGTTCCACCGGAGGGGGGATCTACCACGGAGTGCTTCTACATCAACACCATCGCCTCACCATGAGTTGTGAGTAGTTTACCACAGACCTTCGGGTCCATAGTTAGTACCTAGATGGCTTCTTCTCTCTCTTTGGATCTCAAAACCTAGTTCTCCTCGGTCTCCGAGGAGATCTATTCGATGTAATCTATTTTTGCGGTGTGTTTGTCGAGATCCGATGAATTGTGGGTTTATGATCAAGATTATCTATGAGAAATATTTGGTTCTTTTCTAAACTCTTGTATGTATGATTATAATATCCTTGCAAGTCTCTTCGAATATTTGGATTGGTTTGGCCTACTAGATCTATAGTTCTTGTAATGGGAGAAGTGCTTGGCTTTGGGTTCAATCTTGCGGTGTCCTTTCCTAGTGACAGTAGGGGCAGCAAGGTACATATTGTATTATTACCATCGAGGATAAAAAGATGGGGTTTATATCATATTGCTTGAGTTTATCCCTCTACATCATGTCATCTTGCTTAAGGCGTTACTCTATTCTTATGAACTTAATACTATAGATGCACGCTGGATAGCGGTCGATGTGTGGAGTAATAGTAGTAGATGCAGAATCGTTTCGGTCTACTTGTTTCGGACGTGATGCCTATATATAATGATCATGCCTAGATATTCTCATAAGTATTCGCTTTGCTATCAATTGCTCGACAGTAATTCGTTTACCCACTGTAGAATTCCGCTATCATGAGAGAAGCCACTAGAGAAACCTATGGCCCCCGGGTCTATTCTCAACATATGAATTTACAATCTACCTTACTTTTCCGTTTTTACTTTCTGTTCTTATATCCAAAAATATCAAAAATACCAAACTATCATATCTATCAGATCTCACTTTCGTAAGTGACCCGTAAAGGGATTGACAACCCCTTATTGCGTTGGCTGCGAAGTTCTTATTTGTTTGTGCAGGTGTGAGGGACTCGCGCATGGTCTCCTACTGGATTGATACCTTGGTTCTCAAAAGTTGAGGGAAATACTTACGCTACTGTGCTGCATCTCCCTTTCCTCTTCGAAGGAATACAACGCAAGCTCGAGAAGTAGCAACCTATGCATGCAATTCTAAGAGTATAGCAGGGAAAAGTAAAACAATGCATATGAAGGTAAAGGGAAGGGTTTGGAGAAGGCAAACGCAATGACGACACGGAGTTTTTGATGTGGTTCTGATAGGTGGTGCTATCGTACATCCACGTTAATGGAGACTTCACCCCATAAGGGTAACGGCTGCACGAGTCCAGTGAGGGCTCAACCCACAAAGGGTCCACAAAGAAGCAACCTTGTCTATTCTACCATGGCCATCGTCCACAAAAGAAGTTCATCACTAGGGTAGATCTTCACGAATAGGCGATCTCCTGGCCCTTACAAACTTAGGTTCAACTCCACATCACGACAGAGGCTCCCAAGCGACACCTAACCAATCTAGGAGACACGACTCTACAAAAGGTAATAGACGGTGTGTTCATGATGAACTACTTGCTCATGTGCTTCAAATGATAGTTGTCGGCGTTCTGGGAACTAGGGCACCCAGACTTGCCTGCCTACGGCCCATGAAGTGGCTCCTTTCGGCCTAGTATGGCCCATCTTCAGCAGTAACACTCAAGACCATCGCGAGGGACCAAGCCTTGCGGGGAGGACGACACCAAGACCTCCAGAAGGGGCAGCCTTGGCTGGCTGGCTCCCGAGGAGCAGATAACTCTATGCAACCCCCCACCTCGCAAGGTTTGCATGATGCAAGCCATGACGACCAAGGCCAAGCGGGCGCGAGAGGGCGTAGTACAACAGTTTCCCCTTTAGTGCTAAGGAAGCGGGCTCAGACTCAGAGTCCCGAGGAATTTGCCAAAGGTTTCCATTCCAGTGCAATAAGACCAAGACCGCCAGGACGGCAGGACGGAGGTCATCACAGAGCCCACCATGGCGTCAGGATCAGAGGCTTTGCAGGCGAAGACCACCTTTAGTCAGGATAAGATGTACTAGTTGTCCCCCTTCAAAATTGGCTGTTGTGGGATTCCTTCCCGCCAAAAATTTCGGGGAAGAGGACCAAGGCAACTATATAAGTAGGATAGCCACCACCCAACAAAGGGATCAGATCCATTCCACCCTGACAAGCTCACTACCTCATCTGAGCCCAAGAACACCTCTCCTAAGAAGGTCGTTCACCAACTGTACTAGTTCATCCACAGCCCATCTCGAGGCTAATACACCACACAGCTGGAGTAGGGCCACTCACCGCTAGGTTGCCTGAATCAGGATAAAGTGCCCCGTGTCTCTTTTACATTCCTATTCATCGTGCTAGTTCATGAGACGGTGAGTAGATAGATATGCGAGGTTGAGATCTTCGCATGCACCCCATTGTTTGAACTTAGTAGGGTTTTGCGGCGCCCTGAATCCGACATTTGGCGCGCCAGGTGGGGGTGCGTCGAAGCTCCTCTTCGTCCATTCAGTTCATCGTTGTTTCACCGCCCAATGGCTGACGCATGCCGCGTCCGTGCCGAGCGCCCGGCCGCTGTCGTCGCTCGCGTGTCCCAGACGGCACCCCCCTGGCGACGGCATCCCGCGTCGCTCTCCATCACTGGCAGCAAACGCTGCCACCAGCCTCGCTGCCCACGAGCAGTAGGGTTCGTCGTTCCCGCTCTCCGCGCGGCGCGATGGTCGCACTGTAACCCCGTCGCTAACTCCGGCGGCTACTTTGTCCTCCCACGATCGTCATGGCCCGGCGAACTCGTAGGCCGCGCTGCTCATGGCAAGTGAGCTCTTGCGCTACCGCTCGGCCGATGACCTCTATGAAGAATGGCTGGACCCATCGCCGAGCTCGATAGTGCCGCTGGAGAAGCTCCAGCATCGTGCCGTTCGCTGCCTCTTCCACAACCTTAGGCAGGCGACGAGGCCCGTGGCGCACCCCCTCCACCATCTGGAGAGACGTCTTCCCTGAACCAAGGCGCGAGGCCCCCACCGTGACCAGCCATGCAGGGTGGCCACGTGAGATGAAAAAAGCTGTCAAGTGCTGCAGCGGTCGCAAATTGAGGCGTAGGCGCTTCATGCTCCGCCTCATCAGGGTCGAGCGCCTCCCCGCGCAGTGGCGTAAGAACACCCAGACCAGGCTCCACCTCAGCAGCAAGCACCAGTCAGCATGGCAGGCTGGAAGGTGTTTACGCCGGACCCTCGCGTTACGATAGAACACCTGACCCAGCAAAGTTCCTGCAGCTCTACGAGCTGAGCATCGAAGTGGCAATGGCGATGAGAAGGTCATGGCCAACTGGTTTCCCATGGTTGTCAAAGATGACGCTCGTTCGTGACTCCTGAACCTCCCGAAGGAATCGGTCTCCTCCTAGGGGGAGCTGCACGAATGCTTCATTTCCAACTTCGAACGGACACATGACTATGCCCCGGTAGTAGGTGACCTACGGCGCATCAAGCAGCAGCCTGGAGAGACCATGCGCAAGTACATGCAGCGTTTCACCAACATTCGCATCAAGATTCCCAAGATATCTGACGAAGCCATCATCTCGGCGTTCACTGATGGCGTTCGGGACGTCAGGATAAAGGAGGAACTCGCCATTCAGGAGGACCTGTGCTCGGCTCTGGAGATGTTCAACCTCGCTATCAAGTGCGCAAAGGCAGAAGAGGGTTGCCTCTCGCTCGTCAAGCTTCCTGTGGCTGACCTAGAAGACAAGAAGGCCAAGACCAAGGAGGCCAAGCGCAAAGGACCGGTAGTACTCGCGGCTGAGCCTGAGATGAAACGCGGGTGCAATTACCCCGATTCCTCTAAGGGCAGTCGCCCGTTCTGCGCCTTCCACAACATGCACAGCCACAACACCAACGACTGCCAGGAACTCAGGGCCATCTGTGACAGACGCTTCGGACACCGCCCCGAGCGCGGCGAAGGAGGCTACCGTCGCAAAGGGGGCCGTGGAGGATGACGTGGGAGAACCGAGACTCTTGCCAAGGCTGGCGTGAGCAGCCTCGCGAGGATCACTGCCAGGGGCAGCCTCGTGAGGGCCCATGGAGAGACAAGCCTCGGGAGGATCATTGGAGGGACCAGCAGCGTAAAGAACACCCCCGGGACAATGCAGCCCTTCCTCCGCTGCGACCACCACCGAGAAGGAACGACGACCACCATCAAGATGAAGGGGTTGGGGGCTTTCAGGAGCCGCGCGAAGTGGCATGCATCCTAGGAGGCGCTCAGGCCACTGCATCTCATCACGTCTTCAAGCAGTTTGCCCGAGAAGTGAACGCAGTCCTCCCCAAGCTCGATATAACGCGACCTCTTAGATGGTCCAAGTGTGCCATCACCTTCAACTCCACTAACCAGCTCAAGTGCGTGGCCGCGGCCGGCTCCCTCCCTCTACTCTGCTCACCTACCATCAGCAACGTGCTCGTCACCAAGACCCTCATCGACGACGGGGCAGGACTCAACGTCCTCTCTGTCGAGACCTTAGACACGCTCTAGGTGTCGTACGACCAGCTCCAACCAACCAGGCCTTTCTCCCAAGTGACCGACGGCTCGACAACACCAATAGGACAGATCCGCCTCCCTGTCACCTTCGGCGACCGCAAGAACTACCGCACATAGCTCATCAACTTTGACGTCCCCCACATCCGGCTCCCATACAACGCCATCCTTGGCTACCCAGCTTTAGCCAAGTTCATGGCAGCGACCCACCACGGCTACAAAGTCCTGAAGATGCCAGGAAGCGGCGGTGTCATTGTGGTCGCCTATGATGAGAAGGATGCGATGTGCGCTCTCAAGCGCGCCTATCAAGTTGCGGCAGTGGAGAACCCCGACATCGAGGTCTTTGCCAACCCTCCTAAGGCCATCCCAAAGAAGAAGAAGTAGCTGCTTGCCCTGGAGCCTCACAAGGAAGCGGCACCCGACGGCCGCGCCTCACGATCCACACCCGTGAACGGGGCGCCTTCCTCCCTCGCATAGGAAGGCGCACCCGGCGCCCCTCTTCGGCTGGGCTCGGGGGCTCTCCTCTGGAGGGCCTCGGACCTGGACAACACCACGAGGGAGGTGCTCGGGCACCATCTAGAGGCGTGCTTTAGTGCATGTTTCCACAAGGAGGGCACAAGGCGCGAAGCGCCAAGCGCTCGGGAGTTCATCGACCAGATCATCGAAGACTTGCAGGTGGGCCTGTGCGAGGGCCCTCCTCACAGCTATGTTCGCATGCCCTTCGTCCTGCCGAACCAAGCTGCCCTACACCACTGCCACATGCGGGGCGTCCTGGCGGCTCACGAGGCCAGGCATCAGGAGATCCTAGCGGAAGGGGCACAGGTCCTTCGCGAGCTCCCGGAACCTCGGGAGCTTCGCAAGGTCCCGAAGCCAAGCGACTCATGACGAGCAACATCCGCAGCGAGCGTCTTCGGCTACACCAACACTTCTCCACCAATGGTGCCAGGTGACATTTCTCGTTTTGTTTAGTTGGGGCGCCCCTCGGGCAGCAGCATCCTCAGGCCACGTGGGTCTGTCCCTGTGGTGTGTCTCATCTTTTCATGTGGATTCATTTGGGGGCGCCCCTCGGGCTGCATCATCCCCTGACCGTGTGGGTCCGTCCCTACGGCATGTATTATTTTTGCTCGAACTGGGATTGGATTTGCTTGAGATAGGGTTCTATACCTCGTTTTTTGAAAGTCGCTCGTCTAGCGTTTCGTTGTTTGAAGTGTCGCGCGCACTGACCAGCGGGCCAGGGTGCGCAAACCGGTTTCCCTTTTTGTGGCTTGGGACGCCTCCGCAAGAACCGTGCGCCGGGGGCTCCTCCTGGGGTTGTTACATGAAGCTTAAGCACCACGCCAGTGCTCAGGTCCGTCCATGCAGCGTTGAAAAATCCAAGTGACCGACTTCTGTCTGGCGGGGTCGCCCCGCTCGCGTCACCTCCTGAGGTCATGGTGCTTGATCTTCCCATGCAATGGCCTCCGGAAGTTCATTTCGGCACAGGTTATAGTTGTCACACAGAAGCCCTTGAAGACCAGGCGCAACCTGCCTTGAGGTAGGTCCTCTCGAGTCCCGCGCTGGCTCACGGGTGCCCATATACACCTCCTCCATCTTGGTTGTACACGCCGGAGTACTCCTCCGGAGGGATCTCCACCCACGTGACTAGTGGAAGCCCCATGTTCCGCGCTGGCGGACGACACAGTCGAGGCGTGGCTATGCCCATGCCAAGTGGTAGCCCTATGCTCCGCGCTGTGGATAAACACCCGGGGGCACCTACGAGTCGCACTAACTCCAGGATGGCCTCTCGGTTGACCGTTTAACCTCTTCCTGAGATGAGCACACAGGGGGCTCGACACGGGAGCTGCACCCAGGTCGTTCAGACCTGGTGCAGGCCACCTCACCAAGTCCTTGTACCTGGTCCTTGCGTGCCCCTCCCAGGCAAAGACTGACGGGAAGAAGGTATGGAACTCACAAGGGCAACTCACACGTCATGGGGGACCCCTGAGCATCGTGAATGAGCGGCCTCACTGGCCTCGTAGCCCCTCACCCATTGGTCCTGTCCTGGTGATCTGGACGCCCCAACGGTGGTTGAGGAATGCGTGGGGTTGGGCCCCGCCGACGCAGAGCCCACCCCCGTGAGGCTCTTGCTCACAAAAATACTAAGCATGTTTGTATGTTAAGGGGGGCCCTGGGGCATCACGACCCAGGGGCCTAACTGGCCACGTAGCCCCTCGCCCCTTGGTCCCGTCCAGGTGATCCGGACGCCCCAATGGCGGTCGAGGTATGCACGGGTCGGGCCCTGCAAACACAGAACACCAAAGGCAAAGAAAAATAGCATAATCTAAAGCAAACTATTACATAGTATATTGTTTATTTCCCCAAAAGTTCAAAGCAAAGTTCTTACGCCTCCACGAGGCACACCAATTGTCGCATGGGGTAAAGCGAGAAGCAGTAGCATCATCATCCTCTCCTTCAGCCTTGGATGCCGCCATCGTCAACCTGGGGAGGCCTGTCATCAATAAAGTCACCATCATCTTCCTCGCTGGCTCCTTCCGCGGCATTGGAAGGCTCAACTGGGTGGAACTGCTACTGCAGAGCCTCCACCTGCCCCTTCACGACTACGGCAGCGACACCTTCAAGCTTAGGAGTCGTGCGATCAAGTAGGGCGCCGAAGTCGAAGTTGGGGTCGTGAAGATAAAGGTGATGGTAGACACGCATCGCGACCGAGGTGGAGAGAGCATGGGCCTCCGCTTCCACCAAAGGGGCCAACCCGATTGCAATACTTTCAAGCCCCTCGGAAAGTTTTGGGAGCAGTTGGGCGGGGCCTTCCTCCAGCCTCACCAGCGGTGCTTTGTATCCCGTCCCATTGAGGGATCGCAAGGATACGCGAAACTTTTCTTCAAGAGAGACAAAGATATCATGTTTCATGGCGGTTGTTTCTTTAGCCTCGGCAAGGGACCTCCGGGTCACCTCCAGCTCCTCCCCCAGCTTCTCCAGGCAACCTCGTTCTGTGGCCTGTTCTTGGGAAGTCTTCTTTAGCTCGGCATCGTGGTTGTCAAGCTCCACCAAGCTGGCATTCAGCTCCTTCTCCCGCTCCACAAGACGGCGGGTGTCTTCGTTATGCTTGTCGGTGAAGGTCCTAAGATTGGCTTCTGCCTTGCGGCAGCGCATGTCAGCAGCTTTCTCACCGGCTCGCGCTGCATCGCGCTCGGCTGTGGCCAAGCCCGCCACCTTCTGGTCGTCTTTTGTCGTGGCCTCGGTTTCACTCCAGGCCATCTTGAGGGACGCGTCGGCTCGGAGCCACCCTGAGATTTGCCCAAGGCATTCCGTCACCAGGCGAAGGTCGGCGGCGCGAAGGTTAAGCTGGAACTAGTCCAGCGCGGCGAGGGCATCTTCCAGGACAGGAGGCGTGTTGAAGGAGGCAGCAAGAGGAGAGGGCACATGGGTTGGCGGAGCAACTGGAGCACAGATAGTAGGGGGGTTCGGAGCTCCCATGCCCTCAGCAGGGCCACTAGAAGTAGCGGCCTTCGGAGTCAGCTTGGCCAGCTCGAGATCCAGGGCCTCTGGAGGCGGGCATAAGGATGGTTCATCGCGAGTCGGCCCGTACTTCCGGAGTCAGGGTCGTGGCAGCAATAACATGCGCAACTTCGGGAAGTTGGTCCTCCCCTCTGCCCTTCTTCGACGATGGCGGCCTGCGGGGGGGAGGACACAATGAGAACAGTGCCCAGAGTAAAAACAAAAGTAGGATGAGAAGCTTACTGCTTGATGGCGATGTACTTCCTCTTCTTCTTGGATAGGAGCAAGGCGGGCCCAGGTTTCCCGGATGATGGACCCGCTGTGCTCTTCGAGGCGGATGGGTGCGACACAGCAGACCCAGGGGCACCAACGGCATATGATGCGCCAGGGGCACCACCCTGGAGGAGCAAGGCCACCTCGCCCTTCTTCGGAGCGCCACGAGCCAGCCTCTTCAAGGGAGAGGCTCCAGACTTGGTGGTCACGCCAGGGAGGCGTGGCGACGCCTTCACCAAGTACTCGTCGGCGTCATCGTCATCAGAGAAGCCGTAGAGGAGCTCGCTCTGCCATGGAGGGGAGGTCTCCGCCACCTCGTCAAGAGTATCCTCTAAGTCGTCCTTCCCCTCCTTGTCGGAGTCCTGGTCAGAAGGCACCGGCACCACAAGAGAAGGGGCAGGGGGCTCGTCGGCGGCACGAGCCCCCGCTCGTCGAAGATAGGCGCGGCCGTGACTACATCATCCTTATCCTCTTGATGGTACAGTGGGATGTGCCCCTCAGGCAGGTCCCCAGGGTCCTTCCCAAGCACGACGCGCAGGACCTTGCCCAGTTCCTCGGCGGTCAGGTCCTACGGCTGCAGGCGAAGCACGTTGCCCTCGGCCTGAAGTGTCCACAAGGGGCGCTAGCGTGCCTGAAGAAGGGCCAGCCACTGCTTCATGAATTCCTCGAGGAGAAGGGGCCCTGTCAGCATCCCCATTGCCAGCTCCTTCGTCATCACCTCCGGCAGCTGTGCCGCCCGGGGGTCGATGAGCTTCTCATGACTCCATCGCGCCGGCTCCTCTGGCAGCACACCTGGCAGCTCCAGCCAAGCGCGGGATCACTTGGCGTCCACGAAGACCAACTTATGTTGGAAATCCTCCACCTTCTTCTTGTCCTTCGGGATCACATTGCCCCGATGGACTGCGACGAAGACAAGACCCCCGGCGAGTTGGTCGGTGTTGTCCCGGAGGTAGAAGAAGTGACGGAACAACGCGACGGAGGGTGGCATCCCAACAAATGCCTCGCAGTAAAAGGCGAAAATGGACAAAAGGAAGGTGGAGCTGGGATGGAGATGAAGGGTGCTAATCTGGTAATGCTTGAGGATGGCAAAGAAGAAGCGGGAGAAAGGGGGGACGAGCCCCACAAAGAGATTGTGCAGAAAGAGAGGGTAGAAGGTTTTGCCCAAGGATTCCGGTAGGGTAGAGCCGAGCCAGACCACCGTCTCCCCCCCCCCACTCATTGTCGGTGGATGCTAGGAGAGGGAGAATGGCGGCGAGATCCTTCTCCTTGGTGATGGAGACGTTGAGGGCCGAGTCGGAGACGAGAACCGGGTGTAGAGAAAAAGTAGAAGGCTTAGTTGTTTCCGAGGCCATCTGCACTGGACTTGGGGGAAGGATTTGGCAGATCTAGGAGCACTCGCGGCAAGGAAGATAGGGGATCTGGAGCAAGACGAAGGGAAAGCATGGAATGACCGGAAGTGGGTGTTGTCCCCCTCTAGTCAAGATGAACAGTTGTCGAGGCAGCGTGGGGAGTGCAGACACCCACTTCCAATCCAGGCGCAATGCGTCGACCGGGACCGCAGGCGATTGGGGTCCGCGGCGGTTCGCCCTTGCCTTTTGGCTTCACCTCGAAGCCAAGTCCGAGTGTGCCTTGGGCCCGTGGGCTACTATCGGCGTTCTGGGAACCAGGGTACCCAGACTTGTCAGCCTGCATCCCATGATGTGGCTCCTTCAAGCCTGGTACGGCCCATCTTTAGCAATGACACTCAAGACCCTCGCGAGGGACCAAGCCTCGCGGGATGGACGACATCAAGACCTACGGAAGGGGAAGCCTCGATTGGCTGGCTCCCGAGGAGCGGAGAACTCTATTCAACCCCCACCTCACGAGGTTTGCATGACGCAAGCCATGACGACCAAGGCCAGGCGGGCGCCAGCGAGCCCAGTAGAGCAGTTTCCTCCTTAGTGCTAAGGAAGCGGGCTAAGACGCAGAGTCCCGAGGAATCTACCAAAGGTTTCCATTCCAGTGCAACAAGACTAAGACCGCCAGGACGGCAGGACCGAGGTCATCACCGAGCCCACCATGGCGTCAGTATCAGAGGGTTTGCAGGCGAAGACGAGCTTTAGTCAGGATAAGATGTACTAGTTGTCCCCCTTCAAAATTGGCCATTGTGGGATCCCTTCCCGCCAAACATTTCGGAGAAGAGGACCAAGGCCACTATATGAGTAGGATAGCCACCACCCAACAAGGGGATCAGATCCATTCCACCCTGACAACCTCACTAGCTCATCCGAGCCCAAGAACACCTTTCCTCCGGAGGTCGTTCACCCATTGTACTAGTTCATCCACAGCCCATCTCGAGGCTAATCCACCACACTGCTGGAGTAGGGCCACTCACCGCTAGGTGGCCTGAACTAGGATAAACTGCCTCATGTCTCTATTACATTCCTGTTCATCGTGCTAGTTCATGATACAGCAAGTAGATAGATAGGTGAGGTTGAGATCTTCGCACGCACCCTAGAGTTCAAACCTAATAGGGTTTTGCGGAGCCATGAATCCGACAATAGTGTCCCCAACACTCAACTCTTTCTCACAGATTTGGATATGATGGAATAAGAATTGGAGTGGAAAGCAACTTGGGGAAGGCTAGAAATCAAGATTCAAATGGTAGGAATAGAATGTCTTGATCTCAACACATGAGTAGGTGGTTCTCTCTCAAAAAATGAATGGTGGAAGTGTAGGCACGTAGTGATGGCTCTCTCTCAAATGGATAAGGGGTGGAGGGGTATATATAGCCTCCACACAAAATCCAACCGTTAAACATATTTGACCAATCTCGATGGGACCGAATAGTGAAACTCGGTGGCACCAATCAGTTAAGAAATGTGAACGCTAGGAATCTCGGTGGGACCAAATGGAACAACTTGGTCCCACTTTTAATAGTATTGGCTTCCCTGTGGACGAAATGTGATATTGGATAACTAAAATAAAATGAAGAGTCTTGAGCTTTTGCCAATGTTTGTCCTTAGCAATGAGGGTTCCACTTCTCTAGTCCATGCCATGCCAATCATTGAATATCCTGAAATATTTATCTCGAGTGGATATTAGTCCAATCAGCTATATGTTGTTATGAATTAACAAAACCACCCGGGGATTAGTTGCACTTTCAATCTCTCCCCTTTTTGGTAACTGTTGACAACATATAGATCAGAGCTTCGACAAATGATTAAATGAGTGAAATACGTTGTCGCTTTGACAAGTATGTGATAAGCAAGAGCTCACCCTAAATTTGTGCATTACTAAAAATTTGTGTTTGAATGCAAATGCACAATCGATTAGGATCATGTGTTACTCTTCCATGTCACATACATCTTGGTGGAGTGCAAAAAATGATAGTAGAGAAATAACATGCACGCATCACCAAAATATAAGTGAATGGTCATACATAAGAGTTGATAAAGATAAGCATTAAGCACACATTAAGTATAGCATGATCAATCACAAACAACCAACGTAGTATCTCACAAGCATCAAGGAAATAAGTAGCATGGATCAAACAGATGAAGTAGCAAAGTAAATAAAACCAAAGAGCAAAAGAATGAGACACACACTCTCTCTCGAAGCCTGTGATCTATACATTTTCCATGCACATACACTCTCTCTCTCGAAGCCTATTATCTATTAATTTTCTCCCCCTTTGGCAACAAGCTACCAAAAAGCTAAAAAACATAGAGAGCTATACGTCTCTCTAGGAACGATCCTCTGGAGCTCCAGAAGGGGTCTTCTGGCTTGTAGCTCTAGTGGGCGTAGATGGCGTTGAGAGAACTGCATCTGCAAATGCTTCTAAAGATGTCTGCTTAACAGGTGGTGTAGACACTGGAGGTGGCAACGAGCAGTAGTGGCCGGTGCAGAGTGAGTGGTCCTTGAGTCTACAACTGGCATAGTAGAAGATCTGGGTGCCCTTGGCACAATCTGAAACATGTTGGTAGTAGGGTGCTCAGCTCCATCCTCAGCATCATCTTGAAGCTTCTCCACTATAAATTGAATCTCTATGACCTTGACATTAAGATTATATATCTTGTGGTCCACAATCCTTTCTACGATCTCCTGGTTCTTGTCTAAGTTGGCCAGACTTTGCTCAATTCTCAGTGTTGTTTCAAGAAGATATGTCACTTGGTCTTGCTTGGACTTGAGATTTTCTATTGGGGCAGTATGTGCAGTGTCTTCATTTGCTGATCTTGTTGCTGTTGCTTGAGCCTTCTCTTGAGCCTCAACTGATGTAGGGTGTGATGGATCCATCACCACTACATCGTCCTCAAACTTTGGCTGAAGAGGGAGGTGCTCACGGTATAGTAGATATGTGCCTCTACTAAACTTGGAGTTGATAAGCATGTGAATGTGTGGGGCATATCCACATGACCTCTTCTGGTCAGCAGTTTGTCCTCTTGATCGTGTCTACAATCAACCTCATGACTTGGAACTTTTGCGGAGGGGTGTCAAACAAGTGAAGGAAGTTAATGGAATGGACATGGATCATCCTCTTATCTCCAGATTTGGGCAACAAAGTGTGCCTCAAAATGTAGTTTGTGGTGGCCAAACCTGCAAGCAAGTGATAAATGGATCCATGCTTATGAGTTTCCAAATACTTGTCATGAATGGGCTTGTACATGTTGGCCATGTAGTTGTGATCCATCCTAGGCTTCCCATACATATCAACATCATCTTATGAATCCTCAGGGGCATTAATGAGTGCAGCCCACTCAGAGATAGATGATTGATACTTGTGTCCCTCAATCATCCATACAATCCTTCCATCCGGATAGAAATGTGTTGTGGAGTAGAATTTCATGATCATCTCATCATTCCACTTTATAAATTTCTGACCAACAAAAGCATCAACTATAGCAAGTCTGAAGCTCTCATGAACGTCGGGGGAATAGTCTTCGTTTTTATCAATATACTCTCAGTCCACCCACTTCATGTCACTAACGATGGGCTTCTTATCAAGCAGCACTGTTTCATTGAAATCTTGTTATTCACGGGTGTGGAAATGGTAGTCACAAGTTGTCCTCCTAGGAGAATATGGAGCCACTTTCCTCCATTCTCTCAGACGACTATCAGCCCCGAGTTTCATGTTTTGAGCAACTGTTTGTTCCTGGTTGACCTCTTGTGTGCAGAAGCCTTGGGCTTGGACTTAGGCTCGGAGGGAGCAGCACCTAACTTCATGGCATCTCCCATGAGTTTTTGTACCTTAGCTGGAGGTGCTACAGCTTGTCCTTCCTCCTCGTGTTCTTCTTCTTCATCACCCTCCTCGTGGTAGGATTCCCAAGAGCTGTGGATGTACTTGTCCTAGCCCTCTTCTTCCTACCTGCAGCTTCTTCATCACTTGGCTCCTCAAGTGAGAATTCCATGGTTTCTTGTGTAACTGAAGCTTTCCGGCGTTTCGATGTTGGGACTCTCTTCTTAGTAGTCTTATTGGCACTAGGCTTGGTGGCAGCTCCAGAGCTATATTCCTTCCTGGGCATAGACTTCTTCTTAGTAGCAGCCTCATCTGCAAACAGAATCCTCATCCTCACTGTCTGAGGTTCTCATCTTCTTGGATTTGGTGGCGGCCTTTGGAAAATTAATTGGTGTACTTCTGCTGCCCTCAACATAGCTCTCACAAGGGTTTGAGCCCTCTTGGTCAGGCATGTTCTGACTATCACTTGACATCTTGCAAAAATTGACCATGTGAATAGATGGATAAAGATAGAGTAGATGAGCATCACAAACATAAGATATTTTTCAAAAACTTTGAGTCCAAACATAAGTTCTAGCTTTCCACAGAAGTCAGTTTGAAGCTACCGATTTGATCATCTCAGTGATACCGAAGCATAAATAGAACATAAACACACAATTTCATTATAACCGAGTTGTGGTTCGGTGGCTCAGTGATGCAAGGGTTTCATTGAGATTTTACTTTCGGTCTTACCAATTAGTACGTTTCGGTGGAGCCGAGTTGTACTAGTGCAACGGCTAGAGCCAATCGGTCGGTCTGAGATGAGCTCAGCGGAAAGCTAAACCAATTTTTTTTCTTAAAATCTATTCTAATGGAATTTTCATGTGGATAGATGAATCACAATCATGGCAAGATACTACGCATTACTCTTGTGTATTGAATCGGAATGGGATAGCACAAGGAGATCGAACTGTACCCTAACTTGGTGATGATCCTTTACGGTGACAATGGCGGAGATGATTCGTGTTAACGACAGCGGATTCCAGTGGAGGAGACGTAAAGGAGACAACGGCGACGATCCGGAAACCAAGGGGGTGACAGCAATGGGGTGCAGGCGCATGACATTTGAAGAATTTATCTACCGTATGCGTCGCCAAAATATATACCCATGTGTTGTCGGTGTCACCGAGTGGAACGAATCGGTGGCATTGACATGTGAAACTGTGTACAGTTACAGCAACTCGGTGAGACCGAGTTAGTCTAATTGGCAGCACCGAGATAGAAAACCTAGATTAGTCTAATGCTTTTGGTGTAACCGAGTTTGAGTGGTTGGTTGGACCGAAAAAATAGAAGGTTTTGGAAGCCAACCCTTGACGGATCGTGGCTCTGAGTGCTCCTCACCCGAAGGGTCTAAGAAAGACTTGTTCAAATTTTTGTGATGTAGCATGAATAGAGTTTGAGACAAGAAGAGCATAGATAGCTAGACAAAGTTCTTAGGCATTCTTGTACATCCACTTGGCCAATAAAAACCAAGACAGTCAAAATAACAAATTGATGCCCTTGAATGAAGAAAATATGCAACCAACATGCTCACATAATAAGATAGCAAATCAAATACGTGTCAAAGCAAGCAAAAACAAGTCTAGGGGATATCGAGAAATTGGTGATGACTAGGTCATCTATATATCAGTATATTGACTTAGGAGTCAAATGGTAACATTTGATCATAGGTCATACACATCGTTTAAGCACAAGTGGGGTTACCACTTTTACATAAAGCATTAATGTCTTCACACCATTAGTGTTGCTTTAGCTCCATTTTTTAGAGCAAGGCTCCCCCTAGATGTGGTATCCCCCCTAAGTGGGATGAACTAACCTTGGGTTTTGTCGATGATGACTTCATGTAGATAGTGAAGATGTGGATGCTCAATGTTGATGTAGATCATTTGGAAAAATACTTTGGAGTGTTGCACTTTCAATACCTACATGGGTTAGTCCCACAAGGAACATACAAGGATATTCATAGACATAGAGTGAATTGCACATATCATGATGTCCATGAAAGCATTAGGTTACCTTGTCCCTTTTCTTATCAACAAGAGGATATGTGAATCCATGAACTTGATGCAATATAAGTGAAATATGTTAGCGGAGTCACCCTCGGGAACACTCTAGTTCTTCTTCTTTGGGATCCACAACAACTTGATGGGAATCCTTGGAATCATAGTTGAACTTGATGAAGTAGAGCTTGATGTAGTCTTAGGAACCCACTTGACCATGGCTTTAGGAGCTTCTCCAAATGAGTCAATTTCTTCTTTAAGCTTGTCCTTGCCTTTTAGCTTGTGGTCTTGTGGTGGAAGATCATCTCGAGCTTGTGTTCCCTCAAAAGATGTGGCGTCATACTTCTCTTGTTGAGGAACAAACTTTGTCTTGGTGTATTGATCGTCTTCCCATTCAACTCCATTGGCATTGAACTTTCGTTAATAACCAACATTTGATTCTTCGGGTGTCTTCCTTGCTTGCATACAATTTCCTCAAATTGTTTAATCATGGCAAGGCTCTTGTAAATACCATTCCCTATAATTCCCTTCAATAAGCAATTTTACTGCTCAAGTGTAACTTGGCTAAGAGAATTGTTAGTGGAATTAAGAGAATTACTAGAAGCAACAATATTGGATTTAGCATGGTTATTGTTGCAACTAGAAGAGGAATCTTTCTTGCTCTTGTTGCTAGATTTTACTTGTGGCATATAAGTACACAAGTGGAGACGTTTGCAATGTAAGAAGAACTCTTCTTTCGAAGATCATCATTGATAGCTTTTAGAAACCCATGCTATTGCTCTAAATTTAGCTTCTCTAAGCATAGCTTCTCATGACTTTTTAGGAGCCCTCTATGATCCTCTAGAGTTGTTTCATGAGCTAAACTAAGAGTGTTTAGTTCTTTAGTTAGATGCTCAAGATCCTTATCATTGCCATTAGTTTCATCTTGACTATTATGATTACTAGCAAGTTCATCATAGTTTTCATTACTAGCTTTGTCAACAAGTAGCTCATCATCATCTAGAAAATCATCTTCATCACTATTGAAATCAAGATACCAGCGTTGTGATACCTTGGGGCTTTTAGCCATGAAGCATCTTCCAATTCCTTCATTAATTTGGTGAATCAAATATGTCGTAGGAGTTGGATGATACTAGAGCAATTCTGGCAACACCTTCATATTGACTATAGTCGGAGTCGGAGTGGTAACTTCTCTCGAAGTGAGTATCAGAATCTGATCTAGAAATCCATTCACCAACGTGAGCTTGATGTCTTCATCTTGTGTAGCTCTTTGATGACTTGTCTTTCCTTTTCGAATCCTGCTTCTTCAAGAGGATCTTCGTTCATAGCGATCATCTCTACTCCTTCTCTCTCTATGAGGTGATTCATCTCTTTTACTTCTCATTTTGGGTGAATCTTCTGTTTCCTTGTAGGGACCCGTACACTCAATGGAGCAGTTGCAATCACGACTAGAAGATCTTTTTTGATTGTAGGACCTTGACTTGGAGCTTCTATCTTTCCTTCGATTCTTGTAGAATTTGTTGAGGTTCTTCACCATTAAGCTCAATTCTTCATTGAAAACTTGTCTCTCACTTGATGTTGTGGGAGCATCACATGAAGCTTTGTATGGACCACTAGACTTGTTGTGATGTTCTTCCTTATCCTTGAGTGACATCTCATGAGAAAAAATTCTACCAATGACCTCCGTAGGGTTGAGATCTTTGTAATTGGGCATCATTTGGATCAATGTGCACACGATATCATTTGTTCCATCGAAGGCTCTAAGGACCTTCTTGATGATGAACTTGTTGGTCATCTCTTCACTTCCTAAGCTGGCAATCTCATTTGTGATGGGAGAAAGCCTAGATTACATTTTGTTGACTCCTTCACGATTCTTGATCTTAATCTTGTCAAAGTTGAGTTTGAAGCACATTCAACTTCGATTCCTTGAAGTACTCGGTACCTTCGTGCATATCAACTAAAGTATCCCAAATTTCCTTTGCATTCTCAAGATGGTCGGTTTTGTTGAATTATTCCCGACACAATCCATTGAAAAAATATCGCAAGCTTGAGTGTTGTATTCCAACATCCTCATTTCTTCCACGGATGCTTCACAATCTGGCTCTTTACCATCCTCAAAGAATTCACCTTGCAAGCCAATATGAACAACAACCCAAACGGCGGCATTATGACCAAGAATGTGCATTTTCATTTTATGCATCCAACTAGCAAAATTTGTACCATCAAAGTAAGGACCTCTATGGTGATATTTACGCTTCCTAGACGCCATACTGTACTAGGTTGTGAAACCAAGGCTAGGATCACCAAAGTTATGGAAATCAAGGCTAACAGAGACCAAAGCTCTGATACTACTTGTAGGATCTAAAGTATGTCTAGAAGGGGGTGATTAGACTACTTGACCAAATAAAAATCTATCCTTTTCCCAATTTTAGTTGTGGGAAGATTTTAGCAATTACAACAACTCAATCAATCAACCTACACATGCAATTCTAAGAGTATGGCAGAGGAAAGTAAAACATTGCATACCAAGGTAAAGGGAAGGGTTTGGAGAAGGGAAACACAATGGAAACACAGAGTTTTTCGCGTGTTTCCGTTAGGTGGTGCTATCGTACGTCCATTTTGATGGATATTTCAACCCTCGAAGGGTAACAACTGCGCCAGTCCATGGAGGGCTCCCCCCACAAAGGGTCTAGAAGAAGCAACCTTGTCTCTCCCACCATGGTCGTCGTCCACGAAGGACTTGCCTCACTCGGGTAGATCTTCACGAAGGAGGCGATCACCTTGCCCTTACAAACTTCTTGGTTTAACTCCACATCACGACGGAGGCTCTCAAGCGACACATAACCAATCTAGGAAACACCACTCTACAAAAGTTAATAGACAATGTGTTGATGATGAACTCCTTGCTCTTGTGTGCCGAATGATAGTCTCCCCAACACTCAACTCTTTCTCATAGATTTGGATATGGTGGAAGAAGAATTGGAGCGGAAAGAAACTTGGGGAAGGCTAGAAATCAAGATTCAAATGGTAGGAATGGAATGTCTTAATCTCAACAGTTGAGTAGGTGGTTCTCTCTCAGAAAATAAATTGTGGAAGTGTAGGCACGGTTTGATGTCTCTTTCTCAAATGGAGACGGGGGTGGAGGGGTATGTATAGCCTCCACACAAAATCCAACCATTAAACACATTTAACCAGTCTCGGTGGGACCGAATAGTGAAATTCGGTGGCACCGATTAGTTCGAAAATGCAAACGTTAGGAATCTCGGTGGGACCGATGGAACAACTCGGTGGGACCGACTTGCAAGGGCTTAGGGAAAGCTTGGCAGCTATCTCTACTTGGTCATATACAAAATGCGGAGGAATTTCTTGTCCATCGGACCCTCGAGGTCCCACGCGGGCCATATGATTTGGATCATGATGAGTGTAGTGCGTCTTCACCATGGCCCAGGCTTCTCGAGCACCCATGCAACATGTTAATGCTTTCTAGAGTTCGAAGCGGCGTCTAGCCCCTTTGAACCGGTCCGCCAAGTCCTCCACTGTTTCTGGAGGTGAGTCGCCCGGCCATAAAGCCCTGGCCATACTCTTCATGGCCTTCCGAGCCTGCTCGTGGACCTTGGAAAGCTCTTGCAGCACGTCACCCTCAAAACCGGACACTCCTCCTTCGGGCTGCCTAGTTAACAAACCTGCAGGAAAAGTTTTATAAGAAACTTCCAAAATAAAAGACTATAAGGAGAGCTAGGTATAAAGGACATACTAAACATGCCGCCTTTTAGCCTCCGGTTCTCTTCCATATGGAACTTGAGAGCTAGGCTCTTACATCCTTTAGCTCCTGTTCTAACCTAACACTTTCGTCATGTGCTTGGTTTCTTTTCTCTATGGCTTGCGTCAATACGCACTTGCCAGCAGTTGTTTCCCCTTCGGAAAATTTTTTGTCCGCCAAAGCAGCTCTTAGCTCCCTCTCCAGTTGGTCGGTCGAACCTGTGGCTATATTACAAATTAGTATATACATAACATCATAGTGATCAGCACAACTATCATAGTACCCAGACACCATTGTTCTTACCACCAGCATCCTTTCCGGATTCCTTCGAATTTTTCAATTCGGCGAGCTGGGCCCGGCACTCTTCAAGCTCCTTGGACAAGGAGTCATTTTTTTCTTGAAGCACCAACAAAAATACAACGATCCTCAAATCAGTTGTACCAACTGCTTTAAGTCTCGGGGGATACTAGAATGGGAACACCAAAATATACACTCACCCGCATATATTTTTAAAGCCGGTGAGTGGCTCCAGTGAGTCCGTCTTGAGCAGCTCGGATATAGGCATCTGCAGAGCTGAGGGCATTAAACGCCTCCTCAGAAAAGGCGGGGTCACGCATGGCTGCTTTCCGCCGCCGGTGAACCATCGCAACCTCCACTTCGGAATTAGTAACTGACATTCTGTGTGAATCCTCCTCGAGAGGACAATCCGGCACTGAATCAGCATTAAACACTGACGGGCCTGATGCCGGATTGGCTGGAGCTTGGTCTGCATTGTCTCCGAAGATAGTCCGGTATGTATTCTTCCTAAAATCAAAAAACAAAGCGGAAAGTTCTAACACGATTTCACCACCCAGCGCGTGTTAAAGCAAACATACCTCTTTGAAGGTCCGCTGGTGTTCGCGGTCCTCTTTCGCTTCGAGGCCTCACCCGACGCGGGCGTCACCTTCTAGGTTGACGGTCTTCGCACAGTTCGACGTGAGGAGCGCCGTCCCTGTTCAAGAATGATAAAATACGGTGGGTAAGGCGCACTGGGAATCTTCTCTTCGATGAGATATGTCCTAAAGTACTTACACGGGAAGAAGGAATGAGGCATGGGTAATCGGCTACTATAGCCACCAGGGTGCCCTCACGGTAGGCCTGATAGAAGACTCCCTCTTCAAGCTCTATGCCTATGTCCGGATCTTCATCATATCCTGGGATGCATTTTGGAATCGGTCCTCTAGCTGAGGGGCGGGACTATTAATCCCCTCGGCCACCTTCCTCCACTCATGTAGGGAGAAAACCGAGTTTAGTTCGGTCAATACATCATAGCGAATAAAAAGTGGGCGGTCAAGAGAGAGACTTACCCAGTTAGGAGGATTGTACATAGAAAAACCCTCCTTGCACATTAAACGAATGAAGTATTCCTTCTCTCCCTTATAAAGACCTTCCAGGACAGCGGCTAGAGCGGCAGGGTCATCTAGACCTAGATGTAAGAAGCGCGAGGCATCATCCTGGCCATTATAGTGCCACATTGGAAATCCTCTGGCTTGAAGCGGCTGCACGCATCGCTTTATTGAAATGGCCATCACTTCGATTATAGATAACCCCGAACTGGCGAGTAATTTGATCTTGCCAGCGAGTCTGCTAACCTTCGCTCTCTCTTCTTCCGAAGGACTGCGGGGACACCAGTTGAAAAGCTTCTTTAGTGGAGCACTGGAATATTTGGGTAGGCCTCGCTAAACTGGATCCAGCAGAGCAACGTCCTCAATGTAAAACCACTCTGAAGGCCACTCTTCAGATGATTTCTTCGGAGTACTAGGTAAATAGCCTATCCCGGCTATGCACCATACTTCGGTGCCCCCAACTTCAAATATGGATCCTTTTTCCGATCGAGGGACAAGGCAGAAGTACTTTCTCCATTGCTCAAAGCGAGGCTCGCAGCCCAAGAATAGTTCGCATAAAGCAACAAAACCCGTGATATGCAGGATAGACCCCGGCGTAAGATCGTGCAATTAGAAACCATAGAACTCCAGGAGTCCCCTAAGGAAGAGGTGGAACGGGAACCCTATGCCTCTTAAAAGGAAGGGGACAAAACATACCCGCTCTCCATTGGAGGGGTAGGGAAATCTTTTTGCCAGGGGTTGGTTATCGATAGAAGTTAGTCCGGCCCGGACGGGGACTAGATCCTCGAGAGGGAGATATCCTTGTGCTTGAAGTGTCCTCAGACGCGCATGGGACACAGAGCAACTTTTCCAATCTCCTGCACGAGTGCCATGAGGGCGCGAGGAAGAGCTTGGGGTGTTAGCCATGTTTGAAGATTTTTTTGCAGGCACTAGGGTTTCTTCCGCGTGGAATGGGATGGAGAGGCAACTGGGATCTATTCTATTATATTGGCGCCTTCCCTACACCGTCAAGGGGGTATTTGTAAAACTGCCCAGACGGTTCGCATTCGTTGGACACATGGAAGCCAAGGCGACGACGACAAGGAATCAACGGAATACAATATTTAAAGAAGCCAAACTATCATCCAGGAGGACTCACCTTGCAAGATCGAAGACATGAAGCTGGACACAAACTCGTCCTTGAAGGCAAGTCTGGGGGCTACTGAGGGAGTCATGTATTCAGGGGTCCTCATCAGGCATCCGGGTCATTGGATCTGGGCCGTATTGATGGGCCACGTAAAGAAGAAGCAGAAGACTCTCCCCTGTGTACGGTCAAGACTCCTATGTACGTAGAAACGCAAGTGTGGATTCCGGAGGTATTAATTACTTCCTCCCCAAGTCACCCTTGTAACCCTAGGTCCCCTCTGGCGTGTATATAAGCCAGGGGGTTTAGTCTGTAGAGGGAATGGTCAACATCACAGTATCCTCATAGGCTTGACTTTAGGGTTTAGCCATTACGATCTCGAGGTAGATCAACTCTTGTATTCATATTCATCCATATTAATATAGCAAGAAGTAGGGTATTACCTCGATCGAGAGGGCCTGAACCTAGGTAAACATCGTGTCCCCAGCCTCATGTTACAATCGATCCTCTAAATGCATAGCTTGGGCCCCTTGCTCGAGATCTACCAGTTTTGACACCGACAAGGGGCCCTCAGGTAAGTAGGCCGGCAGCGCTGAGCATGGGGAATCCGCCAGCGCTGAGCATGGGGCTTCCACGAGAGTTCGAAGAAGCTCTCACGTGACGGAGGCTGCGTTAGTAGAGAGAGCCTTGGAACGTGTACGACTCCATCTGGCTCGTATCCGTGGTTGCCACGGATAGAACTTGTGGATATGTTGGGCATTCCATGTGGTTTGCACCAGAATACCCTCCTACATCACGAGTCGTGTCACGCTGGGCCAGACGATGGTTGTGAAACACCTCCGTATTTCCTTGGAACCGGGACCCTAGGCCCATGCGCATTAGCCTCGCGCGGGTGGGTCCATCATTCTCCAGGCCGAAGGGCATGTGCATGATGTAGGGTGGGTCCATGATCTAATTAATCTCTGGGAGGGGGAAGTGCCACCAGGGGTACATGAGGGACCTCCGGGGGCTAGGCTTGTTGAGGACGGTGAAGTCAACACATGCGCACCAGGAGCCTCATGGCATGGTGACGAGGACGGGGTTGATGATCCTCATGGGGTGGGGGACTTCACAGGTGGTCCCAGCATCTTGAAGCTTCTTGATCTCTTGGGCGATGAACATTTGCTTTACTGGCCGCATGGCCAAATTGTGCTCAATCAGCCCGTGGGTACACCGGACATGCCTGATGCCGTCCAAGAAGATATAGCAGGACTTGCCCGGAGGGAGGCGACAAGCGCGTCTTCCTATTTGGGGTAAATGGCATACGCCGAGGCGGCAGGGGATGGGCTTGCTTCGCTCCAGCCCAACAGTGCCTCCTTGGCTCCTGCCCACTCCTGGAAGAGCAGGGGATTCTTCTTCGCAGGCACCAGCTTGGCAGGCCCCAGCAGGTCCTTGTCAATCGGGTATGCTATGGTGGCAGCCTTGTAGGCGAGCTCGAGAGTGTGCATCACGAACTTCTCATTACAGCAGATCGTGAGGGTGACATGATACGTCGCCAATGTATCTATAATTTTTTTCGTTCCATGTTATATTATCATTCTTGGATGTTTTACAATCATTTTCTAGCAACCTTATATCATTTTTTTGGGACTAACCTATTAACATAGTGCATGGTGCGAGTTGTTCTGTTCTGCTTTTTTTTTACTTTGCAGAATATAGATAGCAAATGGAGTATCCAAATGCAACAAAACTTTTTGGAGAATTTTTTTGGACCATAAGACAACCAGAGGGCTAAAGAAATCCACGGGAGAAATCCCGTGGGGCCCATGAGACACCAAGTCACACCCCAGCCCCCTGGCATGCCCTGGTGGGTAGTGGATCCCATAGTAGTCCCCCTCACTGCCTCAAAGCTTTATAAATACTAAAATATTCCAGAAATCCTAGTGGAGACAGAGAAAATGTTTCATCGGCCGCAAGTTCCATAACCACGAGATCCAATCTAGAGCTTTTTTCCGGCACTCCACCGGAAGGGAACACGATCATGGAGGGGTTCATCATCCTCATTGGTGCCTTTACAATGATGCATGAGTAGTATACCACAGACCTACGGGTCCGTAGGCAATAGCTAGATGGCTTCTTCTCTCTTTTTGATCTTCAATATAATGTTCTCCTCGGAGATCTATTTGATGTAACTGTTTTGTAGTGTGTTTGCTAAGATCTGATGAATTGTAATTTTTTTGATCAGATCTATTTGTATCTATACATGATTATTATAGCCTCATATTTCTTCTTTGATATTTCGGATTTGTTTGCCAACTTGATTTATTTATCTTGCAATGGGAAGAGGTGCTTTGTAATGTGTTCGATCTTGTGGTGCTCAACCACAGTGATAGAAAGAGATAGCCAGACATGTATCATTGCTATTAAGGATAAAACAATGGGGTGATTTTTTCACAACCCTAGTCAGTTCTTGCATTAGGACTAGCTAGAGTGTTGCATCATGTTTAACCTTTCTCCTGAAACCTGAAATGGGGATGGCATAAACCCCCAGCACCTTAAACCAACTAGGGTTTACTAAAATAGTTTTCAATGTACCCAAAATGCCCTTCTAAAATGTTCATCATCTTTGCCTTGGTCCTCAACCTTTCTCCTGAAACCTGAAATGGGGATGGCATAAACCCCCAGCACCTTAAACCAACTAGGGTTTACTAAAATAGTTTTCAATGTACCCAAAATGCCCTTCTAAAATGTTCATCATCTTTGCCTTGGTCCTAAACTCTGACAAAATGGTGCACAATTTTCTAGGACATCCTAAGGTCACTTGATTAAATCATACAGTATTTGCATTTGGGCATTTAAATGCTATAACATGTTTTAAATGTCCAAATAATCATAAACCAAAATGTTTCATGTTGGATATATTCTATACAGTGGGCATGAGTAGTTTGATGATTTTTGAAAATGCTTAGGCATTTTAAATAAAGCCAAAACAAATGCATCAAATAGAAAACAGAAAAACAAAATAGAAAAAGGAGAGAGAAAGAAAGGCCAGAGGCCACATAACTGGCAACCCACCTAGCGGCCCACCTGGCCGGCCCAGCACTATGCAGGCCCGTGCCAGTCACCTGCTAGCTTCAGGCAGGCAGGGAGCTGCGCGCCCGCGCGCGAGCTCGCCATGGCACCAGCTGCTTGCCGCTTGTCTTGACGCCGCTTCGCCGCCTCGACACCTTGCGCCTTCTCCTCGGTGTCGCCCACCTCGCCCCGACACCTCACTTCGCCCCAACTCTTTCCCTCGCTCTCCTCCGCCATGGCAGGCGCTGCTGCACCCACGCCGTTGTGAAGCTCGCAGCCACCGTCGTCTTCTGGTCGCCCCGCCGTGTCCAGAAGCTCCGCCGCTCTCCTCTCCATTAAGCAGACCGAGCCCCGAGGGCTCGTTCGCCCCGGAGCCACCGCAACGACCTCGCCATCGCCGGAGATCCCCTTCGCCGCCCCCGCTGCTCCAGCTCTTCCTCGACCTTGCTGACCCGCTCGTCGCGACCGCTGTGAGCTGCTGACCATCCCCCTCTCCATTATCCTCCTCGCACTCCGTAGCGACTGCTTCGAGCTCACCCTCATGCGCCACCGCCTGCACATGCCACCGACGTGGCTCCGGCCACGCAACGGCCTCACCGACATGCCCAACACACTCACCGCACCACATAGGCCTCGTAGGAGCTAGCCTCGTGCCCCCATGAGCACCGTAGCAATGAGTTCAGCCTCGCCCAAACTCTGGCAGGCGCAAAGCTCGTCGCCGGCGTCGTTTTCGGCGACCTTGAGCTCAACCACCACCACCCCTCGATGCGGCTTCTCCCAGCTGCACGTAGGGGGCCTCTGCCCCCCATTTGGTTACCGGAGGGCGAAACCCACACCTCCGTCGTGTCTGGACGTCGTCGGCGGTTAAACGCTGGCGAGTCAGCCCAGTTTGACCAGAGATTTGACCCCCCTGGGTCACTGTCATGTGGGCCCCGCCCCGTGGTCAAACCTAGATTAGCACTAAACTAACCCTAATTAGTTAGTTAACTAATTGTGTCACTGACCAATGGGTCCCACTGGTCAGGTTTGACCTGCTGACGCAGTAACTCATTTTCTGGATTTATTATTATTCAGGAAATTCCTGAAAAAGTGTTAAACTTCAAAAAAAATCATAATAAATCAACCGTAGCTCCGATGGAAAAGATTTATATATGAAAAATGTTCAGAAAAATCCAATCTATCCATTGGTACTAGTTTCATGCATGACAAAGCAACCTGAACCTTGCTGTTGACATCAAAACATGATAATACACTTTGGAAATTAATAACTTGGGCTTGGATTTGAACCTTTGGTTCAAATAGGCTCAAACCCTTCTGTTTGTAGTTGCATTAGCTCAAACACATCCATCTTCACATGTCATGAGCATGCATCATATTGTTGCATGTTGCCATGTATTGATTGTGTTACCAGTGTGATCTCTGTGGTAGGTTCTGCTCCTGAGGATATTCACAAGTATCCAGTTGAAGGGCAGTACCACTCCTCCAATCTGCTAGGCAAGCAACCCCATTGAACATTCTGATACAAACGCATATTCTCACTTCTGCTCTCTTTTACTGCATTTGGACAACAACGTTTCAACTGTTATTTGCTGCGGTAGTTGAATCCCATTCCTTTGCATGACCTGTGATTGCCATAGTAAATAGTTGAAACCCACTAGCATGTGTTGGAGTTGATTGAGCCATGTTGATGTGTTCCTACCATGCTATGCTTGCTATGCTTAGAGTTGTGTCAGGTCTGGTTCATCTAGGTGATGGATCGGAGTGAAATGGTTGTGTCCGGTAATAAGAGTGATGCGTGGAATTTGTTTTGGTAAATGTATCGATGGAAGGCCATGTAGGAGTACATGGTGGATTGTTTCATTGGAACCGTCCCTAAGAACTAAGATCTGTATGTGTGATTTAAGATCAACTACTACCACACATTGGGCCCTGAAATATGACCCCGCTTGACTTATTAACCGCCCTTGTCCTCTGCCCAGGAGTTGCAATTAGTTTCTGGTGTTTGTAGCATACTGGAGATCATGCGCAGCGCTGAGCCCAGGGGTGGGCTATGATGCGGCAGGTACGTGGCACGGTGTACCGAGTCGCCCGTTTGGTGTCTCGGGAACCCCGTACACATCGTTTGGGGCAGTGAGCGACACCCGGTCAGATCTCCTCGTGGATGGAACCCAAATAGGCGATAAACCTGGACTAGAGACTTGAGTGGTTGGTTAGGTCGTGGTCTACACCCACATCGGCTTTCGCTTGAAGTTTGCCGAGCACATGTTGTGTGCAGACGCTAAGTGGTGGAAACATGTGTGAAGAAGTACACCCCTACAAGATTATCAATCTATTCGAATAGCCGCGTCCGCGATAAAGGACCACTTGGTTGCTTATACAATTCATAGACAAGTTAATGGTTGCTCCTAAAAGTCTCAAGACAAGTGTGAGTTCCGTGGATGGCCCTTCCATAGGATGACGGGAGAGGATCCACGGTAGAGTATTGCTGTGGTGATTAGTGGACTCGTGTGCGCTATCTCATCTTTTCAAACTGCTGGTAGACGTAGTACAGGATAGCCAAGATTCAAAGTTGGCTTGCTGCAATAACCGCATTACCCTTGTTGACAATATAGCATGTATGATAGGTTCTGATGTAAGACTTGCTGAGTAGCTGTGTACTCATGTTTGCTTAATAACTGTTGCAGAGGAGAACACCGCCCCTTCCAATGGTTTCTACATAGACCTCGATGTCGACGAGTAGCTTGCTTCCCAGGTGGCAATCTCAAGACTGTGAAGGGCTACTGTAGATTGTCAGGCTACACCAACCCTTCTTTATTTCTAGTTGTCTATACTCAGACAAGTTTAGCTTCCGCATGTGCTTGTATGTTTGTATGACTTGAGTGTTGGGTCGTGTGACCCCTACCTGTATGGATATGTTATGTATGGCTCTTCGGAGCCTCTTAAATAAAAGTACTTTGAGTCATAGAGTTTTGTTGTGATGTCATGTTGTATTTGCACATATCAAGCATATTGTGTGTATGTTATTGAAATGCTTGGTATGTGTGGGATTCGACACTTAGTTGTTTACCCTTGGTAGCCTATCTTATGGGGAAATGCCTCCTAGTGATTCCACTAAGCCTTGGTAGCTTGCTACTGCTCCAGAACACTTAGGCTGGTCGGCATGTGTCCTTATTCGTTCATGTGTATGTCACTTAGGGGAAATGTCACGCACTGTTCCTTTAAGTCCTTGTAGCTTGCTACAACTTGGGTTCATACGTTGATGACCAACACGTATGTTGCTGGGTCATGTATGCCTATCTCTGTAATTTAGCACCACTTTTGGTTTATAACTAGTCATGTCGGCCTGGGTTCTTTGTCATATAGAAGCTAGCGACACTATCATATACGCGATCCAAAATGCACAAACGGTCCCGAGGCAGGTAAGGTGGCACCCGTGGGGATACCGTGCGTGAGGACGCAAAGTGATATGATGTGTTACATGCTAGATCGGTGTGACTTAGGATCGGGGTCCTGATAGATTTCCTACATGAATAAATCTTGTCTACATCATGTCACCGTTCTTAAGGAATTACACCGTTCTTTCATGAACTTAATACACTAGATGCATGCTGCATAGCGGTCGATATGTGGAATAATAGTAATAGAAGCAGGCAGGAGTTGGTCTACTAATCTTGGACGTGATGGCTATATACATGGTCATTGTCTTGGATATCATCATAACTATTCAGTCTTCTATCAATTTCCCAACAATTTGTTTACCCACTGTATGCTATTTTCTCGAGAGAAGCCACTAGTGAAACCTACGGCCCCCGGGTCTATTTCTCATCATATACTTGCAGATTTATAGTGCTATTTGTGTTTCTCATTTATTTGCTTCTTTTATTTGAGATCTATATTATCAAAAGCTAAAAATACCTTGTTGTGTTTTATTTGCTTTTATTTTATTTGCATCTATCAATCTATCTTTTTATCATATTACCTTATCCAAGAGGGTTGACAACCCCTCTACACGCCGGGTTGCGAGGATTTGTTGTTTGTGTGCAGGTGTTCTTTACATAGCTTGCTTGGTTCTCCTACTAGATTGATAACCTTGGTTTCAAAACTGAGGAAATACTTACCGCCGCTGTGCTGCATCATCCCCTCCTCTTCAGGGAATATACGACGCGGTTCACAAGTAGGAGGAAAAATTCTAGTGCCGTTGCCGAGGAGGAACAAGTCTAGATCTACCAGGTTCCCATACATAAAATCTCATCTCCTTGCAATCTACATTATTTGCCGTTTGCCTCTCATTTTCATCTCCCCCAGTTCTAAAACGTTTTTACAAAAACACAATTTTTTTTGCAGTTGTATTTTCCCTCTTTCCGTTTGCCTTTTTTATGTCAGATCTATTGTTCCCTTGTGTTCTTTTTGCATAGTCACAATGTCTCAAAGGAAGTATTATGATGTTCCATATCCTAACGTCTTGCTTGATATTGAAAAAATACCAAAGAATACATGACTATGCAATTTGAGGAACATAATTTTTTTACCGATGAACTTAAAGAACAATCTAGTGTGCTTGTGGCTATGACAAAGCAACTTGACCACGTCAGCGAAGAGGTTGCTAATCTCCAATCCAAGTATGCAGACACTGAAAATTTGCTAGGGAAAGTATCCGATGCATAAGCTACTTTAGTAAATCAAATGGTAGCCAAGCCAGAATCGCTTGAAACCAACAATGATGAAGATATTAAAATGATTGGTGTTTCTCCTATTGATTATTTATTTAGTAAAATTAAAATTTATGATGAGGTAATTGAAGAAGAGTCAACTTTAGTTAGAAGGTGTTCCCATGATTTGGAGGTTGAAAATCTTGTTTTTTTATGGAAGTGGGTTTGAAGAGGTAATTTTTTTTAACTAGTGATGTGCCCACTCTTTTGGATTACAAAGACTTTAATTTTTATAGTTGCTCTTTGATCAAGTGTATTTATTTGCCGCAATCTATGATCAATTCACCCTATGCTTATGAACAAAACAAAGCTTTTACTAAACATATTGCCGAAGCGGTAATGGAATCCTTCAAAGAAAACCTAGAATTAGAGATTTTAATTCCTAGAAAATTATATGATGAATGGAAATCAACCATTAAGATCAAGATCAAAAATTAGTGCTATGTTTTGTGTGATTTTGGTGCTAGTGTTTCCACAGTTCCGAAATCTCTATGTGATGTGCTTGGACTTACCAAATTGGAAGAATGTTTTCTTAATTTGCACTTGGAGGACTCTACTATTAAAAGGCCTTTGGGAAGAATCAATGATGTTCTTATTCTCACAAAAATAAATTATGTGCCCATAGACATTATTGTTCTTTCTATTGATTGCAATCCGTCTTGTTCAATTGTTCTTGGTAGACCGTTTTTATAGGTGTCGTCATTGATATTAAATAAGGGAATATTAAGTTTCAATATCCACTAAGAAAGGGTATGGAACACTTCCCTAAAACTAATATTAAAATGCCATATGAATCTATCATGAGGGAAACCTATGGATCCACCCACAAATATGAAAACACATAAAATCCTATGCATTATGCCTAGCTAACGGCATTAAACAATAGTGCTTGTTGGCAGGCAACCCAATAGTTATGTGTTTGCTTTTTTGTTTTAATTCTATTCTTCAATAAACACACATTATTACTTCTGGAATGATTGTTTTTTTGGTGTTTTAATTAGTGTTTATGCCAAACAAGGCATTGGGATTGATTTGGGTGAGAGTTAATTTGATTATGTGCATCAACATAAATTTTCACGTCCAATAGCAGAATTGTTTTCAATTGCTGGAGCCTAAACAATTGCTGATGTTTTTACACAGATCGATAAAAAAATTGCACACATTGTACTAATTTTTCATAATTTTTAGAGATACAGAAGTATGACTAAAAAAATATGTATTAACACACTATTCTATTTTTGATAGATTTTGTTTTCATTGTGTTATGTGCTTATTTTGATGAATCTATGATTTCTATCATAAGGTATAAGCCACGGTAAAGTTAGAATATAGTACGTATAATGTAATAACAAAATTTGAATGGGTTTTCTATAGTAGCTATAGTAAAGATGGTTTCTATTATACTAACAGATCTCACGAAGTTTTGTTAAGTTTTGTGTGATTGAAGTTTCAAGTTTCGGGTGTGATCACCATGGATGAAGGAATACGGAGTGAAAATATCCTAAGCTTAGGGATGCCCATGGCACCCCAAGGTAATATTCAAGAAGTATCAAGCAACTAAGCTCGTGGATGTCCCAGTAGGCATCCCCTCTTTCATCTATAGACCATCGGTAATTTTACTAGCAGCTATATTTTTATTCGTCACATATCATGAGTTTTGCTTGGAGCGTCTTGTATTATATGTGTCTTTGCTTGTTTTATTTTTTAGTTTGTCATAATCATCCATGCTGGACACACCTATTTGAGGAAGCCAAAACTATGATATGATTTATTAAAATCGCTCTTTATGCATCATTTAAAAAAATTGAGCTATGGAATTGCTCTAGTGCTTCACTTATATCTTTTTTTAGCACTGTGGTGTTGTTATTTTCAATAAATTCGCTCTCATGCTTCACTTAGATTATTTTGAGAGTTGGTAGAAATTATTAAGAAATCCTCTCATACTTCACTTATATTGTTTTGTGAGATGAAACTTTGAAGAAATTTGTGCTCTCGTTCTTCACTTAAATTTGTTTGAGAACTTGTTATTTGCAATGGCAATATACTTTAAAAGAATTTGGACCCAAAGTGATAGATATCTTGGGAAGATACAATAAAAACTTGCATGAAGATCATTGGACATTAAACTTGATTCCTTGCAATAGTTCTGCGATATGATGATAGTGATATGTGAGTTATGTTGGTGAGTAATTATGCTTTAGTAAGAATATTGGTGTTAAGGGTTGTGATTCCCTATGCAAGAACGTAAGTCAATAGTCATGCAATGAAATTATATCTTGCTTGTGTTGGATTATTCGGTGTTAGTTATGTTTAATGTAATTTTATGATCGTTTTCGTTCCATGGTTGGTCGCTTCTCAATCTATTTGCTAGGCTTCAATTGTACTAACCGGAAATGCTGCTTATGCATCCACATCCTAAAACTCAAGTTGTGCCAAATGAGTCCACATACCAACCTATATGCGGTATTCCCATGCCAAATCTAATTTTCAAAATAAACTTCTCTTTTGTGTGCCTGTACCGCTCATGAAGCGGTGAGGGGTGGCTGATATTTTCCATTCTAAGTAGGTTATTCTCAAGATGAGTGTTTATTCACTTGTCATTGCACGAGAGTGGCGGTAATAGGGATGTCATTACCGAAATGAAAAAAAATACAATAATAAATTCCTCGGTATGTGTTGGTATGGAAGGCACGCTTGGATACGGCTAGCCATAGATTGTGAAAGAATGGTGGAAAGGAAATACACTTTATTTTATGTTTGGGAACCGCCTATGATTTATTTAGCATGGAAGATATTGGGAACTCTTAGTTGTTTTCGTTGACATGAAAAGCATGCCACCCAAAATAATTTTATCTCTCAATTTAAAATTTGAGCTCTAGCACCTCCACAAATCTCTACTTCCCTCTGTGAAGGGTCTATCTATTTACTATTATGCCATTTTTATTTTTATTGAGTATCCATGTTATCTTATAAAGCACAAACTACGGAACACTATTATCGTACTTGAGCATTGGATGTAGCTAATAGTTGGATGTGTTAGATGAATGGATCAATGATTGAGCATAATGGGCTACGAATAACTTTCTTTAGCATTGATATTTTGAAAGACATGGTTGTATGTTGATATTGCTTGAGCATCAAAGTCTCCATGACAAATTATAGACTATTGCTATGAATCATCTAAAACTCCATATGTCCATGCTACAAAGAAAAGAATAGGATGAACATGTTAGGCAGCAGTCCACATCAAAAAATATGTTTTTATCATTTACCTACTTGAGGACGAGTAGGAATTAAGCTTTGGGATGCTGAGACGTCTCCAATGTATCTATAATTTTTTATTGTTCCACGCTTTTATATTATCATTCTTGGATGTTTTACAATCATTTTCTAGCAACTTATTATCATTTTTTGGGACTAACCAATTGAAATAGTGCCTAGTGCCAGTGGTTATTTTCTATGTGTTTTTTACTTAACAGAATATAGATATCAAATGGAGTCCAAATATAAAAAAGCTTTTATAGAATTGTTTTGGACCAAAAGACATATAGAGGGCCAAACAAGTCCACAAGAGAAGGCCCATGGGGCCCACGAGACACTAGGGCGCGCCTGGTGGGTAGTGAGGCCCACCGGAGTCCCCTTCACTGCCTCTCAACTCTATGTATACTAAAATATTCCAGAAACCCTAGAGGAGTCGGAGAAAATTTGTTTCAGCCGCCACAAGTTCCAGAACCGCCAGACCCAATCTTGCGCCTTTTTTCGGCACTCCACCGGCGGGGAACACGATCAAGGAGGGATTCATCATCCACATTGGTGCCTCTCTGATGATGCGTGAGTAGTTTACCACAGACCTACCGGTCTGTATGTAGTAGCTAGATGAGTTCTTCTCTCTTTCTGATCATCAATACAATGTTCTCTTCGAAGATCTATTTGATGTAAATCTTTTGCGGTGTGTTTGTTGGGATCCGAAGAATTGTGATTTTATGATTATATATATTTCTAACCATACATGATTATTATAGCCTCGTATTTCTTCTTCCGTATTGTGGTTTTATTTGGCCAACTTTATTGATTTATCTTTCAATGGGAAGAGGTGCTTTGTGATCAGTTCGGTCGTGCGGTGCTCAATCTTACTGACAAAAAGATTCATGACATGCATGTATCGTTGCTATTGAGGATAAAATGATGGGGTCAATTCCTTCACGAATATATCTTGTCTACATCATGTCACCGTTCTTAAGGCATTACTCTATTCTTTCATGAACTTAATACACTAGATGCATGACGGATAGTGGTCGATGTGTGGAGTAATAGTAGTAGATGCAGGAAGGAGTGGGTTTACTAATCTTGGACGTGATTCCTATATACATAATCATTATCTTGGATATCATTCTAACTATTCGCTCTTCTATCAATTTCCGACAGTAATTTGTTTACCCACCGCATGCTATTTTCTTGAGAGAAGCCACTAGTGAAACCTACAGCCCCAGGTCTATCTATCATCATATACTTGCAGACCTATATTTCTATTTGAATTTCAAATTTATTGTCTTCTTTTGCTTCAGATATATATTATCAAAAACTCGAAAATACCTTTCTGTGTTTTATTTGCATCTATCAATCTATCTTTTTATCATATTACCTTACCTGAGAGGTATTGACAACCACTCTATGCATCGGGTTGCGAGGATTTGTTGTTTCTGTGCATGTGCTTGTTACATAGCTTTGTTGGTTCTCCTACTGGATTGATAACCTTGGTTTCATAACTGAGGGAAATACTAACCGCCGCACTGCTGCATCATCCCCTCCTCTTCAGGGAATTTACTGACGCGGTTCACAAGTAGCATGCCATTGCAGCCATGCATCTTGGTGAGGCCATAGGCGTGGTGAGCACCGCCAGGAACTTGGAGAGCATTGGGTAGCCCAAGATGGCATTGTAGGGCAGGCCGATGTGGGCCAGGTCGAAGATGATGAATTATGTGCAGTAGTTCTTGCGGGTGCTGAAGGTGACTAGAAGGCGCACCTGCCCCGGAGGTAGAGTGAAGCCGTTTGTGACGCCCGAGAAGTGCCTACTCGGCATCAGGTGCTTGTAGGGCACATGGAGCATCTCGAAGCTCTCCACGGAGGGCACATTGAGGCCAGTGCCACCGTTGATGAGTGTCTTGGTGATGGCCACGTTGGTGGTGGTGGGTGTGCACAACAAAGGGACCACATCCACAACCTTGATGGACTTGGGGTGGTTGCCGGCATCGAAGGTGATGGGGAACTCAAACCACTTGAGGTGGCTGGTGGACTTCGGAGCGGGGAGGGCCACGTTCACCTTACAGGTGAACAACTTGAAGTGGCAGTGGGACGGAGGGGCCTGAGCTCTGTCAAGGATGCAGGCAACCCTGTGGGGATCTTGGTAGCCCTCAGCATTCTCGACGAGGGGATTTTCATTGGCTTGTAGCTGGGAGGCGTTGGCCTCGGGGTTGGCCTGCCGAGGCGGGTTCTGCCAGCCCCGGCGGTCGTTCTCGCCGAAAGTATTGTTGTTTTCACCCCAGCGGCCGCCTCCATTGCCACCGCCGCGACCCTTGTTGTGCTCCTTCTGGGCGCCACGGCTCATGGTGTGGCCCTTGCAAAGTAGCTTGAGCTCATGGCAGTATTCAGTGTTGTGGGAATTCATGTTGTGATAGGCGCAAAATGGACGGTCGTCCTTCTTGGCCTCATTGTGGTCATGGCCACACTTGTACTCTGGCTCTATGGCAAGCACGATAGGGGTTTGCACTTGACGTCCTTGCCCTTGGATTTTGTCGCGCTAGGCTCAACATCTGGGTCATTATGGAGGAAAAGGTGTCCTTCTTCAGCCTTGGTGCAGCGGTCGGCGAGAATGAACAACTCATCAATGGAGTCGTGCTCATCATAGATGGAGATCTTCGCATGCATCTTCATGTCAGTGACATTGCTGGTGAAGGCTGAGATGATTGCGGCATCCAAGGCCTTTGGGATCCTGTTGCGCACCTGGCTGAAGTGTTGTATGAGCTTGCGGAGGGTCTGACCGAGGAGCTGGTGCATGGCCCACAGGTCGTTGAGCGTGAGAGGGCGGTCGCTCATGCCCGTGAAGTTGTTGACGAACTGCATGCAGAGGTCACCCCACGAGCAGATGGATGCCTCAAGGAGGTTCATGAGCCACGAGCGTGTAGCGTCCTTGAGGGCAATGGGAACCAGCTCGCCATGATCGGTCGTCCCCCTCGCGGCCTGGATGCTGATGGTGTAGATTATGGGGAACTCTGTGGGGTTGGCGGTGCAGAGAGCTCCAACTTGAACTCATCTAACGGTGAAAACGTCATGGAGGACGCGGTCCTGGCGGTTGCGGTGCTCGTCGAGTGTCAGCGTTCTTGGAACCAGGGTACCCAGACTTGCCTGCCTACGGCCCATGACGTGGCTCCTTCGCTGGCCTGGTATGACCCATCTTCAACATCGACACTCAAGAGGAGGCGAAGCTGATGGGGGCCATGATCATCAAGGAATTCTTGACATGCCGCGTGGCTCCACTACAGGCTCGCTCGCGCCCCTTGTGGTCTCTTGGGGACGAGACGGACAACCTCCGGCTGCGTTGTGACGCCTTGTCCGTCGAGGAGCTTGAGGCAGCTCTCCGTCTCCTGGTTGGGGTCGACCTGGGATATCCTCCTGCTACCCATGTCCCCTTGTACCGCCGCTAGGACGGGGCAATGGTGGCAGCTTCCATGACCACCTTCGACGAGCGCGGCCTTGTGCCTCCGGCGCCCTCTGAAGCTTAAGTGGCAGCCACACCGGTGGAGGTGTCCTCGGGCGACTCCAGCGAGGAAGACGACTCAGAGGCAACCGTGGAGGGGACCGGAGAGTTCTCCCCTCCGTGCAAGGCCGGCCTCCTTTGCACCTTCCTTGATGACGACGATGCCGACGACCACCCGGTGAAGGAGGTGCCGCCCCCGGATGGGGTTGTCACAAAGTCCAAGCACACCCCTCGAAGAAGCCGCCTGCTGGGGTCCCGACGAAGATCCAATTGGCACTGATCCCACGAGGTAGCGCCTCAGCCTCGGCACCGCGAGACGTTGTTGTTGTTCCGGCTGCTACGGCCCTGCCTGTCTTGGGGGCCCGCGTTCCTGCGGCATAGGCTGTGGGGCCCTTGGGCTCCATGGTTCTGAAGAGGCCTCAGGGTTTCTTTGCCGGGGACAAGTAAGTACTTTGGCCTGATTTTGTCTTCATTCTTGATTCTGTTACTAATCCACAACATCTTGCCTTGCATTGCCAGGCCAGCGATGTTGACGAAGAAGACAAAGGGGGGGTAGCCGCACCAGAGGTCCAGAGGCCGGCTCGGCCTCGTCCCCCCTGATACAGACGAGTGGTGGAGGAGCTCCTGCTTCTGTTGCGCAGTCGCCACCACAAGGTCCGATGGGCCAGCCTCAGGTGGAGGTCACGCCCTTGGACAAGCAGGCTTCGGGTGCTCCCGTCTTCGACTCCTCCGCCGGTGTTGTCAGGGCTTAGGAAGTTTTGGCTATGCCGCAGCCCCCTACTGTGATCATGCCGCCAGCTCACGGCCCTCCAGCTTCTCCTGGTGCCCTGAAGGAGGATTTCTCTATGCTGACGCAGCTCCAGGATGACCTTCAAGGTGCCGATCGTTGTCTGGTGGCTGGGTGTCTGGAGCTGGTTTCCGGCTGGCTGAGCTCCAATGCGTTTGTCCAGGAGGTGCTGAGCCAAGCCGTGGCGGCCTCTGAAGAGGACAAGCAGGTCGCCGACCAGGCCGCAGCTGTTTGCGAGGCAGCGCTGAAAGACGCACGGACCGTCCAGGATCGCCGCCAGTCGGTGGAGACCAAGCTGCGGGACTTGTGTAGCAAGTGCAAGGCGGACGAGGAGAGGATGAAGGCCCGAGAAGATGTTGTAGCCAGTCGCGACACCGAGTTGGATCGGTCCGCGGAGCGCTGTCGCCTAGAGGAGCTGAAGCAGGCGATGGAAGCACAGGAGGCCCAGCTGGAAACCAAGGTGAAGGTTCTGGCCGAGGACCGCGTGGCCTTCAAGTCCGTCAAGGAGAGATCCCGCCAGGCGCTGGGGGCGCTCTACGAGAAGGGCTTGGAGAAACCGCTGGAGACGGATGATGAAGGCCCTGCCCAGCTGCTTCCTTATCTTGTCCTGGCGCTCGAGGATGTCGTCCGCGAGATCGGTCCCCTGGCGGAGGAGGAAGATCGCGTGCTTTCTTCTTCCGCCTTGTCGCGCCTCCTTACCCACCTGCACCTTCGCGACCCCAACGCTGATCTCAGGGTACTGCTCGAGCTCGTGGAGGAGGAGCGCTGTCAGGCCGCCGCTGAAGCCGTGAAGGACCATGTGGAGGCCTTGCTCAAGAAGTTCCTCATCATCAACCCTCCTCCCCCAGCCGATGGCGCCACCGATCATGTGGCCAAGACCGACTCCTCGGGGCGCAGCGATGCCGCTGGCGAGGAGGCGCTTCCTGGCGGTAGCGCCCAGGGCTGAAGGAAGGGCCTGCTGGTGAGTGACGGTGCTCCTACCTATCTTCATTTTCCTACGACATGTACGGGCCTCGTGGAGGCGTTAAAACTTATGCTTGATGCTTGAAGGACAATTTGGCTTGTAATAACTGCTAGATATTTGCGGTTCTCTTCCTATTTGTCGTTCTACGTCGGCAGAGCCCGGCCCCGCATGTACTTCAGCCACCGCTGGCTTGACCGGAAACCAGGACAAGACCAGGGGTGAAGGGCTACGTGGCCAGTTAGGCTCCTGAGTCTCGATGCTTAGGAGCCCCCCTTGACCTGCAAACGGTCCCTAGGTAGAAAGCCCTAGGCACGGCTTTGTTGTTCTACGTCGGCAGGGCCCGGCCCTGCGGGTACCTCAGCCGCCGTTGGCTTGACCGGAAACCAGGACAAGACCAGGCAGTGAGGGGCTACGGGACCAGTTAGGCCCTTGGGTCGCGATGCCCAAGGGTCCCCTTGACTTACGAACAGCCCTAAAGGAAGTGGTGCGTGAGCCGGCCTTAGCGTTCTGTGTCGGCAGGGCCCGGCCCCGCGTATACCTCAGCTGCCGCTGGCTTGACCGGCGACTAGGACAAGACCAGGGAGTAAGGGGCTACGGGACCAGTTAGGCCCTTGGGTCGCGATGCACAAGGGTCCCCCTTGACGTACAAATAGACCTCATACATGTCCTTGTCGGGCTTACGCCCGGGAGAATCGCGCGTCAGCCAGGCCCGGGGGACCTAGTGGGGCGTATGCCAGGCGTGACCTGAGTGCAGCCCCCGTGCCTAGTCCCCTCGCGCTACCCCTCCCGAGGGGAGTGCAGCACGGTGGGGCTGGTCACTGAGCCGAGGGGCTCCCTGAGGTAAATGCGACCGTGAAGCCACCCCCAGTTGTTTATCACTAGCGCGGAGCATGGCGCTACCGTTCTTGCACGGGCATAGCCGCTCCTCGACCGTGTCGTCTGCCAGCGCGGAGCATGGTGCTTCTACTGGACCGTGGGAGGGGACTCCCTACTGCGGAGAGCCCCCGGGCGTATACAGCCCCGCCCGGACGCGTGGCTGGCACGGTGGGGTTAGTCGAGGTGTATCTGGGCACCCGTGAGCCAGCGTGGGACTCACGAGGCCCTACCTCAAGGAGGGTTGCACCTGGTCTTGGATGAGAGCGCCTGAGGTGACCCTGGAAGATGGTTAGGCAACCTCCGCTGGGTGAATCCCTCAAGGCCGCCATATGAGAAGGTCGGACACCAACGACCCCAGGAGGTGATGTGAACGGGGCCGGCCTGCCAGACGGAACTCAGCCGTTGGATTTATCGACGCTGGCGGGACGGACCCGAGCACAGACGTCGTGCCTAGTCTTCTCATATGGATGCCATAAGAAAAGACAACTGGCGCACGGCCCCCGCAGCGACGGGGCACAGTATCGTGTGCCCCAAATCACCTGCTAGCATCCGGCTCGAGCATGGGCGGGGGACCAAGGGCCCCGGGAGGTGACGTACACGGGGCTGGCCCGTGAGCTAGAGCTCAGCCGCTTGGATTTGGCGATGCTGCAGGGACGAACCCGAGCACAAACGCCGTGCCTGCCCACGATCGCAAGAAGGGTGCAAGCAATCTTGTGAGGGCGCAAGATGTTCACGGTATAGGAGTGACGATCAGATATATGAGTGATCCTAATGCAGTTGATAGAAATGGTAATGCTAGCTCAGGTAAAATGCAAGGGAGATACATGCCACAAGGACGGACCTGTGTGGCCTGGGGATGATGCAGCCCTAGGGGCGCCCCCAACAAGGTGAGCTGAGATGCAAAAGGATACACATCGCAGGGGCAGGCCCGTATGACCTAGGAATTATGCAGCCCGCGGGGCGCTCCCAGTTGAACAAAAACCGGAAAATTTCACCAGGCACAGTTGTTGAAGTAGTGTTGGTGTAGCTGAAGATGCTCGACGCAGATGCCGCTCTTCACGTGCTCCTGGCTCCAACGCCTCGTGAGGCTCCGGGGTTCCCCAGATCTCACGGAGGGCCGAGTCCAACTCCTCCTGGATCTCCTTATGCCTAGCCCCGCGAGTCGCCAAGACTTCCCGCATGTGGCGCTGGTGCAGGGTCGCTTGGTTCGGTAGGCCAAAGGGCGTAGCTGTGAGGGGTACCCTGGCACCGGCCCACCTGGGAAGGGCAGTAGGGCTCCTGAGATGCGATCATGCTGAGTGCGGGGACGTTGACGCAGATGCGCAGCCCGTTGCCTGAGCCTGGGCCGACAGCTGCGCTCGGAGGCGCCGGGCGGCGCTCGCCCCGCATTGCCCTTGGCACCTGTAGGTCTTCGATGGTCGGGTTGATGAACTCATGAGCGCTTGTTGCCTCATGCCTTGAGGCCTCCAGAGGGAAGTGTGCGGCGAAGCACTCCTCCACATAGTGCCCGCGCCTCCCTCGTGACATTGGCTAAGTCAGAGGCCCTCCAGAGGAGAGCCCCCGAGCCCAGCCCGTGGGGGAGCCGGGTGCGCTCCCCTATGAGAGGGAGGGAGGCGGCCCCTCCCTAGGTGTAGGTCCCGAGGTGCTGCCGCCTGGTGCTGCATCCCCATGAGGCTCCAGGGCAAGCAGCTACTTCTTCTTCTTGGGGGTGACCTCGGGTGGGTAGATGATGCTATCATTGTTCGGGTCCTTGACTGCTGCCGCCTGGTAAGCGCGCTCGAGTGAGCACACCGCATCCTTCTCTTCACAGGTGATGGTAATGACGCCGCCGCTTCCCGGCATCTTCAGACCGTTGTAGCCGTGGTGAGTCACTGCCATGAACTTGGCCAGGGCTGGGTACCCGAAGATGGAGTTGTAAGGGAGATAGATGTGGGCAACATCGAAGTCGATGAGATCAGTGTGGTAGTTGTCGCGCTTGCCAAAGGTGACAGGCAGGCGGACATGCCCTACAGGGGTAGTGGAGCCGTCAGTCACTAGGGAGAAGGGCTTGGTAGGCAGCAGCTGATCGTATGGTACTTGGAGGCTGACGAATGTCTCGATGGACAGGACGTTGAGCCCTGCGCCACCATCGATGAGGGTCTTGGTAACTTGGACGTTGATAATGATGAGCAAACAAAGCATCAGGAGGGCACCGGCCGTAGCCGCGCACTTGAGCTGGTCTGTTCAACTGAAGGTGATGGGGCATCTGGACCACCTGAGTGGGCGAGTAGCCTCGAGCTTGGGGAGAGCCACGTTCACTTCCCGGGCGAACTGCTTGAAGAGGCGCTAGGAAGATGGGGCATGTGCCCCGCCCAAGATGCAGGTGATGGCACGTGGCTCCTGGAAGCCCCCAGCCCCCTCGTCCTGGTCGTCGTTTCTCCTTGGCGGTGGTAGAGGTGGAAAGCCGGCCCTGCCCTGAGGACGGTCCTCTTGTGGCTGGTCCCTCCAAGCATCCTCGTGGGGCTGACCGTGCCAACGGTCCTCCCGAGGTTGATCACGGGGCTGCGGTCATCCCAACATCCCCCGGTCAGACTTCCCCCACGGTCGTAGTTGCGGTTGTCACGCTCGGGGCGCTCGATGACGCGTCCTTCGCAGAGGGCCGTGAGCTCTTGACAGTCGTGGGTGTTGTGGATGTGCACACTGTGGAAGGCGCAAAACGAACAGCCGCTCTTGGATGGTTCTGGGTAGTTGCGGCCGCACTTCATCTCTGGTTCATCTAGAAACACTACCGCTCCCTTGTGCTTTACGTCCTTCCTCTTGGCCTTCTTGTCTTCAGGTTCAGCAGTGGGGAGCTCGACGAGGGAGAGGCGCCCCTCCTCAGCTCTGGCACACTTGGTCGCAAGGTTGAACAGCTCCAGGGACGTGCACAAATCTTCATGGATGGCGAGCTCCTCCTTCATCTTAATGTCGTGGACCCCATCTGAGAACGCCGAAATGATGGCCTCGTTCATGACCTTGGGGATCTTGACGCGGACACTGTTGAATCGTTGGATGAACTTTTGTACGGTTTCTCCTGGTTGTTGCTTGATACGCCGTAGGTCACCCACGGCCGTGGGGCGGTCTCGGGTGCCCTAGAAGTTGGCGATGAACCGCTCGCGCATCTCGCTCCAGGTGGAGATCGATCCCGCGGGCAGGTTCAGGAGCCACGAGCGAGCGCCATCTTTGAGGGCCATAGGGAACCAGTTAGCCATGATCTTCTCGTTGCCGTAGGACGCTTAGATGCTCAGCTCGTGTAGCCGCAGGAACACCTCAGGGTCGGGGGTGCCGTCGTAGCGTGGAGGCAGGTCGAGCTTGAACTTCCCAGGCCAGTTGACATTGCGCAGCTTGGGAGCGAGGGCCTTGCAGCCTGCTATCGACACCGGAGCTTGTTGGGGAGGCGGAACTTGATCTTGGTCCTCACGCGCCACTGCGGTGGGAGGCGTGCCATCTCGGCACAGCAGTGGAGGGAGCGATGGCGCTCCCCCGCGGGGCTGCTGGATCTCTTGGCAGCTTCCTTCTTTGTGCACTAGCGCCGTGCGTGGGAGGTCACGCCGCGGGGCCACGTTCCTTGGGTCTTGGACGACGCCTTGATGCGGGGGTAGTAGTGGAGCTTCATGGGCCTCGTCGTCCGCATGGGGAGGCGGACGAGGCAGGGAGAGGGACGGCGCTGGAGAGCCCCCAACAATGTTGATGAGCTCGGCGATGCGGTCGAGCCATTCTTCGTAGAAGTCGTCGACGGGGAGGTAGCGCAGGAGCTCGCGTGCCATGAGCAACGCAGCCTGCACATCTGCGGGTCCGCGACGAGCATGGGATGATGAAACTGCTGGGGTTAGCAACGGGGTCGCGGTGCGGCCGTCGCGCCACACGAAGGGGTGCAGAGACGAGGCCTGTTGTTCATGCCGCGTTGGGCCAGTGGCGGCGTTGGTGGCAGGCGATGGAGAACGGCGGGGTGGTCCGCCGGCAGGAGCAGTCAGAGCGACGCGGGTGGCAAGGGCAGCCCGCCGCTCAGCACGGGCTCTGCGAGCGTCGGCCATGGAACCGATGGGACGACGGAGCGCAGATCAACAGAAGGGAAGTTTTGGCACACCCCTACCCGGCGTGCCAAATGTCGGATCTTGGGTTCCGGCAAAACCCTTGAAGTTTGAACTCTGGGGTGCACACGAAGATCTCTCATTCCGCCCTAGCTCGTCTACTCATTGATCCCTAGGCCTAGCTCGTCAGATCCGAAGAACAAGGGACACAAGGTTTATACTGGTTCGGGCCACCGTTGTGGTGTAATACCCTAATCCAGTGTGGTCTGGTGGATTGCCTTGTAGGCTGAGGAAGAACTAGTACATAGACGAACTGCCTCCTGAGGAGAGGGGTTCTTGTGCTCAGGTGAACTTGTGGTGTGTGGCCTGCTATCTGATCAACTCAAGACCCGATGATCTCAATGGTGGTGGTTGGTCCTATTTATAGTGGCACGGGTCCTCTTCCCAAATATTGAGCGGGAAGGGATCCCACAATGGCCAAATTTGAAGGGGGATAGCTAGTACAAGCTATCCTGACAAAAGGTGGTCTTTGCCTGCCAAAGGCTCTGGTGGTGACGCCGTTGTGGGCTCCGCGATGACCTCCGTTCTGCTATCCAGCTGGTCTTGGTCTTTTTGCACTAATATTGAAACCATTGCCTGATGCCTCGGGACTCCGCGCCTGCACCTGATCCTTTAGCACCAAAGCGGAAACTGGCACTCTGCGCCCATTGGCGCCCTCCTGGCCTTGGTCGTCACTTCTCACGTCACGAGGACCTCGCGAGCTACCCCTTGCCTTGATATCTTCGATCCTCATGAGCCGGCCTAGTGAGGCCGCCCCAGGGGATGTCTTGTGTTGTCCGCTTGGCGAGGCTTGGCCCCTCGTGAGGGTCTTGAGTAGTTGCTGAAGATGTTGGGTCGTACCAGGCCGCCTGATGAGCCACACCCTGGGCCGCAGGCAGGCAAGTCTGGGTACCCTCGTTCCCAGAACGCCGACAGAGGGAGTGCGTCGCACCCTGCCCGCTCGGCGCGCGGCGTCGGAGCAGACAGAGAACGGGAGGGCGCCTGGCTGTTGCGAGTGGCATAGACGAGCTCGGTGATGCACCTGAGCCAGGCATCATAGCGATCCTTGGTGGGTGGTAGCACAGCAGCTCATGCGCCATGAGAAGCGCAGTGCGCGGATCAGGTGGGCTGCGTCATGTGAGCGAGGCAGAGGTGGCGGAGCGGCTATGCGCCTGCTCATTCACCAAGGTGTGGGCGGTGAAGGCCACCGGCTCCTCCACATTCTCGGTGGCCGCACGAGGATGTTGCCCCACGGCACAACGAGGGTGGGCGCCATATGACCCCTGGTGGCAGCTCAGCATGTAGTGTGTGCTTGGTGAGCGGTGGGTCGTTGTCCATGTCAATTTCGAAGACGAAGGCGTGAAGATAAGAACTCTCCCTACCTGGCGCACCAAATGTTGGAGTCTCGGAAATCTGTCTAAGAAACTCTACAAGAACTAGGGTTCGAACACTTGGTGGCTTTGCTTGGCGAACTACTGCCTGGTAAGAACCATGGCGAGATCACGACGAGTAGGCTCCCTCACACCAGACACGACGGGGATGCTCGAGCTACCTATCTTCGGGCCACCATGCGGTGTAAGACCGTACTACTACTTGTGTTGGATTGCTGAGCAGCTAAGCGCATGAGCTTGAGATACACGAGGGTGTGCGGACGAGAATAGCTTGATCCCCTTACATGGAGGCGGCCCTGTACCTCTTGCGGTGCGTTGGTCCTCTTGCTCGAAAATTTGAGAGGAAAAGGGTGTCCACCGGGTGTCAATTCAAATGGGGACAGGCACAAGCCCTATCCTGACCAAAGGCTATCTCCGCCTGTAAAAGTTCTTATCCTGATGTGTCTGTGTGCTTGGTGAGGGCCTCTGTCCTGGCACGCCAAACCGTCTTGATCTGCTTACACCAAAATGGAAAGCTTTGGGACTTTCTTTGGGGGAAGCGGATGCCCATGCTCCCTTAGCACCAAAGGGGAAACTGGTCTCTATCATACCATGTTGTCCTCATCCTGACAACAAGGCGTCATCTACATGACAAGCGCGGACTTGTGGCTGGCACCATGAAGCTGGCCTCCCAAGGAAGGCCTCATGAGACTGCCTTAGGAGCCAGCCTCGTGAGGATGTCGGTGTCTTGGTGGATTTGCGGCGTTCTTGCCTGCGCGGCAAAGGAGCCTCGCAGGGCTGTTGCCTCATGAGGCAGCTTGCTTCTGGGGGCCCAAGATTGGGCCTCTCTCCATTGGCTACCCCAAGGGTCGCCCTCTAGGCTGCCAGTAGACGTGCTATGGTACCCTGGTTCCCAATGGGCCGACAATTCTCCCTGCATATGTCGAGGGGGTTGAAAACTTCAGAAACTTTATCAAAGCAGAGTATGATGGTTCAAAATCAGATGTGCGCTGCATGTGTAGTAGTTGTATGAATTCAGTTTCAAGACCCCCGGTCAATTGTGCAAAAATCATCTACACTTGTATGGGATTTCAGTCACATATACTAGGTGGCTTCATCATGGTGAATCTGTGAACGTCAATGTTACCGACTGTGTGGAAGTAGCAGATCACCATCTTCACCTTCCTGGTGCTCAGGAGGAAGAGGAGGAGGAGATGGCGGCGGCGCCAGTGATTTTGACCAACCTTGAAACAATGCTATGAAATGCTCATGCATTTTGAGAACTTACACCTTCACAAGAAAAATGTTGGGCCCGCATGTTGGAACAATGCAACATGGTAGTTACCCATGAAATAAGCTTCCTGTATTCTCATCTCTGGTCGCCTTTCCTCAGGTGAAGACATCTGAGCAAATGACCAACAAATCATTCGATGCGATGTTGGCTGCTTTCCGCAAATCCTACCCAGATGCATCTGATCTACCACACACCTCCGGAAAAATGGAGAATTTCCTTCATATAGTTGAAATTGGATATGATATGATCCATGTTTTTGAGAATAATTGTGTTCTGTTCTGGACAGGTTACGCCAACTTAAGTGAATGCCCACAATGCAAATCATCAAGATGGAAAGATGGTGATGCTGTGAAGAGGATTCCTCATATGGTTCTAAGACATTTTCCAATTATACCAAGTTTGTGTAGGTTTTTTCATGATGCTAAAGCAAGAGAGGATGTACTGTGGAACTCTAGGAACCAAGAGTATAGAGATCAGAATGTAATGAAGCACAAAAGGTTTGCTACTGAGCCAAGAAGCCTTAGACTTGGCTTAGCTACAGATGGATTCAACCCATTTGGGCACCAGAGCACCACATATAGCATGTGGCCAATGCTTGTTATCCCATGCAACATGCCACCAAATATCTACATCGAAGAATCAAACTACATGATGGCCTTGCTCATCCCACGTCCAAAAGTCCTACAAATGATTTTGATTTATTCATGGACTCTCTTGTGGAGGAACTTCAAAAGTTATGGACTGTGTTCTCACTCGAGATCTATATAGTAGCCCACTAGATGATTTCTTTCTGCGTGTTGTCATAATTTGGTGCATCCATGATTATCTGGCTTTGGGCACTATGTCAGGGCAAATGACACATGGTTACAATGCATGTGTTCTCTATGACAAGAATCTGTTGTCATACCCAATACTTAGCCAGATCTGTTACATTTAACACTACCATTTCCTTGCCAAGGAGAAGACGTATCCTAAGAAATATCGAAGACTAGTGTTCATGTAGCTCATGAAAACTATGATGTGCCGAATAGGGTTGATACGTCTCCAATGTATCTATAATTTTTTATTGTTCCATGCTATTACATTATCCAACTTGAATGTTTTATATGCATTTTTATGCTATTTTATTTCATTTTTTGGACTAACTTATTAACCAAGTTCCCAGTGCCAGTTGTTGTTCTTCCTTGTTTTTGTCTTTTACAAAAAAATAGTACCAAATGGAACAAAACTTTTTGATGATTTTTCTTGGACAAGAAGACACCCAGGAAGCTTCGGGAGGAGGCCAGATAGCCAACGGGTGAGCCAAAAGCTCACAGGGCGCACCCTAGGGGGGCGCCCTACGAGCTTGTAGCCCCGCGTGGCAACCCTAACCCTAATGTCAACTCTATAAATACCCAAGTATTCCATCTGGACCAGAGGGACACCAAAAATACTTTTCCACCACCGCAAGCTTCTGTCTTCGTGAGATCCCATCTGGGGACCTTTTCGGGTACTTTGCCGGAGGGGGATTCGATCACGGAGGGCTTCTACATCAACCTTGCTTCCCTATCGATGATATGTGACTAGTTTACCACAAAACTATGGGTCCATAGCTAGTAGGTAGATGACTTCTTCTCTCTCTTTGATCTTCAATACATTGTTCTCCTCGATGTTCTTGGAGATCTATTCGATTTAATCTTCTTTTGCGATGTGTTTGTTGAGATCCGATGAATCGTGAGTTTACGAACAGATTATCTATGAATATTAATTGATGCTTCCCTGAATTCTTATATGTGTGATTAATATAGCTTTGTCTTTCTCTTTGACCTATTGATTTGGTTTGGCAAACTAGATTGATTTTTCTTGCAATGGGAGAGGTGCTTTGTAATGGGATCGATCTTGTGGTGTCATCACCCAGTGACAGAAGGGGTAGCGAGGCACGTATTGTATTGTTGCCATTAAGGATAAAAGATGGGGTTAATTTCATATTGGCTGGATCTATCTCTCTACATCATGTCACCTTTCTTAAGGTGTTCCTCTGTTTTTCAACTTAATAGACTAGATGCAGGCATGAGACGGTCGATGTGTGGAGTCATAGTGGTTGATGCAGGCAGGAGTTGGTTTCCTTGTCACGGATGTGATGCCTATATTCATGATCAATGCCTTCAATATCGTCCTGATTATTCGCTTTTCTATCAATTGCTCAACAGTAATTTGTTCACCCACCCTATGTGTTCTTTCAAGAGAGAAGCCTCTAGTGAAATCTATGGCCACCGGGTCTACTTTTATCATATTATTTTCAGATCTATAAAATCAAAAACACAAAAATACCTTTCTACAATTTATTTACTTTGTTCGTGTTTACATATATCACTATCAGATCTCATCCTTGCAAATGACCATGAAGGGATTTCCAACCCCTTTATCGCGTTGGGTGCAAGTATTTGTTTGTTTGTGCAGGTGCTATAATTGGAGATTTGCTTGTACCTCCTACTGGATTGATACCTTGCTTCTTAATTCAGGGAAATACTTATATGTACTTTGCTGCATCACCCTTTCCTCTTCAAGGGAAAAACCAACGCAAGCTCAAGAAGTAGCAGGAAGAATTTCTGGCACAGTTGTCTCGGAGGTTCTACATCAAATCTACCCAAGTACCTATCATAAATACTCATCTCTTGCATTTACTTTATTCACCATTTGCCTCTCCTTTTCATCTCCCCCACTTCTAAAACTTTTTCAGAAAAACACAAAAACATTTGCCTTTTTATTCACTTTCTTTTCGTTCATCTTTTTTGTTCGCATGCTTGTGTGCTAGATTGCTTCCTTGGTCACAATGACTCAAGAGAATACTTAGTTGTGTGACTTTTCCAACACTACTAATAATGATTTTATTAGTACTCCGATTACTCCCACCACTAGTGCGGAATCTTATGAAATTAATGTTGTTTTGTTGAATCTTGTTAGGAAAGAACAATTTTTTGGTAGTCCCAATCAAGATGATGCATCCCATCTAAATACTTTCGCTGAGTTGTGTGATATGCAAAAGAAGAAATATGTGGATAATGATATTATTAAATTGAAGCTATTTCCATTCTCACTACGAGATCGTACTAAAACTTGGTTTTCATCCTTGCCTAAAAACAATATTGATTCGTGGAATAAGTGTAAGGATGCTTCTATTTACAAGTATTTTCCTCCCTCTAAGATCATCTCCCTTAGGAACGATATTAGGAATTTTAAGTGACTAGATCATCAACATATCGCACAATCTTGGTAAAGGATGAAATTGATGATAGGAAATTGCCCTACTCATGGTTTAAGTTTATGGATGATCTTACAATTTTTTATGCTGGATTGAATTTTGCATCTTGAAATATTTTAGACTCCGATGTTGGTGGTACTTTTATGGAAATCACATTAGGAGAAGCTACTAAACTCCTAGACAATATTATGGCAAATTACTCTCAATGGCATACCGGAAGATCTTCTACTAGTAGAAAAGTGCATGTTATCGAAGAACTAAATATTTTGAGTGGAAAGATGGATGAACTCCTAATATTGATTACTAGCAAGAGTGCTCCTATTGTTCCTTATCATATGCCTTTGTCTACTTTGATTGCAAACAATAATGAATCTATGGATGTGAATTTTGTTGGTAGGAACAATTTTGGTAATAACACTTATAGCGATAATTTCAACAGTAGGCCGTTTCCTAGTAATTCCTCTAATAATTATGGTAATTCCTACAGCAATTCCTATAGAAATTATAATAAAATACCCTCTGATCTTGAGAATAATATTAAATATTTTATAAACTCCCAAAAGATTTTCAATTCTATGGTAGAAGAATTTTTTTTTAAGATTGATGATTTTGCAAGGAATGTCGATACAATTTCCCATAAGATTGATTCTTTTAAGATTAGATCAATGCCACCAAATCTTGATATTAAAGAGTGTCTGAAAGCTACTCAAACTTCTATTAGTGAAAGTAGGGAGAGAACTGCTAGGATGCATGCTAAGAGAGAATGACTAGAAAAAGTATGTTCTTCTAGTTTTTGTGATAATTATGATGAAGATCTTAATGTGTTTGGATTGACTCCTATTGAATCTTTGTTTGATAATATAAGTTGGGATAGAGAAGGGACTGGAGATGAGTCAACTTTAGCTAGAAGGCGTCCTAATAATATGGAGAGTCAAGATCTTAATGAAAAAATCGATAAAAATGGGGTTGGAGAGGTCAAAACTTTAACTAGTGATGAACTCACTCTTTTGGATTTCAAGGACTTTAATTATTATAATTGTTCTTTGATTGAGTGTATTTCCTTATTGCAATCCATGCTTAATTCACCTCATGCTTAAAATCAAAATACGACTTTTACTAAACATATCGTCCATGCATGATGAAATCATTTGAAGAAAACCTTGAGTTGGAAGTTTCAATCCCTAGAAAGCTTTATGATGAATGGGAACCCACTATTAATATCAAAATTTAAAATTATGAGTGTTATGCTTTGTGTGATTTGCGTGCTAGCCTCTCCACTATTCCAAAAACTTTATGTGATGTGCTAGGTTTCCATGCACTTGATGATTGTTCTTTAAATTTGCATCTAGCTGATTCCACTATTAAGAAACATATTGGAAGAATTAATTATGTTCTTATTGTTGCAAATAGGAATTATGTGCCCATAGATTTTATTGTGCTTGATATAGATTGGAATCCTACATGCCTTATTATTCTTGGTAGACCTTTCCTTAGAATGACTGTCGCAATTATTGATATGAAAGAATGAAGCATTAGATTTCAATTTCCACTAAGGAAGGGCATGGAACAATTTCCAAGAAAGAAAATCAAGTTTTCATACGAATCTATTATGAAGGATACTTATGGATTGAATACCAAATATGACAATACCTGGATCTATGCAATATGCCTAGCTAGGGGCATTAAACAATAGTGCTTGTCGGGAGGCAAACCAATTTTATCTTTCAAATTGTTTCCCTCTGTTATGCAATAAATATATCTTCTAGCCTATGGTTAGATGTTTTTATGCTTTTAGTTAGTGATTGTGCCAAGTAAGACCTTTGGGATGATGTGGAAGATTCTTGATTTGATTTCGTGGGAAAACAGAAACTTTTGCGCCCAGTACAGAAAATTCAAAAATTCACTAGAGCGAGAGAATTCTGTGATATTTTTACAGTTATAGATACACAAATTTCCCACGTTCTCCTAATTTTTAAGAATTTTTAGAGTTTCATAAGTATGACAAATGTCCAGATTACTATAAACAGTTTTGTTTTTGACAGAACTATTTTCAGTGTGTTGTTTACTTTATTTGGATGAATCTATGAGTAGTATCGGGGGGGTATGAACCATGGAGAAGTTATAATGTAGTAGGTATAACACATATATAAAATTTTATTGAGTTCACAACAGTACTTAATGGTGATGATTTGCTTTATTATACTAACGGATCTTACGAGTTTTCTGTTGAGTTTTGCGTTGTGAAGTTTTCAAGTTTTGCGTAAGGTTTCATGGACTATGGAATAATGAGCAGCAAGAGTCTAAGCTTGGGTATGCCCAAGGAACCCAAAGGTAATATTCAAGAACAACCAAGCATCTAAGATTGGGGATGCCCGGAAGGCATCCCCTCTTTTGTCTTCAATCCATCGGTATTTTACTTGAGGATATATTTTTATTCACTACATGTTATGTGTTTTTCTTGGAGTATCTTGTATTATTTGTGTCTTTTTTTTAGTTTGTCACAATCATCCTTGATGTAAACACCTTTTGAGAGGGACACACATCAATCGTGAATTTATTAGAATACTCTATCTGCTTCACATATATCTTTTGACCTAGGTAGTTGCTCTAGTGCTTCACTTATATCTTTTTGAACATGGCGGTGATGTTATTTTAAAGAAATAGATGAACTCTCATGATTCACGAATATTATTTTGGGAGTCTTATAAAAATATATTCACGATAAACCACAAAAAAATATATTTTTAAAAGATATTTTATTATTTTATTTAAAGGCATTTTAGGCCACAAATGGTCTTTAATAGGTTAAAGTTATTTAACTATTTCAAAAATATTTGACAAAATTTAGGGAAACTCAAAGGACAGTTAATGTCCATATATAAGAGTTTCAACACATGGTCATGTTCAAAATATTGGTCAAATCTCTCAAAAACCCTTTCTTCATATTTCAAGCTTTTGAAATATTTACAAAGGAAATATTCTCTATAAATTCCAAGAAATTTCTAGCAAGTCACATGGGCATAATATGATGACCTTGCAAAGTTTCAACTCAATCAAAATAGTTTTGGTTCACAAAAGTGCCCCCAAACCCTCTTTATACAGATTCAAGTTTGAACAACTTTACATTCCCAACCTCCTCCTTTTTACCTCAAGTTTTGTGGACATGCTTGCTCGCACACGAACACGTCACCGTGTACCCTCGACGCCGGGGGTGATGCACCGCAACTCACGTCGAAGGAGATCCGTTCCGAAGCGCGGTACGCAAGCAACCCGGCGGGCGCTTTTGTAGACCCGAAACCCCACACGCCCGGGAGGGACCCCGTCGGGGCGCGCGGCGGCTATGGGCTGCCCTAGGTCGACCTGGTCGCCCCTAGGGCATCGAGGTTCGCCGCCCTGCAACAAGAAGAACAGACGAAGAACGAGTAGAAGAAGAAAAACTAGGGTTAAGGAGAAAAGATAAAAGATAAAAAGTGGTAGATGAATTGATCGATTATGTGTTGTTGTTCAATCGGCCGTCACCCCTTAGATATATAAGAGGCGGCTGGACTTCCCGTGCAAGGAAAAGGCTTGGATTCACTTCCAAAACCCTAGCCAAATTCGGATTGGTTTTGTCCGAACTTTCCAAAACTGTTCGGTTTAAACTGGCTGCACCTTGCGGGTAACTTTTGAGATGGTAAATGATCTCGGATGGAAACGAGCCCAAAAGCAATATGGACCGTTTCGACGAGACGAACAACTATCATGTTGAACGTTTTTCGATTTGAAGCAATCTTCTGGGTTAAAATGGTCACGCAAAACACATGTTCCCTCGCGCTACCCATCAGACATAGGTCTGGTGGGGCGCGCCACATCTCGCCTCATGACAGGGCTGCACTCCGATAGCTCTAACTTTTACATACAAAATTCGATTGGGACGATTTTTATATCAAAATCGATCGTTTCAACGAGACGAAGACAATTCGTGTAACACATTTTTCTATACGAGGCAGTTTTGGGGGCGTAATGAGCCAAATAGTATTCTGAATGTAAAATCTCAGTATTTCAAACACAATTTCGGCCTTCGAGATGAGATCGGATGGCGATGGCTCAAACTTCAAAGATGTTCATATCGATAATAAGAAAAAAAAATATGTAGATCACTTCTCCATTAGAGGCCATATTAATTAAGTTCTTGACTGTGCCAAAATCTGATGTGAACACATGCCCCCCTGTTTTTCGGCAAAACTTGGATGCCGAAAAATAATTTGCCAGAGTTTGTTCTAAGAACGATGTCAACACTCCATCGTCCATTTATATGTGCTTAGGGTGATAATTATATATCGGCCATTGATTTTAACTTCTTGTTCACATCATACCTTGTAACCGATTACCACCAATCGGCTTTAGAGAGATGGGAATGAAGCCATTCCTTGTAGCACTAAGGAAATCAAACTCGGAAAGGTCACACCCTGTTAAGCAAGTAACATCAGGATGATTCCAATCCACCGATGCATCGGCCAAAGCAACACAAGCCGAATTATCCGCGTGAATGACTTCTACCTCATCATCGACCCATTGTATTTAGAATTGATGCATGGTAGATGGCACACGTTGGTTCGCATGAACCCAATCGCGGCCTAATATAACATTATAGTTACCTTGCACCTCGGCGATGAAGAATGTGCTGGCCAAAGTTTTACTTCCCACAGTGAGTTCCATACACATTACACCTTTGGCCTCTGTCTTTTCTTTTCCCTCAAATGCATTAAGTACCATCTTGGTCTTCATCGATGCATCATCATCTAACCCCAACTTCTTGAAGACCAAGTAGGGCATAAGATTTACCGCAGCACCACCATCAACGAGCATCCTAGAAACCGGTGATCCGTTAATATGACCTTTGAGGTACAACAGCTTCAAGTGTTTCATCGGTTCTTTTTTCTTCTCGAAGATAGCATTCTTAGGACCAAAATCCAGCTGGGCTACCTCCCCTTCTTCACCTATAGCACCAAACTCGGCGGGTAAGTATATACCATATTAATATCCATACCTTCCAGAACCGGCGTAGATTCATAATCCACCATCTCATCTTCATCTCCCAATGTGTATATTGGGCTTAAATATTCCTCAATTGAAGGGGGTGTTTCAAGTGGTGTGGATGATGTAATAGGGGTCGCATCATCCTTTTTTGATGGTGAAGGTGTTGCTGGAGCTAATGTAGAAGCATCTGTGTTTTGTTTTTGTTTAGGCCTCCACACTTGTTTTGTGAGTGCATGGGCCGAATTTCACTTAACAATTCATCCCTTTGCATCTCCTCTTTGTGCTCTACCTTCTCGTGGTTCCTCATGCATTGTAATCTCCTTTTCATGGTCTTGGTTAAACCGGGAGGATACCACTCAGGTTGAGTATATTTGGGATCCCTTGGTTTAGCCTTGCTTGTGCTCGCCTCATGATCATTCACCATGGAACCCCGCTGACAAATAACAACATCACCATTAGTAGTAGCCAGATTACCAACAACTAGATTTTTGATCTCCTTTTGCTTATCGCATTCTGCAATTTCTGCATTAGGTGACTTAACACGCCACACTTTTTTGTTGGCCTTGCTTGGAGAAATTTTTGTTGGCCGATTAGCACCATAGCTCAAACAGCCTTGTGTGGGACAATAAAGCCTCTCGCGAGCAGGCCTTCTAGATGCTGCCTGCCCCATATGAAAAGCATAAGGAGCCATTGGGGGCTGCCCCCATCCTCCACCGAAGCCTCTCATGTAATATGGCGCATAGGAGGGTTGTTACATCCATGGTGTCGGTGCCCATGGCCCATATGGCCTTGCATAGCATCGAAACTCTTCCTCCGGAGGCAATCTTGAATGCTTTGAATGTGATGGACGATTAGAGCTAGAACCAGCCGCTTGACTTGCATATTTGGATAGCAATATTTCAATAGTTGGCCTAATTCTCTTGCGCTTAGCTTCACTCTTTCCCCACTTGCCAGCTTCTGAATTCTTGGGCTTGATAAATTTAACATGAGTATCTTCTTGTACTTGTGGTTTGCCCCCCGAGTGCAAGATTTTTTATGGTGATCTTCAATACTTCCTTGCCATCGGGGTGCTTATCAAGCACAACCTCTCGTCCCAACACTTTGTCGCCCTCCTTGCCTTTCCTAGGTTCACCAATAACAACATTATCTTTATTAGCAGATTCGGCTATGCTAGGCCGAATCAATATTTTCTTTCCCTCCAAGTCCATGGTGTTTATCGGGAAGGGTTGTTTATCAACTTGCATCTCAGCAAAATTCAATCGTCCATCATTAATGGCCGATTGTATCTGTCGTCAGAAAACATTGCAATCGTTAGTAGCATGAGAAAATGAATTATGGTACTTGCAATAAGCACGTTATTTTAGCTCCTCAAACGGCGGTATGGTGTGTGATATTCTAATCATCTTGTCTTGCAAGAGAGTATCAAATATTCTATCACACTTAGATATATCAAAAGTGAAGTTCATCTCATCATCACGATTCTTGCGAATCGGCTTAAGAGCATTGCTTGTATAGGGTTTGGCCTTTGCGGACCAAACAAACTCAGTAGTATAGACATCAACCTAATCGTCTGAATTATCATCACTGTACTCAACCATATGCATTCTATGATGATTGGTTGTAGACCTATGAACCTCTTTACTTCGACTCTCTTGAGACCAAAGCTTTTTGTAAGACTTGGTTAATATTCAAAAACTCATAAATTTCTAGCCTCTCTTTAATATGAGTTTTCAAACCACTAAGAACAAGATCCGCCAAGTCTCTCTCACTTATCACCAAGCTATAACATCGATTTTTTATATCTCTAAATCTCTTGACATAATCGGTGACCGGTTCATCATGTTTTTGCCTAACCGATGTAAGATGTGACAACTTAAGCTCATTATTGCCGCTATAAAAGTGATCATGAAACTTCTGTTCTAATGGCGACCATAAGAGAATGGAACCATGTGGTAAAGCAGCAAACCATGAAAATGTGGTGCCAATTAAAGATAATGGAAATAAACACACTTTCAATTCTTCTATGGAACATGCTTCACCTAACTGCGCTAGATACTGACTAACATGCTCCCATGTTGTTTTTGTGCCCTCTCCACTAAATTTAACAAAATCAGGAACCTTGTAAACTTGAGGGTACGAAAATGCGTCAAAGTGCTCAGGATAAGGATTTTGGTACACACGACTCTTTACTTTCGGCTCGTTTCCGAAAGTTTCTAGAAACATCTTATGCAAATCCTCCCTTAATTTAGCTAAAATTGGATCTGAGGTATATGAAGATGTTTGTGGCAATGACATCGGAGCAACCTGAGTACTATCTAGTGGTGCAACTTGTGGGATGGGTGCCGAACCATGATTCGGCGGAAGACCAAACATGCTTGCGCCTATGGATGGTGCGACAAAGTGATTCAGCGTTGACGCCGAATTGGGCACACTCATAATAGGATTAGGATATGTAGGTGCAGCCACAAGCTAGTTGGTTTGACTAGGGTAAAAATTCAACGGATACTATATTGTTGTTGCATAGGAGGTGCCGATGAAATAGGTAAAGTTGGACTAGGGTTTTGAGATGCACCAACGGTACCACTAGATGACGGAGGCATATTTTTCTTAGCATTAGTATTTGCCACAAAAGAATTGTACGTCATCACATTACCCTTACTAACAAGACTTCCAATCATAGCCACTTGCTCTAGAGAAAAAACTTTACTCACGGTGATTAAATCTTGTTCGTCAATGAGAGGAGAAAAATTGACATTTCCAACCGGAGTGATGTTCCCTTGAAGATCCTTCTTGAAACTTGCAAGAAATGCCTCCAAATCCTCCTCCTCATTCTTCTTCTTAAGCGCTTCAAAATCCTCTTCACGCTGCTTCTTGCGTGTTTCATAGGCTTGGCCATGTTCCTCCGATAGTTCATCAAGACTGGGCTTAATGATGTTATCGGCGTCAACTTCTGAGGGCTTGGGGAGATTAGACATGGTTGATGATGATTCTTGATCTTTCCTCCCCAGCGGAGTCGCCAAAAAGTGTGTTCGCACACGAACACGTCACCGTGTACCTCCAACGCCGAGGGTGATGCAGTGCAGCTCGTGTCGAAGGAGACCCGTCCGGAAGCGCGGTACGCAAGCAATCCGGCGGGCGCTTTTTAGCACCCGAAACCCCATGCGCCTGGGAGGGACCCCGTCTGGACGCGCGGCAGCTATGGGCTGTCCTAGGTCGGTTCGCCCGCCCCTAGAGCCTCGAGGATCGCTGCCCTTCAATACGAAGAACGAGCAAAGAACGAGAGAGAAAGAGCAAGAGGGAGATGTAAAACTAGGGTAAAAAGTAGATGGGTTTTGCGATTGTGTGTTGTTGTTCAATCGACCGTCACACCTTAGATATATAAGAGGCGGCTGGACTTCCCGTGCAAGGAAAAGTCTTGGATTCACGTCCAAAACCCTAGTCAAATTCGGATTGGTTTTGTCCGAACTTTTCAAATCTGTTCGGTTTAAACTGGCTGCACCTTGTGCGTAACTTTTGAGGTGGTAAATGACCTCGGATGGAAACGAGCCCAAAAGCAATCTTGACCGTTTCAACGAGATGAACAAATTTCATGTTGAACGTTTTTCGATGAAGCAATCTTCTGGGTTAAAATGTTCACGCAAAACACATGTTCGCTCGCGCTACCCATCAGACATAGGTCTGGTGGGGCGCGCCACATCTCGCCTCATGACAGGGCTGCACTCCGATAGCTCAAACTTTTGCATACGAACTCGGATTGGGACTATTTTTATATCAAAATCGATCGTTTCAATGAGACGAAGACAATCCGTGTAGAACATGTTTCTATACGAGGCAGTGTTGGGGACGTAATGAGCCGAATACTATTCTGAATTTAAAATCTCAGTATTTCGGACACAATTTCGGCCTTCGAGATGAGATCAGATGGCGATGGCCCAAACTTCAAGGATGTTCATATCGACAATATGAAACTTTTATGTAGATCACTTCTCCATTTGAGTCCATATTAATTAAGTTCTTGACCGTGCCAAAATCTGATGTCAACAATGCTCACAACCCAAATGATGACACTACACCAAATGGTGCATCAAGGGGAATAGTTTTGCATGACTAGGTCTTGGAAAACCCAATTATATTGATTTCTGGAGTTTACAAAAGTTGCATTGGCAACTTTTCCCAAATGAGCTCAAACTTGGTGGAACACCCTGTTTCTAAGTGCCATTTTATCCTGTTAAGTGTCATGCAAAATGGAATCCATTTGATAGCCCAAACCAACCTCAAACACTTTCTGCAAATTTTATAAAAGCATCACTTGGACCTCTTCCACTAATCTCCATGGGCTCAACTTTTTACCACAACCCCTCCTAGTCCCCTTCTACCTCTAGTAACAATGGCAGCATCACAGATCAATTATTGGGGGGGGGGGCGGGTTAAAACTACCTCTTTCTCTCTCTGTTCACCCATGGCAACACCTCCTCTCTCTCCCATTTCAATATCCAGCATCCCACCTAGCTTCTATCCACCCCAACGCATCCAAGGCAGCCCCAAGGCACAAGAGGACATGCCTTGGCCCATTAAAAATGGCCATGCCAGCCACTTGCACGCTCCAGAGCGCTCTACAGTGCGCCAAGGCACTGTAGCCGCCCTCTGCCCGACGACTCCGGCCACCTCGGCCCTCCCCCTCACGCCCAACGATGCGCCTCGACGTTCGCGACATGACATGCCCCAGTTCCCCTCTTCCTTCTCTCTCCTACTGCCTCCTTTCGCACGCGCGCCGGTCTTAGGGGAGCTCCAATGGCCGAGCTCACACGCGCGGTGCTCTGGCCTTCCCCTGCTCCTTCTCTTCCTTCCCCTGGTCGTTGACCACCTCTACAAGCACCTGAGACATGTGCAAGCGAGCCCCCGTGACTCTTAGCAACGGCAATGGCATCGCTGATGCACTAGACCACGGTTAGACGTTGCCCAGCTATATAAAGCCGCCCCGACCCTCCTATCCACGCCAACACCTCTCTCCCACTCCCTACCACCCATGTACACCACTCGCCCCTCTCTAGAGGAGCCCAAGCTCGCGCTCCGCTGCCTCGGGTCGCTGTCCATCCAAGGGTACGGGCCCTCTCCGCCCCCACTCTCGCTAGATCTGGAGCCGCAAGACCCACTGATCATTTCCCCTCCCTCTTTCGCATCGATTGTAAGCCGAGCGGAGCAGTCCATCTACCTCACGACGTGCCATCGCCCTACCTCCTCGTCGTCGGCGAATCAGGCCACCCCGGTTACCAACTCACCTCCATCCAAATAGCGACACCTCCATGAGCTCAATGGTACCACCCATGCATCCATTTGTGCCCTATATCACCGCCGACAAGTTCGTCGTCGCCTCTGGACGGAGGTAGACGATGACAGCCGTGGGCCCTGTCTGTCAGCCTCACATCCTGGCGGGTGGGACCCACCCATCAGGTTCAAAGATGCACGCGCGCGCACCAGTTCGCCCTGTCAGCTGACGGCGTATTATGCCTTCACGCCTTCGACGTGGCAGCCTCACGCGGGCTAGATCCCCACTGGGCCTGCAGCACTGTGGCCTTCCTGGCCCAGTGGCACAGCACCAGTTTTCTTTTCCTTTTTCTGTGCAACTTCCAAAAATTCCACAAGATAAAATATTTGTCAAAATAAAATAATTCCAACTACTAAATTCTTCTAAAAAAACCCCACCTATTTAATGGTATAACTTTCATAAATATTCATCAAACTTTTCTGTACTGTTCAAATTTAAATTCAAATTTGAGCAATTAAATCCCTCTTTGAAAATCCATTACTATGTTCCTTTGGCTCGAAATCAAAAACTAAGAACTTTCACATTCTTAGTTTCCACCCTAATATTTAACAAAAATAAATTAACATTTTTGGAGCACTTTAATTTTTTGTTTTGTTATTTCCTTATTGTGTGACTGATACTTTGCGACGTTAAATTTGCAAAGTTGACGAAGTAGTTGGACCAGAAGGATTTGAAGACCTCAAAGACTTGGCGGAAGCCAGGCAAGTAGCCCTTTGACCATGATACCTCTCTCTTTCATCGATGCCTTTTTCTGATTGTATAATGATGGAAGTGACGATGATGAACTTGTTGTGAACCACCAAATGATGCATGCCCATACTCATAGCTCTACCTTGTGCATGGAGATACAATGTCAAAATATTAGTTATTGATGCATAATGTTGCATGTATGCCATGATCACCTCGTGGTTGTATTCTTTCGAAAACCCCGTCGAGTGCCCCTAATGCCCGTTTGTGATGTTGAACTAAGGTCACCACTTGAGGAACAAGTGGTGCACTGGAGCAAGAATTTTGTCTATGTGTAAAATGATGGATTAGATTTAGTTGTGATTATAGTCCCAACCAAATATGTGCAACCAATCTACCCCTTATGGGATGGGGCATTATTCATTACCTAGGCCAATACTAGCATGGTGCCCACATTACTAGTGATGGGGGTGCCATGAGGTCACTCACGGGACAGGGTTGTGCTCGGATAGGCGGCCATGACTATTTTCATAGGGCAACACACCGTTGGTCCCTTCGTGTATGTGTGATAATGTGAAAGGGCAAAGTCCCACGATCTTTTGCTTATACACGAGGGTCGTGTACCAACGAGTGGACCCTATGTTAGTGTCTCCTAAGGAAAGATAGTGATCGGGTGCTTCTCCCGAGTACTTGAGGTACTACAGGATCGTGGATGACACGAAAGCTTCCCGAATCTTGTGGGTAAAGTGCGCAACCTCTACAGTGTGTCAAACTATTCGAATAGCCATGCCCATGGTCAAGGACAGTTGGGTGGTGCTACTTAAACTATGTCCAGTACTTTTACACGTTAGTACATGTGTGTGTGGAGAAGAACTACATGAGTCAAGGATATGACTTGACATGTTGAATAAGTTAGCATTGATCCAAACTCTATTTATGTTGAAATTTGTAACATGTTCACATGGTTACCAAAGTTCATTAAATCATATCTTACAAGATGATAGGTCATTCCAACTAGCTTGATGCTAGGTTGCCTACTTGTTGCAATATCGTGCATTGTTACCTTGATCCAAAAATATGGGTTGTTTGTGAGTACATTCAACATACTCATTGGCTTGCCACTGGTTATTTAATTTACCGGGCATGGAAGAACAGGAGTTCGAAGAAGAGTTCTTTGGAGACGAACATGCGAACTAGAACGCTTTCCCAGTCAGAATGCCTATAGGGTTAAGGCAGATGACATGGGTTCTACTTATCAACGAAGATTTATGTTGCTTGAGTATATTTGATATTCACCCCCTGAGGCTTTATCTATGTAAGATATGACCATAATGGTCATAATTTGTGTAAGACGGTATGTATGGATGTAGGACTCTTGTTATTCTGCTTATGTGTGTTGAGTGGGCATTGATCTCTGGGATCACTGTACACGTGCATTCGATGATCTCGACTTATGAGTCGGGGTCCCCACAGAGCTGGTAGCAGAGCCATCCTGACTTTAGGAAGCCTTAGTTAGCATGGATGTTAGTTAGGACGAGGACTAGACCCCAGACCCCCAAATCACTTGCAAGACACATTACACTTCTCTCCTCTTCTGATCTAGCCAACAATTAAAACCTTACACGCTTGATGTACCCTCTCTTGTCATATTAACCCATCTCTAACCTCCTTGTAGATGGACGTTGACCCCACAAGACTCCTCATGACCGGATTTCCACCACTCCTAAGGGACTGCCTCCAGCAATGCCACTATCCTTCGGAGCCGATGTACACCCTACACGAGCTGGACAATGGCGTGTTCAAAACAGAGTTCTATGCCAAATTGATTGTACCTGCCAATACCTCACCTCAAAGCTGGTTCCTTGTCGGACCACCTATGTCAACCAGGTACTTAGCCATTCAGTAGGTGGCCTCCGAAGCCCTCCTTCGTCTTTGGGACCTCCTCCCGGAAATGAAGGAACGTCAAGCTACCTGCTACCTACCCAGCAATAGTGGATCTAGAACCTCTTCTCAAGCAATGAATTCCATAAGAGATGAAGACCCAACCCTCAAGCTCCAGATCTGCTTTGCCCGCACAGTCGATTATCTTTTGCGTGACCTCAGTGAAGAATTCCTCAAGTCCCGCCAGGATTTCCCTTCACTTCTACACCTTCACTGCCTCGAGAAGAAGAAGGTGATCGAGCGAGAAGAACAAATCACTGCCCTACAAGTCTAAATCGCCAATCATAAGCGGCAGATTGAGGAACTTTAGGGAGCCCGCAACCGAACCCCGCGAAGAAGGCATAGGAATAGATTTCCGTATCCATCCTGTGGAGGACCATTGTCAGGCCACCAATAGTATGACCCAGGACTGGATAACAACCTTTTTGCTTCTGTCACATGTTATGGGTGCGGAGAACTCAGGCATATCAACAGGATGTGTCCCAACAAGCAGCGGATTGTCGCATACCCACTGGCACCATAGGAGATCCTACAAGTTGAAGACTGAATGCCCTTCTCCTCAAGTAATGAAGCAATCACGACTGTTAAGTCCGAGAACCCATAGGGTAGGATGAGTCGTGTACCACCTATGCGAAGTCGAGTCCATAAAATGGTTCAAATGAAACCATGTTGTGTGTTGCTTGTTCTTATCTAGTTGTGTTCCAATAGAAGTCGCACTTTTTGCCTTGGGCAGCATGTACGCGACTATATCACCTATATTATCTTAATGAATGTGTGTGTCCTTTACAACACTTGTTTGCTTACTCTTGCACTATAGAACCCCCTTTAGGCATTTCTCCCCTCTATGCAACTTATTGCTCTCATCTCTCTCCTCAGCTGAAGAACGGCAAGACAAGATACCCCAAGGATTCTACTTCGGTAAAGAACTAGCACTGAAGACCTTTGCTACAGCCTCCTCGACCAAGTGCAACCCCATAGAGTTATGTTTAACCCTCCGGACTAGAAACTCATTCCTAGACCCTTCTAGACTTCATGAGATACCCCAGCTTGAACCCTTAACCATGAGCTTAACCCACATAATTGCAAGAAAACCAGTTAAGCCCCCGTAACCTTGCACAACACAAGGTTCATAATGAAACTAGTGGGCGAAGTGAGCGAGCAAATTGTCATCTTAATTATCACAAGAACTAATGATGCCATAGGGAAGACCAATTTGAGGACATAGGGATGGGGAATAAATGACTTGATGGGTTTATATCAGAGACCTTGAGCAATTATCTAAGACTCTTCATTGGATTATGAACCTTTCATGTTGGTAGATGAACTTGGTGGGACCATGTTAGTGAAGGAAATATGCCCTAGAAGCAATAATAAAGTTTTTATTTTATATTTCCTTATATCATGATAAATGTTTATTATTCATGCTAGAATTGTATTAATCGGAAACTTGATACATGTGTGGATACATAGACAAAACACAGTGTCCCTAGTAAGCCTCTACTAGACTAGCTCGTTAATCAAAGATGGTTGAGTTTCCTAACCATAGACATGTGTTGTCATTTGATTAACGGGATCACATAATTAGGAGAATGATGTGATGGACATGACCCATCTCTTAGCTTAGCATATTAATCGTTCAGTTTTACTGCTATTACTTTCTTCATGTCAAATACATATTCCTCCGACTATGAGATTATGCAACCCCCGGATACCTGAGGAATGCCTTGTGTGCTATCAAAGGTCACAACGTAACGGGTGATTATAAATATGCTCTTCAGATATCTCTGAAGGTGTTTGTTGGGTTGGAATAGATCAAGATTAGGATTTGTCACTACGAGTATCGGAGAGGTATCTCTGGGCCCTCTCGATAATGAATATCATAAGAAGCCTTGCAAGAAATGTGACTAATGAGTTAGTTGTGGGATGATGCATTATGGAACGAGGAAAGATATTTCCGGTAACGAGATTGGACTAGGTATGATCGAATCTTGGGCAAGTAACATACCGATGACAAAGGGAATAACGTATGTTGTCATTACGGTTTGACCGATAAAGATCTTCGTAGAATATGTGGGAGCCAATATGAGCATCCAGGTTCTGCTATTGGTTATTGACCGGGGAAGTGTCTCGATCATGTCTACATAGTTCTCGAACTCGTAGGGTCCACATGCTTAACGTTCGATGGTGATTTGTATTATAGGTTATGTGTTTGTGGTGACCGAAGATTGTTCGGAGTCCCGGATAAGATCACGTACATGACGAGGAGTCTCGAAATGGCCGAGAGGTAAAGATTGATATATTGGATGATGGTATTCGGAGACCGGAAGGGTTCCGAGGGGTACCGGGTACATATTGGTGTTCCGGGGGGTTACGGGAACCCCTGGGGAAAGTTATGGGCCCTATGGGCCATAAGAGGGAGGCACACCAGCCCACATAGGGGTGGTGCGCCCCCACTGGGAAGGAGGCCGAATTGGAGTAGGGGAGGGGGCGTCACCCCCCTTTCCTTCAACTCTCCTCACTCCTTCCTCCTTTCCCCCTTCATGAGAAGGAATAAAGGGGGGGTGAATCCTACTAGGACTAGGAGTCCTAGTAAGAATCCCTCCCTTAGGCCCCTTGGCTGCCTCCCTCCCTCTCCCTCCTTTTTTACGTGGGGAGGGCACCCCAAGAACACACATCAATTGTTTCTAGCCGTGTGCGGTGCCCCCTCCACAGTTTGCTCCTCAAGTCATACTATCGTAGTGCTTAGGCAAAGCCCTGCATGGATCACTTCACCATCACAGTCACCACGCCGTCGTGCTGACGAAACTCTCCCTCAACACTTTGCTAGATCAAGAGTTCGAGGGATATCATCGACCTAAACGTGTGCTGAACTCGGAGGTACCGTACGTTCGGTACTTGATCAGTTGAATCGCAAAGATATTCGACTACATCAACTGTGTTAAACTAACGCATCTGCTTTCGGTCTACGAGGGTACGTGGACACAATCTCCCCTTCTCGTTGCTATGCTTCTCCTAGCTAGATCTTGCATGAGCGTAGGAATTTTTTTGAAGTTGCATGCTACTTTCCCAATAGTTAGTAGAGTAGCATAGCTTCCATTACCTCTAGATAAATTGGATTTTTAGGACAATTATGATCGCAAGATGAAACTCTTGGAAGAATAATAATTTAACCTAGGCATAGGATATTGATAGGAGATGGTTAACATTGTGATAACGACTTGGGGGAAAGTGTAGAAATTCTCATTGGACATGAGATTTGGATTTAAGAAGGTGATTATGGTTGAGTATAGATGTTGAGTATGTCTACATGGTTCGAAGTAAATTAGATTTAGACCGATGATCTCGATCATGATACCATGTTTCTCGGTGGACGATAAACTAGGAGATTGGATTAATTGTCGGAGTTGATTTAAGGATCTATATGAGCCTGGCCTTGGATGTTTACTTGACCATGATAATGGAAATTGGTGGACTTATTATAGTAGAGGTAGCCCTTTCAAGTACTTGGGGATTTTAGGACATTGGAAGATCGTGTGGAACGCCATGAACATTGGATTTGCACAGTTAATGGATTGTGTAGTGATTGATGGAAGTTAACGGGCTGTTGGAGTTGATTCATATGAAGGAAACAAGATCTTGGAGTGGCTTACGGCATGTTTCCTTAGGATAGAGATGCATTATCTTGAACCTTTGAAGAATAGTATGAGCACTTGGATTGTCATGTTTAATTCCATCTTGGAAGCTTGTATGCTCTACCCATGGATTTTTAGGGATAGCCATACATATGAGCTTAGGGATCGTTGATAGGTATGACTTGTTAGACTTCCTCTCAGGAGACATGTGGATATGAATAGCATGATTTTTTAGACCTCCTCTCAGGGATCGTTGACCTACACGAGATGATGCCTTTCGTGGTATAGGGTTATTTGTTTGAAGGACTAGGTTGAACTATTGGAATCTTGGAAACTGTGCTCAAGGATAAGATAATAAACATTCACTCTCACACTAGAATCCTTGAAACCCTTAAGCCCCACCAAGCCACAACATGGTCAGATCATGACCATGGGCTTTGGCTCTAGGTCGACAAGACCTTGGCCAATACACAACCATGACCACCACCAGTACCCTAGTCCATCATATGGACCTCGTAAGCAATTCTTCATGGAGTACTTGGACAAGTTGGGTGTCATCATTATCTGAGGACATACTTGTCTAGCCGGAAAAAAAGCCGTTCAGCTGTTTAGAAGACATGTGAAGACCGCCATGTCAAGAAGGAAGAATTACACCAACCACCGTCGTCAAGAAGTAAACCTCTGCGTCGAAGACCACATGTATCTGCAAGCCACTTCTCCCAAAAGAATCAAGCATTTCCATGTCAAGGGGAAGCTCAGTCTGAGGTTATCGACCCCCTTCAATTTCACTACAAGACAAAGAGAAGACGATTATCAACTAGAGTTGCCACCTGAGTTACACATTGTGCACAACTTCTTCCATGCGTCACAACTCTGGAAGTATTTCCATCTTCCTAATTAACCCGATCTCTACCAGGACATCGATCAACGAACCATTAACGTCTACCCGACCTGACCCATGCGAGAGGCCCCTTTTGCAACCTGGATCAAGAAGAATGACATACGTGAAACCACACCATCAAGTACTTCAAGGATCAATGGAGCACCACTCGAAAGCAGAAGCAGTATAAGGACGTGAAGACTACCCAGATCCAAGTTTCTGTATTCCTTTTCACACCTAGTTTTGGAATCTCGGGGACGAGATTCTTGCAAGGGGGTAGGTCTGTCACACCCTTATTTCCATACCACAACACTAAAAGCTAATAAATCATGACAAAATGTGGTTTGACAAAAACTTTTCAGTGTTTTGGTCTATGTTTGATTGAACTTTTGTTTGTTGTTTGCAAGTGCTCTAAAAATCAAATAAATCCTCCAACTTTATAATTCATCTCCCTGCTCCAAACTTTGCCTAATGATCATGTCATGTGTATAGGACATAATAGTATTTTCTTACAAAACTAATTTGGCCAAATAGTATTTTCTAAATTTAGTTTTCCAGAAACCCCTAAATTGAGGTTTGCACTACAAGTACTTGATTTGGGGTATGAAAAATCTTTCAAAGAGTATATACCCAAATCAAGTACTCCTATATATGGACAAAGAGTATATTTGTCCGTATATAAGAGTTTCAACACATGGTAATGTTCAAAATATTGGTCAAATCCCCCAAAAACCCTTTCTGGATATTTCAAGCTTTTAAAATATTTAGAAAGGAAATATTCTCTAAAAATTCCAAGAAAATTCTAGAAAGTCACATATGCATAATATGATGACATCTCAAAGTTTCACAAAAGTACCCCAAAACCCTCTCTTTCAAGATTCAAGTTTGAACAACTTTACATTCCCAACCTCCTCCTTTTTACCTCATATTTTGTGGACATGCTCACAGCCCCCAAATGATGACACTAAACCAAATGGTGCATCAAGGGGAATAGTTTTGCATGACTAGATCTTGGAAAACCCAATTCTATTGATTTCTAGGGTTTACAAAAGTTGCATTGGCAACTTTGCCCAAATGAGCTCAAACTAGGTGGAACACCCTATTTCTATGTGCCATTTTATCCTGTTAAGTATCATGCCAAATGGAATTCATTTGATAGCCCAAACCAATATCAAACACCTTCTGGAAATTTTCCAAAAGCATCACTTGGACCTCTTCCAATAATCTCCATGGGCTCAACTTTTTACCACAGCCCCTCCTAGCCCCCTTCTACCTCCAGTAACAATGGCAGCATCACAGATCAATTATTGGGGGGGGGTAAAACCACCTCTTTCTCTCTCTGTTCACCCATGGCAACACCTCCTCTCTCTCATTTTAATATACAAAACCCCACCTAGCTTCTATCCACCCCAGGGCATTCAAGGCAACCCTAAGGCACAAGAGGACATGCCCCTGGCCCTTTAAAAATGGCCATGCCAACCATTTGCATGCTCCAGAGCATGCTACAGTGCGCCAAGGCACTGTAGCCGCCCTCTGCCTGACGACTTCGACCACCTCGGCAATCCCCCTCACGGCCGACGATGCGCCTCGACATCCGTGACAAGCCACGCCTCGGTCCCCCTCTTCCTTCTCCCTCCAGCTGCCTCCTTTTGCACGCGCGCCGACCACCCAAGAACTCTAATGACCGAGCTCACGCGTGTGGTGCTCTCGCCCTCCACATCTACACGCACCCTAGACACACGCAAGCGAGCGCCCGTGGCCCCTAGCAACGGTAATGGCCTCGCTGGTGCACTGGACCATGGTGAGACGTCGCCCGACTATATAAAGCCGCATAGACCCTCTTGGCCACACCAACACCTCTCTCCCACTCCCTACCACCCACCAGCACTACTCACCCCTCTCTAGAGGACCCCGAGCTCGATATCAAGATCGAGCTCCGCCGCCTCGGGTTGCCATCCATCCAGATGTACGGGCCCTCTCCGCACCCACTCTCGCTCGATCTGGAGCTGCAAGAGCCAACTGTTCATTTCCGCTCTCTCTTCCGCATCGATTGCAGGCCGAGCGGAGCAGACTGTCCACCTCTCGACGCGTCGTCGCCCTGCCTCCTTGTCGCCGGCGAACCAGGCCACCCCGGCGACCAACTCCACCTCCATCCGAAGGGCAGCATCCATTCGTGCCCTATATCACCACCGACGAGCTCGTCGTTGCCTCTGGACGGAGGTAGACGACGACGGCCATGCTCCCTATCCGTCAGCCTCACGTCCTGACGGGTGTGACCCACCCGTCAGATTAAAAACGCACGCGCGGGCACCGGTTCGCCCCATCGGCTGCAGGCGTATCCTGCCTTTACGCCTTCGACGTGGCAACCTCACGCGGGCTGGATCCCCACTCGGCATGCTGCACTATGGCCTTTCTGGCCTAGTGGCACAGTGATACGTCTCCAACATATCTATAACTTTTTATTGTAACATGTTGTTATATTATCATTCTTGGATGTTTTATAATCATTTTATAGTCATTTTAAATCATTTTTTGGTACTAACCTATTGACATAGTGCCAAGTGCCAGTTGCTGTTTTCTGCATGTTTTTTACATCGTAGGAAATCAATATCAAACGGAGTCCAAACACCGCGAAACTTTTTGTGGTTTTTTGATGGACCAGAAGACTCCCGGTGGGCCAGAGCAGCACCTCAAGGGGTGCCCTAAAGGGGGCACAACCCACCAAGGCGTGCCTGGGGGCCCAGGTGCGCCCAGGTGGGTTGTCCCCACCTCAATGGCCTCCTGCACCCCTTATTCGCCCTATAAATTCCCAAATATTCTGAAACCCTTTGGGGTTAACCTAGATCAGAAGTTCCACCACCGCAAGGCTTTGTAGTCCACGAGATCCAATCTAGACCACTTTTCGGCACTCCGACAGAGGGGGAAACCATCACTAGTGGCCATCTTCATCATCCCGGCGGCCACCACGATGAGGAGGGAGTAGTCCACCCTCGGGGCCGAGGGTTTGTACCATTAGCTATGTGTTTAATCTCTCTCTCTCTCTCTCATGTTCTTGAGATGCACAGTCTTGATGTATCGCGGGCTTTGTTAATATAGTCAGATCATATGGTGTTTTCCCCTCTCTATCTTATGAATTGAGTTTTTTCCTTTGAGATTTTGTTGTTATCGGATTGAATACTTTTATGGATTTGAGAACACTTGACATATGTCTTGCAATTGAATACTCGTGGTGACAATGGGGTATTGTATTGACTCACTTGATATATGTTTTGGCACTCAACTTGCGGATTCCCGACGTGACATTGGGGTAATCTATGCATAGGGGTTGATGGTTGATGCACGTTCTTGTCTTTGTTGCTCCAATAGAAATCTTGGGGCACTCTTTGAAGTTGTTTGTGTTGGATTGAGTATTATGAATCTGAATTTTTTTCTTGGTGTTATTTTAGTACAAACTCTTGATCGATCGATGGGAAAGAATAACTTGGGTTATTTTAGTACGAACTCTTGATAGATCGATCGGAAAAAAAAACTTGGTGTTATTTTAGTATGAACTATTGGATAGATCGATCGGAAAGAATAGCTACAAACAATTCCTTCTTATTTTCTCCGCTAGATAGGAACTTTGGAGTGATTCTTCATCGCACGTTGAGGGATGGTCATGTGATCCAATTATATTAGCATTGTTGAGAGATTGCACTAGCAAAGTACGGACCGTAGACCTCATTTTCAAGAATTGCAATACCGTTGGTGCTCCGTTTTATCAATTGCTACCTTGCTGTTTTTTATTGTTCCTATTACAAAAATCAATATCTACTATCCATATTACACTTGTATCACCATCTCTTCACCGAACTACTGCACCTATACAATTTACCATTGTATTTGGTGTGTTGGGGACACAAGAGACTTTTTATTATTTGGTTGTAGGGTTGTTTGAGAGAGACCATCTTCATCCTACACCCACCACGGATTGATAAACCATAGGTCATCCACTTGAGGGAAATTTGCTACTGTCCTACAAAACTCTGCGCTTGGAGGCTCAGCACGAGCCTACAAGAACAAGTTGTGTAGTAGACATCAAGCTCTTTTCTGGTGCCATTACCGGGGAGGTGAGTGCTTGAAGATATATCTTTAGATCTTTCAATCAAATCATTTAGTTTCTTGTTTTATCACTAGTTTGGTTTTATAAAAGAAAACTACAAATAAATGGAATTGAGGATGCATCATATTGTTCATCTTTATAATATCTTTCATCAGAATGATGGAAAAGAAAATTGTGCTCAATTGTTAGAAGAAGAATGCTATAATTTTTTGGCATAAATGATGAGCATGATTGCAATGTTGTTAGTGTGAATTCTATGAGTATCCATGACGCTAATGATATGCAAATCCATAAGCTTGGGGATGCTATGTTTGATGAAAATGATATTTTTCACCCCCCAAGATTTGATGTGGAAATTTGTTATAATGGTAGCATGCCTCCTATTTATGATGATTATATTTGTAAAAGTGCATTTAGAGAGGCGTGACTTTATTTAGTGACGAATCCACTACTTTGGAGGATGTTTCAATTGACTATGATAACAAAGTTGCTATCTATGATGATTAAGGTGATGACATGTATGCTATATTGAATAATGATAACCATGAAACTTGTCATCATGACTTTAATTTTCAATCTCATGATAGTTATTTTGTCGAGTTTGCTCCCACCACTATTCATGAGAATAAATTTGCTTATGTGGAGAGTGGCAAAATTTCTATGCTTTTGCATCATGAAAAGAATGATTTATGTGATGGCTATATTTTTGAATTCATTCATGATGCTACTGAAAACTACTATGATAGAGGGACATCTGCTTGTAGGTATTGCAATAATATCAAATTTACTCTCTATGTGTTGAAAATCTTGAAGTTTTGTTTGTTTTGCCTTCCTATGCTAGTTGATTCTTGTTCCCATAAATTTTTTTATCACAAAATCCCTATGCATAGGAAGTGGGTTAGACTTAAATGTTCTAGTCATGTTCTTCATGATGCTCTCTTTGTGTTTCAGTGTTTATCTTTTATGTGAGCATCATTGAAATCATCATGCCTAGCTAAAAGGCATTACAGAAAAGCGCATGTTGGGAGACAACCCAACACTTATACCTACTATTTTTTTGTGTTCACATGGTTAACCTACTTTAGTAATTATGTTTTACATGTTTTGTTTCAATAAAGTGCCAAGCAAAACCTTAGCTGTCACATCCCTAGCTAGCACTTGCATTAGGACCTGACTAGAGTGTGCATCATGTTTACTTTCAAAGAAACTTGAAATGGGATTAACAGAAACCCCAGCACCCCCTCCCCTAACAACTAGGGTTTACTAAAATATTTTCCAATGTACCCAAAATGCCCTTCAAAATGTTCATCATTTCTGCCTTGGTCTTAAACCTCTTGTAGGATCGAAAGTATGTCTAGAGGGGGGGGTGATTAGACTACTTGTAAATCTAAAAATTCTGCCTTTTGATCATGAACAGTTTTTGGCAGTTTTACAATTATGATCAAGTCAAGTATCACCCTACACATGCAATTCTAGAGTATAAGCAGCGGAAAGTAAATTGCACATGTAGTAAAGAGAGGTGGAGAAGATCAAACGCAATTTGGAGACGCAATGATTTTTCCCGTGGTTCCGATAGGTAGTGCTATCGTACATCCACGTTGATGGAGACTTCAACCCACGGAGGGTAACGGCTGCGCGAGTCCACGGAGGGCTCCACCCACGAAGGGTCCACGAAGAAGCAACCTTGTCTATTCCATCATGGCCTACGCCCACGGAGGGCTAGCCTTACTCGGGGTAGATCTTCACGAAGTAGGCGATCTCCTTGCCCTTACAAACTTCTTGGTTCAACTCCACATCTCGATGACGGAGGCTCCCAAGCGACACCTAACCAATCTAGGAGGCACCACCCTCCAAAAGGTACTAGATGTTGTAGATGATGATGAACTCCTTGCTCTTGTGCTTCAAATGATAATCTCCCCAACACTCAACTCTCCTCACTGATATGGCTGTGGTGAAAGAAAGGATTGAGTGGAAAGCAACTTGGGAAGGTTAGAAATCAAGTTTCATATGGTAGGAATGGAGCAACTTGATCTCAACACAAGGGTAGGTAGTTCTCTTCTCAGAAAGTGTAAGGTAGGAGTGGTAGTTCTTTCTGATGGGTCTCTCCACGAATGAAGAGGGGGTGGAGGGGTATATATAGCCTCCACACAAAATCCAACCGTTACACACATAATTGAGCAATCTCGGTGAGACCGAAGTGGAAACTCGGTCAGACCGAAAGTTCAAATATAGTGAACGTTGGGGTTTTCGGTGGGACCGAAAATACCATCTCGGTTTGTCCGATTTGAGTCAAAGATAGGAACTTGCCAGTTTCGGTGAGACCGAAATTATCAACTCGGATATTCCGAAATGATGACAAACGGTTACAGAAGGTTGGCAGCCCGTGTTTCGGTGAGACCGAACTCAAACTCGGATTGACCGATTTTTCTAGGGTTTGGCTTATGGCTGAGGTGGTTCATCTCGGTGGGACTGAATTTGGAAAATCGGTTTGTCCGAGATTACTTATGAGTGTGTATAGTAGTGAAAGTTGCTGATAGTTGAAGGAGACATATCACTAAGCACTTGAGCAACCAGATCATCAACACAACCTCATCCCCTTTTAATAGTATTGGCTTTTCCTATGGACTCAATGTGATCTTTGATCACTAAACCAAAAATGGAGTCTTGAGCTTTTGCCAATGCTTGCCTTAGCATTTTGAGGGGTCCACTTCTTCAGTCATTTCTATACCCATATCACTGAACTTCTCTGAAATGATTCTCAAGTAACTATTAGTTCAATGATATATATGTTGTTATTAATTACCAAAACCACCCGGGGATTAGTTGCACTTTCACCTCTGCCAAAAATGGTGCACAATTTTCTAGGACAATCTAGGGTTTTGGATTAATTCATATGGTATTTGAATTTGGGCATTTAAATGCTATAAAATATTTTAAATGCTCAAATAATCATAAACTATAATGTTTCCTACTGTTCATATTATATACAGCAGGTATGACAAGTGTTATGATTTATAAAAATGTTTAGGCATTTTTATTAAATGAACAAAGTTGCAAAAGAAATGAAACAGAAAAGAAAATAGAAAAAAAGGAGAGAGAGAGATTTTACCTGGCGCCACCCGGCCCACCTGCCGGCCCAGCCCAGCTGCCGCTCCAGCGAGCTGCTTGGCTCGGCCAGGCAGGCAGGCAGGTGCTCGACGGCGACCGCACGGCGCGCCACGCAGCTGCCCGCCGCCCTGCTTCGCCCCCTCGCCGTTCTGGAGGCATGGATCGAACGTCCACGTCCCCCTCGACCCCTCAGACACCTCCGATCTCGCCACGCCATGGCCGACGCCGCCGTGATCGCACCGTCGTAGAAACCACGTCCACCGTCGTCCCCGAGCTCCGCCGTGTTGTCCCTCGTCTCCGCCGTCCTCGACTGCTTCGACAGGCCGAGCCCCGAGCGCTCACCCGCCCTGGAGACGCCCCCGAGCTCTTCTTCCCCAACTCCGGCCACGGAGATCCCCCTCGCCGTGCTGCTCAGCTCCGACCACCCCCGAGCCCGCTTCGGTGCTTGCTGCAACCGCTGTGAGCCTAGCTACCTCCTCCCCCTCTCTGTTGGCTCCCTCTTGCCCTATAACACACTGCACGTAGCTCCACCGCACGCACCGCCGCCGTGCTCGTCGCCGGTGATGCTCCGGTGACCATTTGGTCACCGGCACCCGTCCATCGCACTCACCACAGCACATAGATGCGAACGGTGCTACGCACGCATCGCCTAGGCCCCTCCAGCCGCATCTCCACACACGCCCGACGCCGGTCGCCGCCGTCGAGCTCGTTGCCGTCGTCTCCGGCCACCCCAGGTCCGGCGACCACCACCATCCGATGCGGAAGAGCAAGAGCTCTCCAATGCACCCAGCCGCAGCTCGAGCCGTGCAACGTAGACGTTTTCCGAGGCACGCCGCCGCGTTTGGCCTCGCCGGCGGCTAAACGCCGGCGAGTTGGACCTGTTTTGACCACGGGTTTGACCCCCTGGGTCAATGACATGTGGGCCCTGCCCGCAAGTCAAACTTAGTTTAAGTGTTAATTTAATATTAATTAGATAATTAGTTTAGTCACTGACACGTGGGCCCTAGCCCCACTGACAGCTAATTAGTTTTAACTAAACTCTAATTAACTCAGTTCATTAGCTGTGACACTGACATGAGGGACCCACTGGTCAGGTTTGACCTGGACTGGCCCTGTTGACTGGCTGACGTCAGCATGATGTCATGCTGACGCAGTAAAGGTTTTTTCTGGAATTTTTAGATTTAAAATAATTCAGGAAATTCCAGAAAATACCTAAAACTTCTAAAAATCATATTAAATCAACCATAGCTCAGATGGAAAAGATTTATATATGAAAAATGATTAGAAAAATCCAATCTATCCAATGGCACTGGTTTCATGCATGTTTGATGAAGTTAACTTGCTGTTTATATCAAAAACATGATAATGCACTTATTTAAATAATAGTTTGAACTTCAATTTGAATCCTTGATTCAAATAGGTTCAAACCCTTCTGATTTTAGTTGCATTAGCCAACACACATGCATCTTGCCATGTCATGAACATGCATCATATTGTTGCATTTGTTTGGTAATGATTGTATCGTCGATATTTCCTGTGTTAGGTCCTGCTCCCGAGGATACTACTGCGTATCCAGTTGAAGAGCAGTACCCGACAACTACCTTGTCAGGCAAGCAATCATTGATCATTCCGATACAAACCCAATCTTCTCGCTCCTGCTCTCTTTTACTGCATTAAGGCAACAGCGCGTGAACTGCTACTTGCTGCGGTAGATGAACCCTATTCCCTTGCATGACCTGTCATTGCCACAGTAAATAGTTGAAACCCACTAGCATGTGTAGGAGTTGATTGAGCCATGTGATGTGTGATACACCATGCTATTTACTTATGTTGCCTGCTATGCTTAGAGTTGTGTCTGGTCTGATTCATCTGGGTGATGGATCAGAGTGAAATGATCTTACCGATAAAGAGAGGAAGTGTGGAATACGCTTGGTAAAGGTATCGATGAAAGGCCATGTAGGAGTACATGGTGGGTTGTTTCATTCGAATCATCCATAGGACCCGAGATCTGTGTGTGTGATTCAAGCTATAGTTACTACCACACATTGGGCCCTGATATATGACCCCGCTCGACTTATTGACTGCCCTTGTACTCTGTCCAGGAGTTGCAACTAGTTTCTGGTGTTTATAGTTTACTGGAGGTCGTGCGCAGCGCTGACCCTCGGGGTGGGCTGTGATGCGACAGGTACGTGGCACGGTGTACCGGTTGCCCGTTTGGTGACTCGGGAACCCTGTACACATCGTTTGGGGCCGTGAGCGACACCCCGGCCGAATCTCCCCACGGATGGAACCCAAATAGGCGATACACCTGGACGAGAGACTTGAGTGGTTGGTTAGGTCGTGGTCTACACCCACGTCGGCTTTCGCTTGAAGTCTGCCGAGCACATGTCGTGTGCAGACGCTAAGTGGTGAAAACATGTGTGAAGAAGTACACCCCTGCAGGGTTATCAAACTATTCGAATAGTCGTTGTTCGCGGTACGAACTACTTGGTTACTCTTACAGTTCATAGACAAGTTGATGGATACTACTAAAAGCCTCAAGATAAGCGTGAGTGCCATGGATGGCCCTTCCGTAGGATGACGGAAGAGGATCCTCGGTAGTGTATTGATGTGGTGAGTAGAGGACTCGTGTTCGTAACAATATCTTGCAATCCGTTGAGAGTTGTAGTATAGGTTAGCCAAGGTCAAAGCTGGCATTCTGCTATAAACTCCACTACCCCCTTTTGATAATGTTGCATGTATAATAGGTTCTGTGGTAAGACTTGCTGAGTACCTTTGTACTCATGTTTGCTTAATAACTGTTGCAGAGGAGAACCCTGCCCCTGCTGATGGGTTCTACATAGACGTTGACGTCGACGAGTAGCTTGACACCCAGACGGTGATCTGGAGCTTGTGAAGGGCCTTGTAGATAGTCAGGCTACACCAAGCCTGTCTTATTTTCTAAGTTGTCTGTACTCAGACATGTAGCTTCCGCTTGTGCTTGTATGACTGTATGACTTGAGTGTTGGGTCATGTGACCCCTACCTGTATGACTATGTTATGTATGGCTCTTGGAGCCTTTTAAATAAAGTACTTTGAGTCATAGAGTTCTGTTGTGATGCAATGTTGTATTTGCACATATTGAGCATATTGCGTGTATGATTGAAGTGCTTGGTATGTGTGGGATCCGACACCTAGTTGTTTTCCTTTGGTAGCCTATCTTACAGGGAAATGCCTCCTAGTGATTCCAATGAGCCTTGGTAGCTTGCTACTGCTCAGAACACGTAGGCTGGCCGGCATGTGTCCTTCTTCGTTCCTGTGTCTGTCCTTAGGGGAAATGTCACGCGTTGTTCCTTTAAGTCCATGTAGCTTGCTACGACTTGGGTTCAAACGTTGATGACCGACACGTTCGTTGCTGGGTCATGGATGCCTGTCTCTGTAATTTAGTGCCACTTTTGGTTTATAACTAGCCATGTCGGCCCGGATTCTCTATCATATGGATGCTAGCGACACTGTCATATACGTGTGCCAAAATGCGCAAACGGTCCCGGGCCAGGTAAGGTGGCACTCGTGGGGTTACCGTGCGTGAGGCCGCAAAGTGATATGACGTGTTACAGCTAGATTGGTGTGACTTAGGATCGGGGTCCTGACAGCGTTGGCATCAAAGTTGGACTGCCTGTAGGTTTCTCAAGCCAAACTGGTCGATGTTGAGTCTAGAAAAATTCTTAGTTATATGTAGGTGAATTGATTGTGGAAGGGAACGTAAGGCTCTTTTTACTCCTTTACCTTATGCCCTTCTGATCTGAGTCAGTCTATTCTTTCTACGGGGGATTAGGATTAGGCCTCTTATCCTTACTAGGTTCACGTGTTAGTAATCCGTAGACTCTTAGGATTGTTGGTTTCAAGCCTCAGTTCAGTTTCTATCCTTTGAGTATGATGATTGTTGAACCCGGAACCTTGATATGGAATTGTTGAGTGGCTATGCTATCATTTGTATGATGTCTCAAATCTTTGTTTGAGCATTTACAGTTGTTATGCTGCCCGATTTCCTCCAGAAACACTAATGCCTTTGCATTATTTCGTGTTTCAGATGTCTGGCCGCATTCCTCACCAAGTGGTTCGTTTGACTCGGTGCATTAATGTGCCCGGTCACACGGCCATGCTAGTCCGTGTGATGACTGAGACCGGTTATCGTTGGTATCCTGAATACACTATGGAGGAACAGTATCGGGATTTCAATCAAAGTCAGTATTTCTGCACAGTCCGGATATACCCCTCATATCCCGGAGCTAATGATCCCATCCATTGGTCTTATGGACTCGGGATTACCATCGAGATGGCAGTACAGGATGCCGCTTATTCGATGATGACCATTCTCCGTGCTAGGCATGCCCTGTTGCTGAACACTGAGTTCTGTTACATGCCAGCTTCACTACCCGGAGAAGAAGGCTACTACACTGGTCTGTATACTGATGCTGCTCATGAAGAGCCACTGCTTCAGACTACTGTTCAGATGTTGGAGGATAGGGACCGTGAGGTCCGTGCCCTCCGAATGGAGTTGTATAACACCCGAGCCGCTCACTGGACTACTTTGACACGGCTTGCACCTGCTGTGCACGCCGGATATCTGGACATGTGGGATTTGTATCCTGTGCGGACTCGTCTGCCTGATCGCATGGATTGGCGTGACGTTGGAGGTATTACACCTCCACGTGGGCGTCGGTTACCACCAGCATCGGGACCGAGACCACACCCATGCCCTTATGGTCCACAGCCTTCGAGTGCTCGCGAGTTCCAAGATCCTTCTGTACCACTTCCAGGCTACGGTGGTAATCTTTATGAGGATTACTACGCGAATGTCTGAGCTAGTCTGTGGTAGTAGTAGTATTGTAGTGGTTGTATTTCGACAGTCCTGCGTGTCTTGTGGAATATGACTTAGTGTGTACTGAATTCCGGAGGTGTAGTTAAATAATGTATAGGAGCTTGGAATGCCTCTGATGGGATGTATCGTCTTTCACCGCAGTTGTACTTTAGCCTTGGCTTGTACTAAACTTTGTATGGTGTGTATGACCACTGGTGTATATATAGCAGTTCCTATATTACCATGTCGTACGGATGAACATCTCTGCATTCTGTGTCATCCATTACATTCTGCACTTCTATGTCAAATTTTTGCCATCCTTGTCTAAACCGTTATTTTGTTTTCCTAGGATGGTCAACACTCGCAACACTCCTGCTGCTCAGGAGCAGGGTGAGGCTAGTGGGGCTAGAGATGGAAATCTGCCCCAGCCACCCTCTTTGGCGGAAGTTATGCTTGAAGCAGAACGGAACAAGAGAGAGACCAACCGTCTGCTGGAACGCATAGAGCAAAACACTGGGTTCCGTCAGAGGAATGACGTGGTGTCAATCCACGATTTCATCAAGATGTGTCCACCGAAGTTCCATCACTCCACTGAACCTCTGGATGCTGATGACTGGCTACGTAGTATCACCCACAAGCTACACTCTGCCCGTGTGGCCGAAGCTGACAAGGTTATCTACGCCGCCTACCATCTTGAGGGCCCTGCCAGTCTTTGGTGGGAAAACTTTGAAGCTATGCGTCCTGCTGGCCAAGTCACTACCTGGGCTGAGTTCAGTGAGGCATTCCGTGAACATCACATTCCGAAAGGTCTCATGGATCGCAAGCGGGAGGAATTCTGTAATTTCACCCAGGGCCGTTTAACTGTGGACGGCTATAGTCGTGAGTTTGGTAATCTGGCACGCTATGCACCTGAAGAAGTATCCACCGATGCCAAGAAACAGGCGAGGTTCCGCAAGGGACTCAGCCCTGAACTCCGTCGTGATCTACGTCTGCACGAGTGCACTTCCTTCCAGAAGTTGGTTAACAAGGCTATCAGTGCTGAGACAGGCCAGACCGACTTCGAGGCCACCTGCAAGCATACTCGAGACCTTGGTTCCTCATCCGGCTCTGGCTCTCACAAGCGCCGTGTATGGGTTCCTAACACTGCTCTGCCACCCAAGTATACACCGAGGCCATCCTATGAGGCGCCTCGTCCAACTCAACAGTTTGCACCTGCTAAGACCTATGGAGGTCCACCCTCCAACTTTGCTCCACGCACCACCACTGTGACATGTTTCTAGTGTGGAGAACCGGGACACTACATGCGTGATTGTCCCCAGAATCAGCCAGGAAAACCCGTTGGCCGTGGTAAGCCAACCGGCAAGGTGAACTATGTCAAGCCAATCCCCACTGCACGTGGTCATGTCAACTATGTTTCTGCCGAAGAAGCTTATGAGGATCCTAACGTCGTCCTTGGTACGCTTCTCGTAAACTGCCATCCGGCATCTGTTCTTTTTGATACTGGAGCATCCCATTCGTTCATATCTGAGAGCTATGCTCGATTGCACAACATGACTTTTTGTGACATGCCTACTTCCATGGTTATTCAAACTCCTGGTTCAAAGTGGCAAACCTCTAGGGTAAGCCATGGAAATGAAATCCTTGTCGATAGACTTGTTTTCCTTGCATCCTTAATCGCTCTCAAGTCCTCGGACATAAATATCATTTTGGGTATGGATTGGATGACAACCCATTACGCCAAAATTGATTGCTTTACTAGGACCGTTCAACTTACTCATCCATCCGGCAAGATAGTCAATGTCTTGACCCGAATGGCTGAACGTCAGCTCTACTCTCTTAATGCCAGCCCTCTACCAGAACTCAAAGATATCCCGGTAGTCTGTGACTTTCCGGATGTTTTTCCAGAAGAACTTCCAGGAGTTCCACCTGACAGAGATGTCGAGTTCGTGATAGATCTTATTCCTGGAACTGTCCCAATCTCTAGGAGACCTTATAAGATGGCACCACTAGAATTAGCTGAGCTAAAGAAACAACTCGATGAGTCTTTGCAAAAAGGTTTCATCCGTCCTAGTTCTTCCCCTTGGGCTTGTCCCGTCCTCTTCGTCAAGAAGAAGGATGGAACGGAGCGGATGGTTGTAGATTACCGACCTGTCAATTTGGTCACCATAAAGAATAAGTATCCGCTTCCCAGGATCAACGACCTGTATGATCAGCTCCCGGGATCCTCAGTCTTCTCTAAAATGGATTTGAGGTTGGGCTACCATCAAATCAAAATCAAGAACGGGGACATACCTAAAACGGCTTTCATTACTCGTTATGGCCAATATGAGTACACCGTCATGTCCTTCGGATTAACCAATGCCCCAGCTACTTTTTCTCGGTTAATGAATTCTATATTCATGGAGTATTTGGATAAATTCGTCGTGGTATACCTCGATGATATACTCATTTTCTCCAAGAACAAGGAAGATCATGCCGAGCATTTAAGGATGGTATTGACGAAACTTCGAGAGCACCGCCTTTATGCCAAATTCTCTAAATGTGAATTTTGGTTGCCAGAAGTAACCTATCTAGGTCATGTGATCTCTGGCTTGCTGTCAATCCCGAGCGAGTTCAAGCCGTCCTTGATTGGACTCCCCCTGAATCGGTCAAGCAAGTTAGGAGTTTTCTTGGCTTAGCGAGCTATTGCCGACGTTTCGTCGAGAACTTCTCCAAGGTTGCTAAACCTCTAACCGAACTCCTCAAGAAAGATAAAAAGTTTGAGTGGACCCCACAGTGCGAGTCCAGTTTTCAGGAACTGAAAAGACGCCTGACATCTGCACCTGTACTGGTACCACCAGACTTTTCCAAGGATTTTATAATCTATTGCGACGCCTCACGACAAGGACTAGGTTGCATTCTCATGCAAGATCGTCAAGTGATTGCATACGCATCCCGACAGTTGCGTCCACATGAGGATAACTATCCTACTCATGATTTAGAGCTTGCAGCTGTAGTCCATGCACTCAAAACATGGCGACATTACCTTCTTGGTAATCGCTGTGAAATCTTCACTGATCACCAAAGTTTGAAGTATATCTTCACCCAACCGGATCTAAATCTCAGGCAAAGACGTTGGGTTGAGTTGCTCACCGACTACGACTTAGGAATCACTTACACTCCTGGAAAGGCCAATGTCATGGCTGATGCACTAAGTCGTAAGTCATATTGTAACAATTTAATGTTACAACAAAGTCAACCACTTCTCCACGAGGAATTTCGTAAGCTTAACCTTCACATCGTACCTCGAGGATTCCTTTCCACCTTGGTGGCGAAACCTACCCTTATGGATCAAATCATAGCTGCCCAGAAGCGTGATAAAGGTGTATCACGACTCCAAGAGAACATCGCTAGCGGACTCGCTAAAAGTTTCTCCATGGATGATCGAGGTGTTGTTTTCTTTGAGAACCGTGTAGTGGTTCCCAAGAACCACCATCTACGGCAATTAATCCTTAAGGAGGCTCATGAATCTCCTCTCACGATTCATCCCGGTAGTACCAAAATGTATCAAGACCTACGTCAAAGATTCTGGTGGACTAGGATGAAGAGAGAAATCGCTCAGTTCATTGCTAACTGCGACGTTTGTCGTCGAGTTAAAGCAGAGCATCAACGGCCTGCTGGCACCCTTCAACCTCTAGCTATTCCTGAGTGGAAATGGGATAAAGTCGGTATGGACTTCATTACCGGGTTTCCCAGGTCCAGGAAAGGGAATAATTCTATCTTCGTCGTTATCGACCGCCTCTCTAAAGTAGCTCATTTCCTGCCTGTTCGGGAGAGTATTACCGCTAGCCAGCTAGCAGACTTATATATCTCTCGAATAGTGTCACTTCATGGTGTACCGTTGGAGATTAACTCAGACCGTGGAAGTCTTTTCACTTCACGATTTTGGGAAAGTTTCCAGAATGCTATGGGAACTCATCTCTCTTTCAGTACTGCCTTCCATCCGCAATCAAGTGGTCAAGTGGAACGAGTCAATCAAATTCTGGAAGACATGCTTCGAGCCTCTGTCATTTCTTTCAGTATGGAATGGGAAAAATGTCTTCCATTTGCCGAATTCGCTTATAACAATAGTTATCAAGCCAGCTTGGGCAAAGCCCCCTTCGAAGTTCTATATGGACGAAGGTGTCGAACACCTCTTAACTGGTCAGAGACCGGGGAAAGACAATTCTTTGGCCCGGATATGATTCAGGAAGTAGAGGAACAAGTTCGCATCGTTCGTGAGAGATTGAAAACCGCCCAGTCTCGCCAAAAGAGCCAATATGATAGTCATCATAAGGCTGTGACTTTTGAAGTCGGCGATAAGGCTTATCTTCGGGTTACTCCTCTTAAGGGAACCCATCGCTTCGGTATGAAAGGCAAATTGGCCCCTCGTTATATCGGTCCCTTTCGCATTCTTGCCAAACGAGGAGAAGTTGCCTACCAATTGGAACTACCTCCGCACCTCTCCAGAGTTCATGATGTTTTCCACGTTTCCCAACTCAGGCGTTGCTTCTCGGATCCTATCCACGGAGTGGACCACGAAACGCTTGATCTCCAAGACAATCTCACATATCGAGAATACCACGTTCGTATTCTTGATCAAACCGAGCGCACCACTCGACGCCACAATATCAAGTTTCTCAAGGTTCAATGGTCACATCATTCCGAGAGTGAAGCTACTTGGGAAAGGGAGGATCGTCTTCGACTTGAGTACCCCACCCTCTTTCCGGAGGAACCCGAATCTCGGGACGCGATTCTTTTAAGTGGGGGTGAGTTGTCACATCCCTAGCTAGCACTTGCATTAGGACCTGACTAGAGTGTGCATCATGTTTACTTTCAAAGAAACTTGAAATGGGATTAACAGAAACCCCAGCACCCCCTCCCCTAACAACTAGGGTTTGCTAAAATATTTTCCAATGTACCCAAAATGCCCTTCAAAATGTTCATCATTTCTGCCTTGGTCTTAAACCTCTGCCAAAAATGGTGCACAATTTTCTAGGACAATCTAGGGCTTTGGATTAAATCATATGGTATTTGAATTTGGGCATTTAAATACTTTTAAATATTTTAAATGCTCAAATAATCATGAACTATAATGTTTCCTACTGTTCATATTATATACAACAGGTATGACAAGTGTTATGATTTATAAAAATGTTTAGGCATTTTTATTAAATGAACAAAGTTGCAAAAGAAATGAAACAGAAAAGAAAATAGAAAAAAAGGAGAGAGAGAGATTTTACCTGGCGCCACCCGGCCCACCTGCCGGTCCAGCCCAGCTGCCGCTCCAGCGAGCTGCTTGGCTCGGCCAGGCAGGCAGGCAGGTGCACGACGGCGACCGCACGGCGCGCCACGCAGCTGCCCGCCGCCCTGCTTCGCCCCCTCGCCGTTCTGGAGGCATGGATCGAACGTCCACGTCCCCCTCGACCCCTCAGACACCTCCGCTTCCCCCCAGTCCCTCTCCTCCGCTCTCCCCGCGCCATGGCCGACGCCGCCGTGATCGCACCGTCGTAGAAACCACGTCCACCGTCGTCCTCGAGCTCCGCCGTGTTGTCCCTCGTCTCCGCCGTCCTCGACTGCTTCGACAGGCCGAGCCCCGAGCGCTCGCCCGCCCTGGAGACGCCCCCGAGCTCTTCTTCCCCAACTCCGGCCACGAAGATCCCCCTCGCCGTGCTGCTCAGCTCCGACCACCCCCGAGCCCGCTTCGGTGCTTGCTGCAACCGCTGTGAGCCTAGCTACCTCCTCCCCCTCTCCGTTGGCTCCCTCTTGCCCTATAACACACTGCACGAAGCTCCACCGCACGCACCGCCGCCGTGCTCGTCGCCGGTGATGCTCCGGTGACCATTTGGTCACCCGCACCCGTCGATCGCACTCACCACAGCACGTAGATGCGAACGGTGCTACGCACGCATCGCCTAGGCCCCTGCAGCCGCATCACACACGCCCGACGCCGGTCGCCGCCGTCGAGCTCGTTGCCGTCGTCTCCGGCCACCCCAGGTCCGGCGACCACCACCATCCGATGCGGAAGAGCAAGAGCTCTCCAACGACCCAGCCGCAGCTCGAGTCGTGCACCGTAGACGTTTTCCGAGGCACGCCGCCGCGTTTGGCCTCGCCGGCGGCTAAACGCCGGCGAGTTGGACCTGTTTTGACCACGGGTTTGACCCCCTGGGTCAATGACATGTGGGCCCTGCCCGCAAGTCAAACTTAGTTTAAGTGTTAATTTAATATTAATTAGATAATTAGTTTAGTCACTGACACGTGGGCCCTGGCCCCACTGACAGCTAATTAGTTTTAACTAAACTCTAATTAACTCAGTTCATTAGCTGTGACACTGACATGAGGGACCCACTGGTCAGGTTTGACCTGGACTGGCCCTGTTGACTGGCTGACGTCAGCATGATGTCATGCTGACGCAGTAAAGGTTTTTTCTGGAATTTTTAGATTTAAAATAATTCAGGAAATTCCAGAAAATACCTAAAACTTCTAAAAATCATATTAAATCAACCATAGCTCAGATGGAAAAGATTTATATATGAAAAATGATCAGAAAAATCCAATCTATCCAATGGCACTGGTTTCATGCATGTTTGAACAAGTTAACTTGCTGTTTATATCAAAAACATGATAATGCACTTATTTAAATAATAGTTTGAACTTCAATTTGAATCCTTGATTCAAATAGGTTCAAACCCTTCTGATTTTAGTTGCATTAGCCAACACACATGCATCTTGCCATGTCATGAACATGCATCATATTGTTGCATTTGTTTGGTAATGATTGTATCGTCGATATTTCCTGTGTTAGGTCCTGCTCCCGAGGATACTGCTGCGTATCCAGTTGAAGAGCAGTACCCGACAACTACCTTGTCAGGCAAGCAATCATTGATCATTTCGATACAAACCCAATCTTCTCGCTCCTGCTCTCTTTTACTGCATTAAGGCAACAGCGCGTGAACTGCTACTTGCTGCGGTAGATGAACCCTATTCCCTTGCATGACCTATCATTGCCACAGTAAATAGTTGAAACCCACTAGCATGTGTAGGAGTTGATTGAGCCATGTGATGTGTGATCCACCATGCTATTTACTTATGTTGCCTGCTATGCTTAGAGTTGTGTCTGGTCTGATTCATCTGGGTGATGGATCAGAGTGAAATGATCTTACCGATAAAGAGAGGAAGTGTGGAATACGCTTGGTAAAGGTATCGATGAAAGGCCATGTAGGAGTACATGGTGGGTTGTTTCATTGGAATCGTCCATAGGACCCGAGATCTGTGTGTGTGATTCAAGCTACAGTTACTACCACACATTGGGCCCTGAAATATGACCCCGCTCGACTTATTGACTGCCCTTGTACTCTGTTCAGGAGTTGCAACTAGTTTCTGGTGTTTATAGTTTACTGGAGGTCGTGCGCAGCGCTGACCCTCGGGGTGGGCTGTGATGCGACAGGTACGTGGCACGGTGTACCGGTTGCCCGTTTGGTGACTCGGGAACCCTGTACACATCGTTTGGGGCCGTGAGCGACACCCCGGCCGGATCTCCCCACGGATGGAACCCAAATAGGCGATACACCTGGACGAGAGACTTGAGTGGTTTGTTAGGTCGTGGTCTACACCCACGTCGGCTTTCGCTTGAAGTCTGCCGAGCACATGTCGTGTGCAGACGCTAAGTGGTGAAAACATGTGTGAAGAAGTACACCCCTGCAGGGTTATCAAACTATTCGAATAGCCGTTGTTCGCGGTACGAACTACTTGGTTACTCTTACAGTTCATAGACAAGTTGATGGATACTACTAAAAGCCTCAAGATAAGCGTGAGTGCCGTGGATGGCCCTTCCGTAGGATGACGGAAGAGGATCCTCGGTAGTGTATTGATGTGGTGAGTAGAGGACTCGTGTTCGTAACAATATCTTGCAATCCGTTGAGAGTTGTAGTATAGGTTAGCCAAGGTCAAAGCTGGCATTCTGCTATAAACTCCACTACCCCCTTTTGATAATGTTGCATGTATAATAGGTTCTGTGGTAAGACTTGCTGAGTACCTTTGTACTCATGTTTGCTTAATAACTGTTGCAGAGGAGAACCCTGCCCCTGCTGATGGGTTCTACATAGACGTTGACGTCGACGAGTAGCTTGACACCCAGACGGTGATCTGGAGCTTGTGAAGGGCCTCGTAGATAGTCAGGCTACACCAAGCCTGTCTTATTTTCTAAGTTGTTTGTACTCAGACATGTAGCTTCCGCTTGTGCTTGTATGACTGTATGACTTGAGTGTTGGGTCATGTGACCCCTACCTATATGACTATGTTATGTATGGCTCTTGGAGCCTTTTAAATAAAGTACTTTGAGTCATAGAGTTCTGTTGTGATGCAATGTTGTATTTGCACATATTGAGCATATTGCGTGTATGATTGAAATGCTTGGTATGTGTGGGATCCGACACCTAGTTGTTTTCCTTTGGTAGCCTATCTTACAAGGAAATGCCTCCTAGTGATTCTAATGAGCCTTGGTAGCTTGCTACTGCTCGGAACACGTAGGCTGGCCGGCATGTGTCCTTCTTCGTTCCTGTGTCTGTCCCTTAGGGGAAATGTCACGCGTTGTTCCTTTAAGTCCATGTAGCTTGCTACGACTTGGGTTCATACGTTGATGACCGACACGTTCGTTGCTGGGTCATGGATGCCTGTCTCTGTAATTTAGTGCCACTTTTGGTTTATAACTAGCCATGTCAGCCCGGATTCTCTGTCATATGGATGCTAGCGACACTGTCATATACGTGTGCCAAAATGCGCAAACGGTCCCGGGCCAGGTAAGGTGGCACCCGTGGGGTTACCGTGCGTGAGGCCGCAAAGTGATATGACGTGTTACAGCTAGATCGGTGTGACTTAGGATCGGGGTCCTGACATTAGCATCATGTTGGGTGATAGTAGATTTGATCTTACTGAAAAATAGAAATTTTTGCGCTCACGAAACAAATTCTCGTTTTTACAGATGAGTGGTTTTTAGTTGATTCTTTTTGCATAAGGTTGGTATAAAAATTTCCTACTTATTCCTATTTTTCAGAATTTTTAGAGTTGAATAAGTATGGTGGTTATCCAGATCATTACAAATTGTTCTGTTTTTGACAGATTCTGTTTTTAATGCATAGTTTGCTTATTTTCTAGTTTATATGGCTTATATTGGTCAATATAAATTGTAGGAATGATATGGTACAGTAGGCATTGTGTGAGAACAATTATGAATCTTTTCTTTGACATTACCCAAAGTGAATGATTTTTTTATCATACTAACCCATCTCACAAAGTTTCGTTAAGTTTTGTGTGATTGAAGTTTTCAAGTTTTGGGTGAGATGTCGATATGAGGAGAATAAGGATTGGAAAGACCCTAAGATTAGGGATTCCCAAGGCACCCCAAGGTAATATTCAAGGAATACCCAAGCAACTAAGCTTGGGGATTCCTCGGAAGGCATCCCCTCTTTTGTCTCCAGCATTATCGGTAACCTCACTTGAAGCTATATTTTTATTCGTCACATGATATGAGTTTTGCTTGGAGCGTCATTTTCTTTTGTTAGGATTTGCTTTCTGGTATGTAGAATAATGTTTTGTATCTTTTATTTCAATAAAAGTGTCAAGGATAGCCTTTAACATGCTTATTTTGCAAGTCTATATGTTGTTGTTTGAAAACAGAAAGTTTGTGGCTGTTGTAAAAATTTCCGAGAAAAGTCAGAATGTGATAAAAGGTTGAAACTTTTTGCACACAAAGATATGATAGATTTCCTACAGCATGTTAAAATTTAAAAAAAAATGAATTAGGGAAGAATGGATCCTCTTGCATTGTTTTTACAGACTGTACTATTTTGACAGATTGCTGTTATGATTGCTACCCACATTGTCGTAGAAGAATTTCAAGTTCATTCCTCTCTCATCTTCAAGAATCATATTGTGCAGGATAACACAACATGCCATGATATTTTTCAAGGTTTTCTTATCCCAAAAACGAGCAGGACCACGGACCTAGATTGCAAAACACGGAATGCTCTTTCAATGTATTTTCGGGCTGCCTCTTGCACCCTTGCAAATTCACACTGTTTTTTAGTTTTGGGTTCTTTGATGCTCTTGACAAATGTGCACCAGTGAGGGTATATACCATCTGCAAGATAGTACCCTTTTGTGTATTCATGCCCATTGATAGTATAGTTGTAAGCAGGAGCATCGCCACTAGCAAGCCTAACATACAAATGAGACCATTGTAACACATTGATATCATTGAGAGTGCCATCAAATTCTTTGTGTCATCTTCGTTGGATGCCCGAAGATACTCAGGACCAAAGACACGGATGATTAGTTTTGCAAATCTACGCACAGACTCAATGGTCGTATATTCAACAATGCGAAGCTACTCATCGGCATAGTCAGCCGGGACGCCATATGCAATCACCCGCATAGATGCGGAGATTTTTTGATATGCACTATATCCCTTTAAGCCCGCGGCATTTCTTCTTTGAGTAAAAATACCGGCAATTTGCCTCGCAAGCTTGAACAAGTTTCACAAAAAATAGGGATCGGCGCATTCGGTACCTTCTCCGGAAGAGGTGAGTGGATATGTTGGATTCTCCACGAAATAGACTTGCATCAATATCTCGTTCCTAAGATGGCGATTCCGAGGAATGAAAAGACGCCCGACGGTCGATCCTTGCCGCCTCTTCTGGTTCTCGTGTTTGTGCTCCTTCACGGCAAGCACCATCACTAATGTCTGCTGCCAAAAGGTCGCAAGCATGGTCTTAACATCCGAGTCGTCCGAATCAGACGAATCGGAGAGCAAGAACTTCTCGCACGGGCTCAACTCCATCTACATGCGTACCGGCGCGTTAATCAATTATACCGCTCGCAAAAATAGTTACTAAAACAAACACAGACCGGCGGTGGATGCGGCGCAGTGATCCCAAGCAGCGATGAGGGGGCAGGCTCGACGGTGGTCGATCCCTGGCAATGAGCGACGAGGGGCGACTCTTATCACCGGATCTGGGGGGGTCGGTGCAGCGTATCGGGGCGGGAGGGTGGGGGACGGCCCCGCGGTGCGGTTCCGCCCGCAGATTTGGTCAGAATCGCCAGTAGCGGAAGGGCTGAAGCAAGGGCATTCGGCATCTTTAGCGCGCTGGGTAGGGGGGTCACTTGCGTGAACCTGAAAGTGTGTGTAGCGTGTCATCTTCATCACCATCTTCCTCTTCGACAGCGCCATCGACCATGGCGCCCAAGAGGAAATATGGTGCCTTGGCCCATCCATCCACCTCGAAGGCTCAACCTCCTGCGGCCTCTAATTCCGCGGGGGATGCGGGGGCACACGAGGACGTGGATGCTGCAGGGGACGTGGTTGGAGCAGGTGGCGCCATCACCTCCTCCCCCGTGGCCGAGACGGGGGCCGGAGCTACCGGAAGAGAACAACATAAGCAACGCCTCAACGGCTATGCCCTACAAGGTGCGGGCGAGGGGGTCACTACGTCCGTTCAGCAACGGCGCTTGGTCCGGGACTAGCCATCGCCCTCCGGTCGCCCCCACCACAAGTGTGACCGCGGCGCATGCGCCTCCTCCTGGATGAACCAACCAGATCGCAGCGCTCAATGGAGCCACTGATCTTCGAGCGCCACCACCGCATGACCTCACTGCCCAGGTGGTCATCCCACAGCAACGTGGGCGCGGCGCCGCCGCCTCCGCTGGCATCATCAGGAGCCATGCGACGGTGCGGTCGACGTCACCGACATCTATGCCAGGCACAGGCACGGAGGCCATGGCGCGAGCTCAGCTACTACTGAGGTTCCCGCCAGCAGCCGAGCAGATGGATGAATGGCGTGCCACCATCCAAAGCCTGCTCGGTTTCGCCGAAGTTGGGGGCTCATGATGAGCTTGCCCACCGCAACCTCCCCAAGCGACGGCCACTTCCCGCACTGCAAGCCGTACGGAGGGGGCCGTCCCCACGGTGCAGTCCCCAGCACGGCAGCCAACGAGGACACAGCAGAATCAGGACCCTAACAGCGTCTCGATGGCCTCTTATGGATCTCGAGCACGTCCAGACCAACGTCAAACCTCGGAAGATAGGCGGTGGGGAGATGCGCGCGTCCTCACCGAACGGCACCACAACCACCCCCGCCAGGCCGACAGGTGCTACGGCCTTAATGTCGATGAGCCTGCGCTCGGTGTCACCGGGTGCTTGCCTTTCGAGGTTGGCTTCCCTTCCTTTACACGAGAGCTGCGGCAAGTCCGTTGGCCGTCCATTCGCATGTTCAAGCCAGAGATACCTGAGAAATACGAGTGGAGGCTGAACCCGACAGAGTTCCTGAGCATCTACTCCATCGCTGTTAAGGTTGTCGGGGGAAGAGATGAGAAGGTGTTTGCCAACTACTTCCCTTTGGCTCTCAAGTCCAATGTGAGGTATTGGCTGATGCACCTGCCGAAGAACTCCATTTCATCATGGGCAGACCTCTGCCACGAGTTCATCGGTGCCTTCACCGGTGGCCACCAAGAGCCCGGCAGGCCCAACGACATGCAGCTTCTCTAGCAGAAGGAAGGAGAAAACCTCCGTAAGTATTTACATAGATTCAGTAAAGTTCATAGAAACATTCCGAATATCTGTCCGGCAGCCGTTATAGCAGCTTTTCCAGTCCAATGTGCGTAACCGCCCCATTCGTTCCAAAATGAATGTGCGGTTGCCCAAAACTGTGAAAGAACTATATACACTGGTGGATAAATGTGCTTGGATGGAGGAAGGAAGGAAGTTGCCCGGAGAATAAGATTACATTAATGTTTATTCGGAGGATGAGGATGAATCAACTAGTCAGAGAAAGGGCAAGAAGCGCAATAAAAAGCCGAGGGATAAGGCAGTGATGACTGTGGAAGGATCAGGCGCACCTAGTACCGGCAAGAAAGCCAAGGCTGAGGCCCCCAGCAAGGAAGCTGGCGCATGCGCTGCCTGCCGGGAAGTCGCTGTTGCCGAAAAAGTTGGGAGAGGTGATGGGCCGTACTGCAAGATCCATCGGACCAAAGGCTATGACCTTCGAGAGTGTTATCAGGTTGAGCAGCTCGTCAAGAAATAGAGGGCATAGTATGATAAGCGTGATAAGGAAAAAGGTCAGAATGTTGTTGGCGGTAAGGGCCAGGGTGGTGAAGCAAATCATCCCGGTAGACCCTTTTGGAACCATGGAAAACGCGCCAGGGGCCAAGAGGAGGATATCCGTGATGATGCTAGTAATGGAGGGGATGAAGAGGAAACTAGCGAGAAGGAATTCCAGAAGGCCACTAATGCCCTATGCATTGATGGGGGTGCATCTTTGCACACCTCTCATCGGCAACTCAAGTGATGGGCACGATAGGTCAATGTTGTGGAACCTGCGTCAGAGGCCCGGAAACCGCTCAAATGGCCCCGCACGCCCATTATCTTTGATGAAGAGGATCAAGAGGATCACCCTCGTTGCACCACTGCGGTAGGGTGCTTGCCGTTGTTGGTCTCTCCGACAATTCACAACCTCAAGGTTACAAAGATGCTAGTGGATGGCGGGGTCGGGTTGAATCTGATTTTCCCAGCAGTTATCAACAAGCTTCAGATAGGATAAGAAGAGCTAGAGGTCACCGGCACGTTTCAAGGAGTTAACCCTGGCAGGAGCCATCCTAAGGGAAAGATTACGTTGTCGGTGATGTTTGGAGGAGAACTAAACTATCGGACTGATAAGATTGTGTTTGATGTGGTTGATCTCCCCCTGTCGTACAATGGGATTCTTGGACGACCAGCTCTGTCCAAGTTCATGGCAGCATCCCACTGTGCTCACAACACCTTGAAAATGCCTGAGCCATTAGGAGTCCTCACTATCCCATCGAATGAGAAGGATACAATTATTTGCGTGGACAAGATGTATCGGGATGCAGTTGCAGCAGAAGGAGCGGCAATGGCAGTTCCCGCCAAAGAAAGTAGAGGAAAGAAGAGGGATTGTAGGACCTCCGGCAAGGAGTCCGGGAAGCATGCCCCCTCCAAGTGCACGGCACCCATTGACGATGTGCCAGAGTGTTCCAACAGCAAGAGATCCAAGGTTACTACACCCCAAGTGAAGAAGGTCCCGGTAGGGCTGGCTGGCGTTGATGGTACTTTCACTATCAGCGCCACCCTCAATGACAAATAGGAAAGAGCGCTCATTGCCTTCATGCGGGCAAATATCGATGTGTTTGGTTGGCAGCCATCCGATATCCCTGGTGTTCCCAGGGAGACAATTGAGCACCACCTTGATGTCTGCCCACATGCCCGACCCATCAAGCAGGAAGTACGGAAGCAGGCCTTGGAGAGGCAGCAGTTCATTACCGAAGAAACCAAGAAGTTGGAGGCAGTTGGTTTAGTCAGAGGAGTACCACATCCTACGTGGTTGGCAAATCCACTAGTGGTCCGGAAGGCTAATGGGAAGTGGAGGGTTTGCATTGATTTCCTAGACCTCAACAAGGCTTGTCCAAAGGACCCATTTCCCTTGCGCGCATCGACCATATTGTGGATTCTACCTTAGGATGTGATTTTCTCTCATTTCTGGATGCATACTCCGGGTATCATCGGATCTTCATGTCCAAATAAGATGAAGAGAAGACATCATTCATCACTCCATGTGGTACGTACTGCTTTATCTGCATGCCATTCGAATTAAAGAATGTCGGGTCCACTTTTTCAAGGGCAGTCCAGATTGATTTTGAGCCACAGTTGCACAGAAATATAGAAGCATATATGGATGATATCGTAGTCAAAACCAAGGATAAGGCCACCCTTATCCAGGATTTGGAAGACACATTTGCTAATCTGTGCAAGATTAATCTGAAGCTTAATCCAGAGAAGTGTGTATTCGATGTTCCCTCCAGCAAGCTACTTGGATTCTTCATGTCCCATCGGGGGATCAAAGCCAACGCCGACAAGATCAAGGCCATTGAGCAGATCCAAGCGCCAAGGACAGTTAAGGATGTGAGGCGCTTAACGAGATGCGTTGCCGCGCTGAGCAGATTCATCTCCAAGTCTGTGGAGCATGCCCTGTCGTTTTTCAAGGTTTTGAAGAAAGCAGGGCTTATGAAGTGGACCCCGGAAGCAGATGCAGCTCTGCAGGAGTTAAAAGCCTACCTATCATCCGTACCCACCTTGGTTGCACCCAAACCCCAAGAACCATTGTTACTATACTTGGCGACAACCGACCAGATGGTTAGTGCATCCTTGGTTGCGCAGCGAGAGCTGGATGAGGCAGAGACTGAATAGAAAACAACTAAGTCAGAAAAGGACCATGACAGCTATGAGCACGACAACGAAAACAACCCCAGGGACGCAACAAGGAAGAAAATGGTGCAGCACCCAGTGTACTTCGTCAGCTCCTTGTTACAGGGGGCTAGATCGAGGTACTCTGGTGTGCAAAAGTTGATCATTCGTCTCATTATGGCCTCAAGGAAACCGCGCCACTACTTCCAAGCCCATGAGATCATGGTTGTTACTCGTTTTCCGTTGCAAAGGATACTCTAAAACCAAGAGGCAGTTAGCAGAATAGTGGAATGGGCTTTGAAGTTGTCCAACTTTGGTTTGAAGTTTGAGAGGTCATCAACTATTCAGAGCAGGGCATTGGCAGAGTTTATTGCAGAATGGACGCCAACCCCCGATGAGGAAAGGACAGAGACATCCATCCCCGGCAAGGAATCACCCCAAGAGTGGATCATGTATTTTGATGGTGCTTTTCCCTACAAGGTGCAAGGGTAAGCATGCTTCTTGTTTCCCCCTCCGGGGAGCACTTGAAGTAGGTCATCCAGATGCACTTTGCTTGGGAAGAAGCCACCGACAATATAGCTAAGTATGAAGGGCTCCTTGCCGGGCTCAGGATTGCAGTAGAATTGGGAATTAAGAAGTTGATCATTTGAGGAGATTCACAGCTTGTGTTGAGACAAGTCAACAAGGATTATCAAAGCCCATTGATGGAAGCATACGTTGAGGAAGTGAGGATATTGGAGGAGCACTTTGATGGGTTGCAAGCAGAGCACGTACCCCATGCGGAAAACAACATAGTTGATCACATGTCAAAGTGTGCTGCACAGAAGCTTCCTCTGGAACCAGGAACTTTTGTTCTCCATCTCTCTCAACCCTCCGTATCACCAGCCACAATGGCCCGGAAAAGGAGAAAGTTGGACTACAGTAAGCCTCCGCCGGTCAAGCTACCCGCTCCCGGCAAAGACCCTATTGCAAATAACTCCTCATAGCTTGCTGGACCACCCCCTCCGGCCAGGCCTATGGACCCCGCAAACGAGGTTGGTGCTCCCACAGCAGAGGAGGTTCCGCTAGTACTCGTTGCCAAGCCCCAGGATCCAACTTGGGCAAGGCACATTGTCCACTTCCTCCAAACCGGAGAACTCCCTGGCAATCGAGATGAAGCTGAAAGAGTAGCCCAGAGGGCTAGTATGTATCAGTTTGTCGATGACACTCTATACAGAAGGAGGCCCAATGATGTGAAATTGAAGTGTGTCTGCCGGGAAGATGGAAAGGAATTGCTGGCGGAGATTCACAAAGGAATGTGCGGCTCCCACATTGGATCAAGGGCATTAGTTGGGAAAGCATTCTGCCAAGGATTCTATTGGCCCACAACCCTCCAAGATGCAGTTGTGTTAGTCACGAAATGTCAAGCCTGTCAATTCCATTCCAAGAAAATACACCTGCCTGCCCAAGCTCTTCAGACAATCCCTCTATCATGGCCATTTTCGGTCTGGGGGCTCGATATCCTCGGCCCCTTTCCCCTCAACAATCGGGGGCTTTGAATTCTTGTTCGTTGCCATCGACAAGTTTACAAAGTGGCCAGAAGTGACTACCGTGAGAAAGGTGACTGCTCTCTCAGCTATCAAGTTCTTGAAAGAATTGGTGTGATGTTTTTGAGTTCTGGCAAGGATCATTAATGACAATGACACCCAGTTCACGAGCCACACCTTCATGCAATATGTTCATTCCCTCGGATGCAAAATCTCATTCGCTTCTGTGGCACACCCCCAGAGCAATGGACAAGCTGAGAGGTCGAACGCTGAAGTGCTTCGTGGACTCAAGACATGAACTTTTGATACACTGCAAAAGCACGGTAGGGGGTGGATCGAGGAGCTGCCGGTAGTTCTGTGGTCCCTCAAAACGACACCTAACCGAGCTACTGGGCTGTCACATCCCTAGTTAGCACTTGCATTAGGACTAGCTAGAGTGTGCATCATGTTTACTTATCAAAGAAACTTGAAATGGGAATGACAGAAACCCCAGCACCCCTCTCCTAACAACTAGGGTTTGATAAAATCTTTTCCAATGTACCCAAAATGCCCTTCAAAAATGTTCATCATTTCTGCCTTGGTCTTAAACCTTTGTCAAAAATGGTGCACAATTTTCTAGGACCTCTAAGGTCTTTGGATTAAATCATATGGTATTTGTATTTGGGCATTTAAATGCTATAAAATATTTTAAATGCTCAAATAATCATAAACTATAATGTTCCTTACTGTTCATATTATATACAGTGGGCATGACAAGTTTTATGAGTTATAAAAATGTTCTGGCATTTTTATTAATTAAACAAAGTTGCAAAAGAATTGAAACAGAAAAGAAATAGGAAAAAAAGAAAAAGAGAGAAAGAACTTACCTCAGCCCAGCACTGTTGCAGGCCGGCCCAGCCCACCAGCGCCGCTCCTGTCGCCTTCCTCCTCACGCCAGTAGGCAGCGCGCGTGGCCACCGCGCCCCGGCACGCGCCCGGCCACCTCCAGCCTGCCTGCCTGCGTCCCCGACGGCCTGGACGCCTCCATGCGTCGCCACACAGCTGCCCCGACCTCTCTCTCACTTCCCCTCGTCCTCATCTCCTTCCCCTGGCTCTCTCCCTCTCATCACCGAGGCCGCCCGTCACCGCCGTTCGCCGTTGCCGCGCCTAGAGCCTCCCCCTCGTCCCGTGAGAGTGTCCAGAAGGATCGCCGTGACGCCCTCTTCCTCCTCGCTGGGCCACGGATCGCCGGGAGCCCTGCAACGCCTTCACACCATCGTCCCCAACCTCGGATCGCCGGAGCTCCTCGCCGTCGATTAAGAAGCTACAAAGCGTCCCCGACCTCGCCGTCGAGCTCGCTAGCACCGCTGTGAGCCCCTACGCCGAATCCCTCCCTCCTCCGCTTCGTTTGCGCCGCGTAGCTGCCGCTCCGCTGATCACCGAAACCCGCCGCCGCCGTGCTTGCCGCCGGTGATGCTCCGGTGACCATTTGGACGGACGCACGTCCATCTCGCTCGCCGCAACATGTAGATGAGCTAGGTGCCACGCACGCATCGCCTAGGCCACCGCAGCCGCGTCTCCACACACGCCCGAACGCCGGCTGCCGCTGTCGAGCTCGTTGCCGTCGCCTCCGGCCACCACAGGCCCGGCGACCACCACCATTCGACGCGCATCGACGAGGGCACTCCAACGCGCCCAACCGCAGCTCGAACCATGCCCTGTAGGCGATTTGCGAAGCTCGCCGCTGTGTTTGGCCTCGCCGGCGTCACATCGCCGGCGAGTTTGACTCGTTTGACCGGGGGGTTGACCACCCCTGGGTCACTGACGTGTGGGCCACCCCTCCCCTAATTAGCTAGTTTATTTAAGTAAATGCTAATTAAATTAGTTAGTTAGTTTAGTCACTGACCCGTGGGCCCAGACCCCACTGACAGCTAATTAGTTCCTAGCTTAACACTAATTAACTTTGTTAATTAGCTATGACATTGACATGTCGGGCCCACATGTCATGTTTGACCTGGACCAGCTCCTGTTGACCTGCTGACGTCAGCATGAGGTCATGCTGACGCAGTAAAGAGTTTCTGGAATTTAATTTAAATCTTAAATGATTTATGAATTTCAGAAAATACCCAAAGCTTCTAAAAATCATATAAAATCAACCGTAGCTCAGATGGAAATAATTTATATATGAAAAATGATCAGAAAAATCCAATCTTTCCAATGGCACTGGTTTCATGCATGTTTGAGCAAGTTAACCTTTCTGTATACATTAAAACATGATAATGCACTTAATTAAATAATAGCTAAAGTGCCAATTTGAATCTTTGATTCAAATAGGCTCACACCCTTCTGGATATAGTTGCATTAGCCCAACACACATGCATCTTTCCATGTCATGAGCATGCATCATATTGTTGCATTTGTTTGTTTAATGATTGTATCGCTGGTATTCTCTGTGTTAGGTCCTGCTCCCGAGGATACTGCTGCGTATCCAGCTGAAGAGCAGTACCCAACAGCCACTTTGTCAGGCAAGCAATCATTGATCATTCCGATACAAACCCAATCTTCTCGCTCCTGCTCTCTTTTACTGCATTAAGGCAACAACGTGTGAACTGCTACTTGCTGCGGTAGTTGAACCCTATTCCCTCGCATGACCTGTCATTGCCACAGTAAATAGTTGAAACCCACTAGCATGTGTAGGAGTTGATTGAGCCATGTGATGTGTGATCCACCATGCTATTTGCTTATGTTGCCTGCTATGCTTAGAGTTGTGTCTGATCTGGTTCATCTGGGTGCTGGATCAGAGTGAAATGATCATACCGATAAAGAGAAGGAAGTGTGGAATATGCTTGGTAAAGGTATCGATGAAAGGCCATGTAGGAGTACATGGTGGGTTGTTTCATTGGAATCGTCCATAGGACCCGAGATCTGTATGTGTGGTTCAAGTTACAGCTACTACCACACATTGGGATCCTTAATTGACCCTCTTGGCTTATTAATTACCCTCGATCTCTGTCCAGGAGTTGCAACTAGTTTCTGGTGTTTATAGTTTACTGGAGGTCGTGCACAGCGCTGACCCTCGGGGTGGGTTGTGATGCGACAGGTACGTGGCACGGTGTACCGGTTGCCCGTTTGGTGACTCGGGAACCCTGTACACATCGTTTGGGGCCGTGAGCGACACCCCGGCCGGATCTCCCCATGGATGGAACCCAAATAGGCGATAAACCTGGACGAGAGACTTGTGTAGTTAGTCAGGTCGTGGCCGACACCCACGCTGGGCTTCCGCTTGAAGGTTGCCGAGTACACGTCGAGTAAACGGCGATAAGTGGTGGGAGCGTGTGTGAAGAAGTACACCCCTGCAGGGTTATCAATCTATTCGAATAGCCGTTGTTCGCGGTACGGACTACTTGGTTACTCTTACAGTTCATAGACAAGTTGATGGATACTACTAAAAGCCTCAAGATAAGTGTGAGTGCCATGGATGGCCCTTCCGTAGGATGACGGAAGAGGATCCTCGGTAGTGTATTGTTGTGGTGAGTAGAGGACTCGTGTTCGTAATAACATCTTGCAATCCGTTGAGAGTTGTAGTATAGGTTAGCCAAGAGTCAAAGCTGGCTTTCTGCTATGAACTCCACTACCCACTGTTGATAATGTTGCATGTATGATAGGTTTTGTGGTAAGACTTGCTGAGTACCTTTGTACTCATGTTTGCTTAATAACTGTTGCAGAGGAGAACCCTGCCCCTGCTGATGGGTTCTACATAGACGTTGACGTCGACGAGTAGCTTGACACCCAGACGAAGATCTGGAGCTTGTGAAGGGCCTTGTAGATAGTCAGGCTACACCAAGCCTGTTTTATTTTCTAAGTTGTCTGTACTCAGACATGTAGCTTCCGCTTGTGCTTGTATGACTGTATGACTTGAGTGTTGGGTCATGTGACCCCTACCTGTATGGATATGTTATGTATGGCTCTTGGAGCCTCTTAAATAAAGTACTTTGAGTCATAGAGTTCTGTTGTGATGCAATGTTGTATTTGCACATATTGAGCATATTGTGTGTATGGTTGAAATGCTTGGTATGTGTGGGATCCGACACCTAGTTGTTTTCCTTTGGTAGCCTACCTTACAGGGAAATGCCTCCTAGTGATTCCAATGAGCCTTGGTAGCTTGCTACTGCTCGGAACACGTAGGCTGGCCGGCATGTGTCCTTCTTCGTTCCTGTGTCTGTCCCTTAGGGGAAATGTCACTCGTTGTTCCTTTAAGTCCATGTAGATTGCTACGACTTGGGTTCATACGTTGATGACCGACACGTTCGTTGCTGGGTCATGGATGCCTGTCTCTGTAATCTAGTGTCACTTTTGGTTTATAACTAGCCATGTCGGCCCGGATTCTCTGTCATATGGATGCTAGCGACACTGTCATATACGTGTGCCAAAATGCGCAAACGGTCCCGGGCCAGGTAAGGTGGAACCCGTGGGGTTACCGTGCGTGAGGCCGCAAAGTGATATGACGTGCTACAGCTAGATCGGTGTGACTTAGGATCGGGGTCCTGACATGGGCAGACTCCTTTCTCCCTGGTTTATGGGGCAGAATCAGTTATCCCCATGGAACTCATTTACGGGTCCCCTCAAGTGCATGCCTACGATGAAGTAGCGCAAGATCAGCACCGGCGTGACGATGATGTGCTACTTGAGGAAAATTATCTCCGGGCTGCTACGCGTGCTGCACGCTACCAGCAAGCATTGTGTCGCTATCATAGCCGCAGGATTCATCCCCGGTGTTTTGAGGAAGGTGACCTTGTCCTTAGGCGCGTTCAGACCGCCAAAGGTACAAACAAGCTTTCACCAAAGTGGGAAGGCCCTTACCGGGTAGTACGAGTCACTAGACCTGGGGCAGTCCGTCTGGAGACTGGGGATGGCACTTTGTTGCAAAACTCATGGAATATTGTGCATCTCCGTAAGTACTACCCGCAAGGTGCAAGGCTGTCGGGCACTGCCCGGTAGCCACACTTTTGTATAAGCCTTGCCTCAGCTGCATGTAACACCTTATACAAAGTCGAGGTGATGAACCCATGCAAGAGAAAATATAGAAGCGCTGAGAGGGGGGCTCCCAACCAAGACCACTACATAAGCATTTCATGAGCATTTGCATATGCATATAGATAGGATCGCATCCTAACTTCATTCTCATCTACATGGAGATGCAGGTTCCTACCGCGAACTTGGCTTCGATAAGGAGTTGAGAACATGCCCCGGCACTATGATCCCCGACAATCCAAAACAGATAAGTACTCCCTTTTTTATCCATTAGTGTTCTGTAAGCTATAACTTGTGCATAGAGAAACCTCGCCGCTTTCTTGGAACTAGGGTGCTCCCATCCTTGGCTCGAAGGTTGCTTCGGCTTGGGGCGGTCGCAGTGGCCCTAGGTAAAAGGGAGTGGGCGGGGGGCTCGCACCTCGGTCTGTTCCTGGCAGGCGAAAAGGGTGCCGGCAGGATATCCTGCCGGGAAAGAACTCGTTTAATTACAATAAAGAGGCATTCCACCTCTGCATGGTGATACATCTCCAACGTATCTACTTTTCCAAACACTTTTGCCCTTGTTTTGGACTCTAACTTGAATGATTTCAATGGAACTAACCCGGACTGACGCTGTTTTCGGCAGAATTGCAATGGTGATATTTTTGTGCAGAAATAAAAGTTCTCTGAATGACCTGAAATTTAACGGAGAATTATTTTGGAATATATAAAAAATACCTGCGAAAAGAACCAAGCCAGGGGGCCCACACCCTATCCACGGGGGTGGGGGCGTGCCCCCTCCCCTGGGCGCGCCCCCCTGCCTCGTGGGCCCCCTGTTGCTCCACAAACGTCTACCCCGACTCCATATATTCACTTTCAAGGAGAGAAAAATCAAAGAGGAAGAATTATCGCGTTTTAAGATACGGAGCCGCCGCCAAGCCCTAATCTCTCTCGGTAGGGCTGATCTGGAGTCAGTTCGGGGCTCCGGAGAGGGGAGATCACCGCCATCGTCATCATCAACCTTCCTCCATCACCAATTCCATGATGCTCACCGTCGTGCGTGAGTAATCCCATCATAGGCTTGCTGGACGGTGATGGGTTGGATGAGATTTACCATGTAATCGAGTTAGTTTTGTTAGGGTTTGATCCCTAGTATCCACTATGTTCTAAGATTGATGTTGCTATGACTTTGCCATGCTTAATGCTTGTCACTAGGGCCCGAGTGCCATGATTTCAGCTCTGAACCTATTATGTTTTCATGAATATATGCGTGTTCTTGATCCTATCTTGCAAGTCAATAGTCACCTACTATGTGTTATGATCCGGCAACCCCGAAATGACAACAATCGGGACCACTCCCGTGATGACCGTAGTTTGAGGAGTTCATGTATTCACTATGTGTTAATGCTTTGGTCCGGTACTCTATTAAAAGGAGGCCCTAATATCACTTAGTTTCCACTAGGACCTCGCTGCCACGGGAGGGTAGGACAAAAGATGTCATGCAAGTTCTTTTCCATAAGCATGTATGACTATATTCGGAATGCATGCCTACATTACATTGATGAACTGGAGCTAGTTCTGTGTCACCCTAGTTTATAACTTTTACATGAGGAATCGCATTCGACATAATTCTCCATCACCGATCCAATGCCTACGAGCTTTTCCCATATTGCTTGTTGCTTATTTACTTTTCCACTTCTACTGTTACATAAACTACAAAAACATTACCGTTACTTTTATTGTTGTTACCACTATTTCCATTTTACTTTGCTACTAAATTACCTTGCTGCAGATACTAAATTTCCAGGTGTGGTTGAATTGACAACTCAGCTGCTAATACTTAAGAGTATTCTTTGGCTCCCCTTGTGTCGAATCAATAAATTTGAGTTGAGTACTTTACCCTCGAAAACTCTTGCGATCCCCTACACTTGTGGGTTATCAAGACTATTTTCTGGCGCCGTTGGCGGGGAGCATTGCTATATTCTTTAAGTCACTTGGGATTTATATCTATTGATCACTATAAAGAACTTGATGGACTCAAAAACCAAGATCTTTCCCTCAACTACGAGGGGAGGTAAGGAACTGCCATCTAGCTCTGCACTTGATTCACCCTCTATTATGAGTAAATTTGCGACACCTACTCCTGCTATTGAATCTGATATGTCGCATGTTCTTGATGATGCCACTTCTGCTATGTATGATGAAACTACTTCTATGCTTGATAATACTGTGGCACTAGGTGAATTTCTAGATGAACACATTGCTAAGTTAGGGGAATTCAAATATTGAAACTGATAATATTGATGAAAGTGATGATGAAGATTCTCCCCCTAGATATGAATTGCCTTTTATTCCTGAGGGTTATGTTATGGATGAAGAAATTGCTAGAGACTTTCTTGCTTGCAATGATAGATATGATCTTAACAAATTATTAGCTAAGCTGAAAGAAAAGTCTTTGAATGCTAGAATGAAATGTGACCCTGCTTTTGTTACTTCACCTATCTTTGTTACCGATAAGGATTATGATTTCTCTATTGATCCTGAGTTAATTACTTTGGTTGAATCTGATCCTTTCCATGGCTATGAATCTAAAACTGTTGTGGCACATCTTACTAAGTTGAATGATATAGTTACCCTGTTTACCAACGATGAAAAGATTCGTTATTACTATATCCTTAAGCTATTTCCGTTCTTTTTAAAGGGTGATGCTAAGACATGGTTTAATTTTCTTCATCCTCGTTGTGTGCGTAGTCCCCAGGATATGATTTATTACTTCTCTGCTAAATATTTTCCCGCTCATAAGAAACAAGCTGCCTTACGGGAAATATATAATTTTGTGCAAATTGAAGAAGAGAGTCTCCCACAAGCTTGGGGAGGCTTCTCCAATTACTTAATGCTTTTCCTGATCATCCTCTTCAGAGGAATGAAATACTTGATGTCTTTTATAATGGACTAACCGATGCTTCCAGAGACCACCTGGATAGTTGTGTTGGTTGTGTTTTCAGGGAAAGAACAGTTGATCAAGATGAATTACTATTGAATAATATGTTGACCAATGAAAATAATTGGACACTTCCTGAACCAGACCCTAAGACAACTCCGAAGAAAAGGGGAGTTCTGTTTCTCAGTCCTGAAGATATGCAAGAGGCAAAGAAATCTATGAAAGAGAAAGGTATTAAAGCTGAAGATGTTAAGAATTTACCGCATATTGAAGAAATACATGGTCTTGATAACCCGACACAGGTAGTAAAGGTAAATTATCTTTATAGGTTTGATGAAGGTGATATTCCTTGTTATAAGTCTGCTAGCCAATGCTTAGATGAGTTTGATAATTTTATTGTGAAACAAGAAAATTTCAATGCTTATGTTGGTAGACAATTGCAATGCAATGCTTTTATGATTGAACGCTTGAGTGATTATATGTCTTGAGTTAAAGGTGAATTGAAACTCATTAGTAAACATGCTTCTATGGTTACCACTCAAGTAGAACAAGTACTTCAGGCTCAGAATGATTTTCTCAATGAATTAAATAGTAAGAATAATGACTATGCTGTTAGAGTTGCAACTAGAGGGGGTAAAGTGACTCAGGAACCTTTGTATCCTGAGGGCCACCCTAAGAGAATTGAGCAAGATTCTCAGAGAGCTAATTTAGATGCACCTAGCTCTTCTAAGAAGAAGAAAAAGAAAAATGATAGGACTTTGCATGCTTCTAGTGAACCTGTAGCTGACACACCTGAGAATCCCAATGATATCTCTATTTCTGATGCTGAGACACAATCTGGTACTGAACATGAACCTAATGATGATGTTCATGATGATGCTCAACCTAGTAATGATAATGATGTAGAGATTGAACCTGCTGTTGATCTTGATAACCCACAATCAAAGAATCAACGTTATGATAAGAGAGACTTTGTTGCTAGGAAGAACGATAAGGAAAGAGAACCATGGGTTCAGAAACCCATGCCTTTTACTCCTAAACCATCGAAGAAAAAGGATGATGAGGATTTTGAGCGTTTTGCTGAAATGATTAGACCTATCTTTTTGCGTATGTGTTTGACTGATATGCTTAAAACAAATCCTTATGCTAAGTATATGAAAGATAGTATTAACAATAAAAGAAAAATACCTGAAGTTGAAATTTCCACCATGCTTGCCAATTACACTTTTAAGGGTGGAATACCTAAGAAACTAGGGGATCCAGGAGTACCTACTATACCTTGCTCCATTAAAGGAAACTATGTTAAAACTGTCTTATGTGAACTTGGAGCCGGTGTTAGTGTTATGCCTCTCTCTTTATATTGTAGACTTGACTTGAGTAAGTTGACACCTACTAATATATCTTTGCAAATGGCCGATAAATCAACTCCTATACCCGTCGACATTTGTGAGGATGTGCCTGTTGTAGTTGCAAATGTTACTATTCTAATGGACTTTGTTATCCTTGATATTCACGAGGACGATAGTATGTCTATCATCCTTGGTAGACCCTTTTTGAGTACTGTGGGGGCTGTTATTGATTGCAACAAAGGCAATGTCACTTTTCATGTCAATGGTAATGAGCATATGGTACACTTTCCGAGGAAACAACCTCAGGTCCACAGTATCAATTCTATTGGAAAAATTTCAACTATTACTATTGGAGGTTTTGAATTTCCTCTTCCTACTATCAAGAAGACATATGATATCCTTATTGTTGGGGACATACGTATCCCCACTGAGGTAACCTAGTGTTATTCGAAAATTCTCCTGTTTCATGTTATTCGAAAAGATTTTATTAACAAGATTTGATCAACCTTGTTAAAGGATTCCTTTTGATGAGAATGAGATGGGTGAATCTAGATAGCACAACCTTCTGTATCCACCTTTTACTTTCTGTTAATTAGATCAAACAAAGCAAAAATAGTATTTTTCTGTCAGTTTCTAGACTTATCCGTGCAATAAAAAATACCGCGAAAATAAAAGTTCTCCAAATGCCCTGAAAATGAAATATGATTTTTTCTAGAATATTTGAGAATATTTGGCACAGAGAACACAGCAAGGGGAGCCAGCACCTGGCCACGAGGGTCCAGGGCGCGCCCACCCTCATTGGGCGCACCCCCTGCCTCGTGGGCCCCATGTGGCCCCCCTCCACTTACTCCTGCACCCACACACTCCCTCTTCCTCCCAAAAAAATCACTATCTAGCTCAAGCATGAGTTCTAGCTCATCTTGCTCCCATTTTCGATCTCCTTGCTCAAAACTCCATTCACAAAACTGTTTGGGGAGATTGTTCCTTGGTATGTGACCCTCCATTGGTCCAATTGGTTTTTGTTCTAGTGCTTTATTTATTGCAAATTTATGTTGTTCTGGTGACCTTGTTCTTAAGCTTGCATGTTAAATTTCTTTGGTCCCAGGTAGTTCTAATGCATGCTATAGTCTCTAGACACTTGTAGGAGTTGTTGCTATCAATCTTGTTGAGTTTGGTTCACTTTTATTTTGAGTTACTAAAAATTTCAGAAATTTTCAGAGGAGGAAAATGATAAAGAGATTGTTGAGAGGCTCTTCCAGTAAAAGTTCAGAGGATAAGAAGGAAGAAAATAAGAAGCCCAAATATAATCTTCCTCGCACTGCAGAAGTTCGGCCGTGTGAATGGCCTTGTAATGAGTTCTTGGAAGCCGCCGGGATTTATAGAGTCTTTTATTATTTGGCGAACAATGCAGGCCTCACCGACTTCCTCCACGACCAGCGTGAACAGTATCTCTTACTCACTAATATTTTCACGCAAAACTTTCATTTCCATGCTAAGAAATCACCACCTTCAGTGGAGTTTCATTTATATGATGAGGTTAAGGAGATGTCATTCTTTGAATTTTGTGAAGTATGCAAGATACCCTTTGCTGGTAGTCTTGAAGAACCACGTCGTGAAGATGTTGAAGGGTTTATTGACATGATAGCTGTAGGGGAAACTAGGCAAGTTTCAGGGGCAAGAATTACTAGTATACATTTTCCTGTTATGCGCTACTTTGCTATATTTGCTAGTAGATGTTTAATTGGTCGCGAGAACAGTGGGTATCTTAGTGCCCTTGATATTGTCATTTTGTGCCATGCTTTGTTTCAAGACACCACCTTTAGTTTGGGTGTCGTCGTTGCTAGACGATTAAGTTTTACCCGCAAAAAAGGCCCCGTTTTTGGAGGCATCTTTGCTTCCCGCCTTGTTGAACACTTTAGAATACCTATTAGGCATCATGAGAAGGAAGAAAAATTGTTGACCCCTGTTTATCTAGATTATAAGAGTATGATAGCACATGATTTTATTGTTAAAGACAAGGAGAAGTTGCTTAAGTATAAATTGAGGTTTGATGAAAAATATTGTGAGATTATTACCCTGCCTGCACCATCTCTGTTTGATCTGTTTTCAGGCATATACCTTGTTTCGTCACAGGCCTTCTACAAGTACCAGAGCCAGGCACAAGCTTCAGAGCCGGATCCACCACTTGACCCTTACCGACAGTCTGTTTATGGCTGGGATCCGGATGAGATTGCCAACCAGTGGCACCCAGAGGACACTTCTCAGTACACCGGAGAGAATAGCTTCGATCTGTGGCCATAGACAAACTTAGGCCAAAAGCCTAAGCTTGGGGGAGTACGTATTTCTCACCGACATTACATTCATGTTCACACACTTATTTTAGTAGTCGGTGCTCACACTCTTTCATTGTACTATCCATGCTTAGTTTGATTTCTTTTCTTAGTTTTTTTCTTGTGTGTTAGAAAAACCTTAATAAAAACAAAAAAAATAGTTGTAGCTTTTAGCTAGTTTACTTTCCATGCTTGTAGTAGTAGTAATTAAAAGAAAACCCAAAAAGATTTCTTGTTCTTCTTTTGCTTGTTGGGAGCTTTCCTGTGTAAATAGTTTCTTTTCTTTCTTTGGGGGTCAAGGAGTAGAAGACCATGATTGAAAATGCTTAGTAGCTCTCATATGCTTTATTGTTGATTTAACCTTGAGCCATATTACCTTGTCTTCTCCCTTGTATTAAATGCTCGCTGATTTCGGCTTAGTCCAATGCATGTGCACTATTATTATTATCCACACCGTTCGGTCGTGCAAGTGAAAGGCAATAATGATGATATATGATGAATTGATTGAGATGAGAAAAGCTGGTATGAACTCGACCTCCCTTGTTTTTGTAAATATGATAGTTCATCGTTCGTGATTCAGCCTATTATGAATGAAACATGCTTGCAATAACAATTAGAGATCATAGCTGCTTATGCCATGCTTAATTAGCTAGGAGTTTATAATGGTCTATCTTGCATGCCAACATGATATTAAAATGGTTGTGATGTGGTATGATAGGGTGGTATCCTCCTTTGAACGATTCAAGTGGTCTGACTTGGCCCATGTACACGCATGTAGTTGAAACAAGATCAACATAGCCTCCACGATATTTATGTTCATGGTGATTTATATCCTACTCATGCTTGCATTCATTGTTGATTAATTTTAATGCATGTTCATGACTGTTGTCGCTCTCTAGCTGGTCGCTTCCCACTCTCTTTCTAGCCTTCACCTGTACTAAGTGGGAATATTGCTTGTGCATCCACTTCCATAAACCCTAAAGTTATTCCATATGAGTCCACCATACCTTCCTATATGCGGTATCTACCTACCGTTCCAAGTAAATTTGTATGTGCCAAACTCTAAACCTTCAAATAAAATTTTGTTTGGTATACTCAAACAGCTCATGTATCAACTAGGGATGTCTGCTAGGTGGGTTATTCTCACGGTGAGTGGACTTCGCTCATCATTCATGAGAAAATGGCTGGTAACCGGGATGCCCAGTCCCATGCTCAAATTATAATAATTAAACAAAACTCCCCCAGGGCTGTTGCTGGTTTGGACGGTACCCATTGTTTTGGGATAGCCGTGGAGTGTGCTTGTTGGTGGTTGGGGGAGTATAAACTTTACCATTCTATTTGGGAACCGCCTATAATGTGTGTAGCATGGAAGATATCGAGATTCTTGGTTGTTATGTTGACAATGAGAGTATACCGCTCAAAATATTATTCATCTCTATTTAAAAATCGAGCTCTAGCACCTCTACAAATCCCTGCTTCCCTCTGCGAAGGGCCTATCTATTTACTTTTATGTTGAGTCATCATCCTCTTATTAAAGAGTACCAGTTGGAGAGCACCATTGTCATTTGCATGTATTCCTATTAATTTGCATTGAGTATGATTGTGATTGGATCTCTTTTACCATGAATTAGCATGTCTAGTCAGTCCTTGATCTTTAAAGGTGCTCTGCATTTATGTTTTGCGGTCTCGGAAAGGGCTAGCTAGATACCATCTTGTTATATCATATTATGATTGTTTTGAGAAAGTGTTGTCATCCGAGGTTTATTATTATTGCTCGCTAGTTGATTATGCTATTGATATGAGTAGACGTGAGACCTGAAAGTTATTGTGAATGTGGTTAGTTCATGATCTTTGCTGAAAACTTGAATGTTGGCTTTACATATTTACAACAACAAGAGCAAACAAAGTTTGTCAAAGTTTTTCTTTATCACTTTCAGTTTATCAACTGAATTGCTTGAGGGCAAGCAAAGGTTTAAGCTTGGGGGAGTTGATACGTCTCCGACGTATCTACTTTTCCAAAAACTTTTGCCCTTGTTCTGGACTCTAACTTGCATGATTTGAATGGAACTAACCCGGACTGACGATGTTTTCAGCAGAATTGCCATGGTGTTATTTTTGTGCAGAAATAAAAGTTCTCGGAATGACCTAAAATTCAATGGAAAATTATTTTGGAATATATAAAAAATATATGTGGAAAGAACCAATTCAAGGGGCCCACACCCTGTCCACGAGGGTGGGGGCGCGCCCCCTCCCCCTAGGCGCGCCCCCCTGCCTCGTGGGCCCCCTGTTGCTCCACCAACGTCTACTCCGACTCCATATATTCACTTTCGGGGAGAAAAAATCAGAGAGAAAGAATTATCGCGTTTTACGATATAGAGCCGCCGCCAAGCCCTAATCTCTCTCGGGAGGGTTGATTTGGAGTCCGTTCGGGTCTCCGGAGAGGGGAGATCGTCGCCATCGTCATCATCAACCTTCCTCCATCACCAATTCCATGATGCTCATCGCCGTGCGTGAGTAATCCCATCGTAGGCTTGTTGGACGACGATGGGTTGGATGAGATTTACCATGTAATCGAGTTAGTTTTGTTAGGGTCTGATCCCTAGTATCCACTGTGTTCTAAGATTGATGTTGCTATGACTTTGACATGCTTAATGCTTGTCACTAGGGCCCGAGTGCCATGATTTCAAATTTGAACCTATTATGTTTTCATGAATATATGTGTGTTCTTGATCCTATCTTGCAAGTCAATAGTCACCTACTATGTGTTATGATCCGGCAACCCCGAAGTGACAACGATCGGGACCACTCCCGGTGATGACCGTAGTTTGAGGAGTTCATGTATTCACTATGTGTTAATGCTTTGGTCCAGTACTCTATTAAAAGGAGGCCTTAATATCCCTTAGTTTCCACTAGGACCCCGCTGCCACGGGAGGGTAGGACAAAAGATGTCATGCAAATTCTTTTCCATAAGCACGTATGACTATATTCGGAATACATGATGACATTACATTGATGAACTGGAGATAGTTCTGTGTCACCCTAGGTTATAACTTTTACATGAGGAATCGCATCCGACATAATTCTCCATCACCGATCCAATGCCTATGAGCTTTTCACATATTGCTTGTTGCTTATTTACTTTTCCGCTGCTACTGTTACAAAAACTACAAAAACACTACCATTGCTTTTATTGCTGTTACCACTATTTCCATATTACTTTGCTACTAAATTACCTTGCTGCAGATACTAAGTTTCCAGGTGTGGTTGAATTGACAACTCAGCTTCTAATACTTAAGAGTATTCTTGGGCTCCCCTTGTGTCGAATCAATAAATTTGGGTTGAATATTGTGCCATGTGATGCCTTTGCTCCTGTCCATGTCCTATAGTACGAGGTCGAAGGGACTGGAGAGGAGGGCACTGCTGGGACCCGACACATCCCCAGGATCAGGATGGCGCCGTCTCTCAGCCAGGAAGAAGGAACCAGAGGGCGGGGATGGATGGTGGCGCTGCCGAAAGCTCCAAGCAGGAGATGCGGAGTCACCAGCAAACACGACTAGTCGGAACGGTCGCCCCATTCTTGACGCGTCGTGGGTTGCTGCCACCCTCAGCGCCACCATCATATGAAGCCCCTTTTGCGGCAAGGGGTTCGGATACCATGCTCTCCAAGCAATTCTCCAGAGAGCATGGTCATCATCAGAAGCCCCGGAGTTAGAAGATACTGCATGTCCCAGTGACGCATGCGAAGCGGAAGGCTCCCCCACACAGCAAGAGGGCAATGCCCGGGAAGAATTGGGTTCACCTCTACTGGTGGTGAGTCCCCATATAGCTCATCTCTAGCGCGGTGAAGGGAAGGAAAATAGGGAGCTACCGACTACCACGCACATGGCTCACCCTGGGCCTCGCTGTGGTGTCATTCACATCCTTGCCCAATGGAGCTGAAATTCCAGGTGGCCCGGCGGAAGGCACGCCAGAGTCGCCATCTCCGACGTCGTCGCTGCGCCACCGGAGTCTCTCTTTTAAATCCAGGAGAAACTTCGGGCTAGAGCCCGGAGGCTGGCCCCAGGCTCTCTTCTTCGACATAACCAGGAAAGGCAGAAGACGGGAGAGGAGGAATGCAAAGATGGATGGCCTTGCCCTCCTCCACCCCTCACTTTTATAGACAGGGCGAGGAGGAGAGTTGCTCCATCAACGGGCGGCCACCATCATCCTCCTCCAACTCAAGACGATCGGGCCTTTGCCATGATGCTCTCCCACGCCATACGCCTCCGTCACCTACCCCGCGCGATGCATGCCGCATACGTGGCTAAGTATAAGGGCGTGGTGGGAGGAGTAAATTGGCAGTTTCCACCCCGTGCGCTAAAGTCACTCATGGGCCATTACTGAAGTGGCCCCACCACTATTGGCTTTACGCAGTGCATGGGGAAATTGGAAAGTGGCCAGGATTCAAGACTCATGAAGAAGCAATGGAGACCTTAAAAGAACGGCCTCTTCAGCAACCCTACATGTGCACTTATTAGGCCCTACCCCGACGACGCTCAGCAGCGCGATCGGGGTAGGCCTGTGGGCTTCTGTCGGTGCAACAAACCATGGGTCTGTTGCCCAAACTATGCATAGGCTCAAGGACAAGACTGAAGCACCAGCCCAAGTCAGAGCATAAGAAACCAAGAGATTCAGGGTACCAGCTCAGAGAAGAAAGACAAAAGCCAAGCTTGAGAAGCAAGACATCACTAAGAGAAGGGCCTCCCTTGCCGGGCAGGCAAGCCTGGCAAGGGGCAAGGCCACCCCCAAAGAAGATAGCAGAAACGCCCCGACAGGGCCTGCCAGGGGCTCGTGGAGGCCAACCCGCCCCACCGAACACTCAAGCAGAACCCGCGTCGTCAATCAATGCGGTGTCAAGCTGCAAGATGATTAAGTGGCAGTCATTGGCCACATGGCAGCCAGTTCCTACAAAAAGAACCCACAGATGACACCCGTCCTGCAACGTGTCGAGCAGGAAGACATGGAGCTGCCGGGATAGCCCGGCAAGGCTTGCCAGGCAGCCAATGATGTGACATTAAGCGGTGCATTTAATGCACCATGTCAACCTGCAGAGTTAGGTATGATAGCATTGTTCGCTATCTTATCAGTGCATAATGACTACTTTGCCACTATGGTAACCCCTTAATCTATAAAAGGAGGCCCATGGCAACCGTAGAAGGGGTTGGAAAGTTGATGAACCCACACCACCATACACGAGTAGATGTTGTGTCCCTAAGGTAAACCCTGCCGGGCAAGTGTACCACGCACCACCTCACTCATTCCACCATCAATCCACCAAAGTAGGAGTAGGGTCTTACGCCTCGCAGCGTCCTGAACCTGGGTAAATTGCTTGTGTGCTCTCTGTCACGCTGTCGTACGCCAATCTGCTCTTTGTGCAACGCGACGTCCCCCCAGCCGAACCGGCAAGGGGCCACCCAGTCCCAGAGGTGGTCGTGGATATCCCGCGACAGCCACCTTGTTGCACCTTGTTTACTTTTGTTACTTGTTACCCGTTACAAATTATACTATCACACAACTATCTATTACCTATAATTCCAAGGCTTGCAGAGAAAACCTTGCTGAAAACCGCTTGACATTTCCTTCTTCTCCTCATTGGGTTCGACACTCTTACTTATTGAAAGGACTACGATAGATCCCCTATACTTGTGGGTCATCAATTGCGTGAAGAGTTGAAAAAGCTTAAGCATGTTAAAAGGTATGAAACAATTGCTTGGCTGACACCGGGGTAGTACATGATATATTCTTTGTGTTGAGAAGAGGGATCATAACAAGACCATATGATTTTGTAGGGATAACTTTGTTCATCCATGTTATTTTGAAATTTCATGTTTACTTTTTAGTATGCTTGAAGAATTATTGTTCCTATGTCAATATTATACTTTTTTGAATCATATGGATCTGAATATTCATGCCAATTAAAAAAATTACATTGATAAATATGTTAGGTAGCATTCCACATCAGAAATTCTATTTTTATCATTTACCTAATCGAAGACGAGCGGGAATTAAGCTTGGGGATGCTTGATACATCTCCAACATATCCAAAATAAGATATTGTTCCATGCTATTATATTATTCATCTTGAATGTTTTATATGAATTTATATGCTACTTTATATCATTTATTGGGACTAACCTATTAACCTAGTGCCTAGTGCCATTTGTTGTTTTTCCTTGTTTTCGACTTTTGCAGAAAACCAATACCAAACGGAGTCTAAACGGAACGAAAATTATTATCGGTTTTCTTGGACAACAAAACACCTAGGAAGCTTTGGGAGGAGGCCAGAAGGCCGATGAGTGAACCACAAGCTCATAGGGTGTGCCCTAGGCGGGCGAGCCCTTCGATCTTGTGGCCCCCTGTGGCAAACCTAACCCTAATCTCAGCTCCATAAATACCCAATTATTCCCTCTGGACTAGAGGGCACACCAAAAAATAGTTTCCCGCTGCCGCAAGTTTCTGTCTTTGTGAGATTCGATCTGTGAACCTTTTCTGGTACTCCGCCACAGGGGATTCGATCATAGAGGGCTTCTACATCAACCTTGTTGCCCTACTAATGATGTGTGAGTAGTTTACCACAAACCTACGGGTCCATAGCTAGTATCTAGATGACTTCTTCTCTCTCTTTGATCTTCAATAAAATTTTCTTCTCGATGTTCTTGGAGATCTATTCTATGTAATCTTCTTTTACGATGTGTTTGTTGAGATCCGATGAATTGTGAGTTTATGAACAGATTATCTATGAATATTTTTTGATTCTTCCCTGAATTATTATATGCATGATTAAGATAGCTTGGAGTTTGTCTACTTGCCATGGACGTGATGCCTATATTCATGATCATTGCCCTATAGATCGTCATGATTATTCGCTTTTCAATTAATTGCTCAACAGTAATTTGTTCACTCATCTTGTGCGTTCTTTCAAGAGATAAGCCTCTAGTCAAATCTATGGCCCCCAGGTCTACTTTTATCATATTATTTTCACATCCATAAAATGAGAAACACAAAAATACCTTACTGCAATTTATATACCTTTATTTGATTTTCCTCTATCACTATCATATCGCATCCTTGCAAGTGACAATGAACGGATTGACAACCCCTTTATCGTGTTAGGTGCAAGTATTTGTTTCTTTATGTAGGTGCTATCATTGGAGATTTTCTTGTACCTCCTACTGGATTGATAGCATGGTTCGTAACTAAGGGAAATACGTATCTCTACTTTGCTGCATCACCCTTTCCTCTTCAAGGGGAAAACCAACGCAAGCTCAAGAAGTAGCAAGGCTCAATAACGATGAGTTGCAGGAGGAATTATAGAAGGTCAGGCATATTACACCAGGAAACCATCCTGATATTGGTAGGGGGAAAGGAATCATGGCAAGGAAGAAGAGAGATTATTGTTTACCCATAGGTCCACTTTGTGGGACTTGGAGTATGGGAAAGATTTGAATCTGTGGCATAATCTTGATGTGATGCACATCAAGAAAAAAATATCTGACCGCATTATCAACACACTTCTAAATATTGAAGGCAAGGAGAAAGATACCTTAAAATCTATGATTGATTTGACACACCTGTGTATCAGATATGATTTCCATGTGAAAGTTGATGGTGCATCATGGGATATGGCACCAACTATGTACGTCTTGGACAATGAAAAAAGAAAAAAGTATGCAATGTCCTATCATGTGTGAGAATCCCACATGGATTTGCTTCCAACCCTGAAAGGAGAATTAGTGCAGATGGAAACAAGGTACAAGGGTTGAAACTCATGACTGCCACATCCTACTCCAAAGGGTTTTACCTGTTCTCCCTAGAGGATTGGGCCGCAATGACTTATACAGAGTAGTTGCTGAGTTGGCACAATTTTTTAGGGAACTCTGCTATAGAAATATCATGATAGATGTTGTGAAGTGTCTTAAAGACAAGATACCAACTATACTGTGAAATATCATGATAGATGCATTTGGCCTTTCATCTGCCTGATGAGGCACTACATAGAGGTTCAGCATAGTATGGCTGGCTGTACCATATCGAAAGGCAGCTAGGCACTGTCAAGTGCTATGTTAGGAACAGAGCTAGCCCTATGGGTTCCATTGCACATGTCTACATTGCTACAGAAGCATTGACATTCTGCTCAAAATACATTGAAAAAATTGATCAACTTATGTTCGAGTAACAGGTAAGTGTTGACAAGATGACAAACCTGAAGATTTCGAAAAAATGGCTGGGTATGTGTATAACAATTGGAAGTCAGAGGATCATAGCCCATGCGTCGTCCCTGCTAGGGTGACTCAGGCAGCGCCCTAATCCCAGCCGCTCGGGGCACACACTCCCTCGTTCTATCCCTCCGCCGCCATCGGGTGACGTCGTCGGGCTAAGATGGGGGCATACAATTGTGACGGGGGACACCACCTTTCTCACGCATCTCTGGTGTCGTGTGAGGCCCCTAATCATGTGGAGATGTGGCCAAACTAATCTTTGCAGCACAGAGGTGATGGTTGCGGCAGGCAGCAGTGTGGTACCGGTCTTGCCTCGCACGGTGGCGGTCAGGGCTGCGGGCGCAGCTGCCGGCCCTGTTCGGGTGGCAGCGGTGCACCATCTAACTTTGGATCGGCGGCGGTGTCGTGGAGGGCCTAGTGGATGCGTCGGTGGCACCTTTGATCCTATCTGTTCTAGCCGATGCTGCTAGCGGTGGTGGTCATCTTTTCCGTCAGAGGTGGTCGGCATGCGGCTAGGTGGTCAGATATCGAGATTCATAATCTAGTCCCAGTTGCGAGTCGGGGAGACATATTTTCCGATGAAAACTGAGCCGATGGCACGCAATGACAGTGTTATCATCGTTCCCTTGATGAAGGCATCTCGTGTAACAAATGTCGACCCACTCATGCTGCTCTAGGGGGAAACCCTAGGATCTGGTCTTCTAGATCGGACGATGGCGGCACTACAATGTCATTTCTCTCTTGGGAGAATCGTTTTTGGACTAGCGCTGGAAGACCAAGGCAGGAGGTGGAGCAGCTTCGTCTTACACGAAGCTTCGGTGGAGATGTCAAGTCATGTCTGTTCGATAGGTGTTATGATATGTCATGTGTTGGGACCCCTATCCTAAGTCAGACAGGTCTAGCATGTAACACATCATATCACTTTGCGGCCACACGCACGGTAACCCACAACTTCCTCCTTTGCCTGGTCGGGACCATTTGCATCTTCTGGCTCACGTATATTATTGTGTCGCTAGCATCCATATGACTCTAGGGAGCTTGTCCTTCTTTTCCTACCGGTTGTGGTATTGAGTATCTTTTTTATGTCTACTTGCTCTGCTTGCGAGTTGTAATACTTTAACGACTTTGTGTTACTTTGAGACCTTTTAATAAGATGGATGCATGCATCGTTCAGATGCAGAGGCCGGGGGCAAGCCTCCTTTTCCAAAAAAAACCATATGACAACAATGCATGTGTCTGTCAACAACGAGTGTGACCGGGTTGTAGCAAGCTACCAAGACTCTGGTGAACATCGCGTGACATTTCCCCGTAGGGACAGACACAGGAGCAAAGAAGGACACATGGCAGTCAATCCATGTGTTCCAGATGAAAGAACTAGGAGGAATTTCCCCAAAAGGAACTCTACCAAGAATAAACAACTAGGTGTCGGATCCCACACATACCAATGTGTCGGCGTTCTAGGAACCAAGGTACCCATACTTGCCTGCCTGTGGCCCATGGCATGGCTTCATCGTTGGCCTGGTGCGGCCTAGCCACAAGACCACGAAGACAAGACCCTCGCGAGTGGCCAAGCCTCACGAGGTGGGTGACGCCAAGACCTCCCGAGGATACATCCTGAGGAGAGGAGATACCTATACAGGTACCCAACCTTGTGAGGTTGCAATGACGCAAGCTATGATGATCAAGGCCAGACGGGCGCCAGCGGGTGCAGAAGGCACAGTTTCCCCTTTGGTGCAAAGGGCGCAAGGATAGGTGCGGGTTCCTGAAGAGTCTGCCAAAGGTTTCAATTCCAGTGCAACGAGACCAAGACCATGGATGCGGCAAGACGGATGTCATCACCGACCCCACCGCTATGTCAAGGCAGGAAGCTTTGCAGGCGAAGACCACCTTTCGTCAGGATAATGTGTACCTTCTGCCCCTCTTCGAAATTGGCCATTGTGGGATCCCTTCCCGCCCAAATGATGCGGGAAGAGGACCGAGGCCACTATAAATAGAGGCTAGCATCCACCACAGAAGGGGATTGATCCATTGAGTCCTCCTTCCTCTTGAGAGCCTTCCTGAGGCCATTTCCCCACTGTAGCAAGTTCATATTTTGCCCCTCGTGAGGCCAATCCACCATAAAGTAGGAGTAACATTTTACACCGCAAGGTGGCCCAAACCTAGATAAACGGGTGTGTTCATCTTCTTCCCTTCTCACGTGAATCTACTTTCATTAATTAAGTCGTGAGACAGCGAGTTGCGGGTGAGGATCTTCGCACACGCCCGAGTGTTCGAACCTTCTTGGGTCCGCCGAGCCCTAAATCCGACATTTGGTGCGCCAGGTAGGGGCGTGTCAAGATCTTTGCCCATCCGCTGACCGCGCTCCGTCCTCAAAGAGTCACATCCATGGCGGGGGCATCCCGGACTCATGGTGAGTGATGGACTGTTCATGTTGCCCAGGCAGCGTCCTCCGGTCGTGGAGCTCATCTCCACTCCGTGCTCCCCGTGGGCTGCGCCGTCCCTGGAGTCGCCAACCGTCAGTGGCACGGTCCGTTCCGGCCTTCTCCATCGCGGCGCCGCAACCGCGCCACCACGCGGGCTTCCAGCAACGTCGCGGAGTTGTTCTTGCACGCTCGACGGGAGCAGGCAAACACGCGAGATGCGCTCCTCGTGGCGCGCGAGTTGCAGCGATGCCGGCTGGCAGAAGGCGGTCACGACACCTCGCTTCGTCGCGTCACTGAGCTGCTCGACGCCGCCTGCGAGGGCATGGCGCCTTTCCGCATCCTGCCGGCATCGCGGACACCACCAGGGAATCGTGCCTGCTCCTGCTGTGTCTACTCATCCCTTCGGGGGAGCCAAGATGGTCACGCGGTGATGATCTCGTGCGCGGTGCTGCCCACCTGACCCGAGAGGCGCTCCCCCAGATTATGACCAGGCTAGGCGGACTCCCCGGGAGCAACAACATAGAGATACCCCCAAGTTGGCAAGGCTGGGCACTGGAGATGGTGGGCAGCACAGCAGAGGGACTAGGGGCTGGCTTGAGGGCTATGGCCCCCAATGCCTTTATGCCGCCATCAGTAAGCTCGCCGCATGAGGAAGGGAGGGGCCCGCACACGTTCCCTCCATCATCATGGACGGCGGGATCATCGAGGCCATGCAGGACCAGGGTCCCTCATGAGATGCACCTATGCCCCATTGGTGTCTTCAGCAACGATGATGATCAGTTACGTTCGGTATCTTTGGCACATGTCTCGCTAACCATGGATCGCGGGTAAATCGTGCTAGGATGACATGCCCCACGTAAGGCGAGGAATCACGACGCTAGGGCATCCCACACATTGTGAGACATGTGGCGCTGTCCGGAAGCGTGTCCATGCAACCGCCCGTGTAGCACCTTGCCCCTTGGTCCTGTCCTAGTTTCCGAATGCCCGAACGGTGGCCAGGGTGTGCGCGGGGCCAGGGCCCCCACCCAGGGGCATGGAGCGCCTCTGCAGTCATACCGTGACACTCTCACGTAATAAGAGTGGGGATGTACATGCCCCGGGGTCCCCGGTGCGCTCCACCTCGGCCACGCGAGGGCCCCCGCCCACGCCCAAGTGAAAGCACCATGCTCCGCACTAGCAGTCAAAATTGTCCTACAACTATGCCCGCGCCTAGTGGAAGGACTGAGCTCTGTGGTGGTGAGAGGACTAGTATAGGCGTTGGATGCGGCGGTCTTTTTTGACTCTCTTCTGTAATCTGATTCGCTTTTTTCTGGAACAAAATTCAGAGTTTTGTGCTTTAAAAAAAGAAAGGGGGAACGTTTTTCGATTCGCGGTGTTCCTTGTTTCTCCTATTTGTGTTTTTGGAGGCATGGCTGATGCCTGCTATTCCCTCCCGAGCACCCCGCGAGCAGAGGCTGGGTACGGCATGCGCACTTGGGCCAGCCCCAGTGGCGCTGGGGCCCCTCGGTGCCAAGGGAGCAGCTGCCACGGGTCCGCCCATGCGCACACCTTGCCAAAGCTTTGGCACCTGGATCCTTGTGTGGCGCTCTCAAATGAGCCATATGGCACGCACCGTGCCCGGCACTCAGGTCTTGGCCTCAGGAGTATTCGGCTCTTAGCCTTAGGAGCACTCAGCCCTAGGCCCTAGGAGCGCCTAGCATCACGCGCCCCTCACACTCCCGTGAAGCTCGACGCCTGGCAAAGGCACATTGGGAGACCCTCATCTCTCGCTAGACCCTCCTGGGGTTTCGCAGACCGGGGGCTCCGGAGGCTCCGTCTCAAGAGAAGAACGCCTTTGCGATGCAAGAACTCGTCCAGGATCATGAGCAGAAAAGCTAAATCGTGCCAACAACCCTTGTCAGGAGCCCTCCTGCTCATGACGTCATTTCTTCAAAATAACTTAGGAGACATATCATTGTTTCATACATCATATGGAGACCCCCTCCAAAAAATGATTTCACGCCCCCGTGGGGCCACGTCTGAAGTTTTGGCAGGCAAACAAGAAGGAACAACCTAAGAAGATGCATCGGCGTCTTCACCGACGCTAGCATCTTCATCACCACTGCCACCGGCCTCGTACGCCTCGGCTCCGGCCTAGCCCTCACGATCGTCGGTGTCAAGCTCTGCAATCAAATCATCAACGGGGTCCTCCATCCAGTATTCCAAGGCGCCTTGAATCACCCTAGGCACAGGGGCTATCACGGCCTCAAAATCAAAGTCGGGATCTGAGCGAAGAAGGTTGCTGAACACACGTGTGTCACCATGCCCCAGAAGGGCGCGGGTCTTCCCCTTGATGAGTTGGCGCATCCTCTCAGCGTCACCCTCGAGGCGTTCCACGACCCCGATGAAGAAGGCAAGGTAACCAGCGTCGTCAGGCACGAGGGGTCTAGGGACGCCCCCACCACAGACGCTGCTCAAGGCGCATAGTGCATGGCTCTCGCAACCCTGAAACATCTAGGAGAGGACGTGCTGCATCCCAACAGCCAGTTCCCTCTCGTCCATCGCCTGCTCTGTGAGGAAGGCGATGCCCTCCACCTGCGGATAAAGGGATGACAATTCGGCTTCGGCAGCAGCCTGAGCATCCAGCACCGCTTTCTGGCAATGTTCCGTGGCAGCCATCTTCTCCTTGAGATCTTCAATGTTGCTTGCCAACTCGCTGTGGTGTTGGTAGAAATGGGACTCTTGGAGCTCCAACTGCTGGCGATGAGCCTGCCGGACCCTCGCAACCTCACCATCGATCTTTGCCTCCCGGAAAACCAAGGAACTTTGGCGGCTGTAACCTGGTCCTCGATCGCATCCAGTCTCTCCTGCTCCATGCTCTGCTCAATTGCCTCTAGAGCTAGCTTTTCTTCTTGCGAGGGGAGCGTCGCCTCGAGCTCTGAGGTTCCCCCCGTAGGAGCTGCTAGGTGAACCTCGCCCGCCTTGATCTGGAGCTCAAGGGCGGCGTTCGCTACAAGTAGCTCCTGCTCATGGACTTCAGCGGCCGTGCGACGAAGTTCAGCGGCCTCAGCTTCCTCAAAAGAGTGATAGCGGGCCTCCTTGGCCGAGGATGTGGATGCCTCATCCTTGCAGCACAGGGCTTCATGCTGGACCCGGCCGAAGTTGATAGCCACCTCAAGCTGTCGCCGCTCCCGCACCACATGATGGTGCTCGGCTACATGACGGGCGTCGGTGTCGCCAAGCCCCTTTTCAAGGCAATCTATAGCATCCCTCGCCTCTTGGAAGAGGCTACATTGATCGGCACAAATTCCGGGCACGACGCTCAGCGGCTGGTCCGGGGCCTGCTCCGCGCTCCCAGTCGCTGTGGCGGTACGCGAGGGTCCCATGGCGTTTAGGCGGTGACCTGGGCCATCCAGGCTAGCGCCCGCACCCAGAGCTAGGGGCTCGACCCTCAGCAAGTCCAAGGTCAGGCTGCTGGATGGATTGGGGAAGCCCCAAGCGCCGCCGAGTGGCCCAGGAGCAAGTAAAGGCGCGGCCCAAGATATTGTAACGACTCTGTCCTTGGTAATCGTCGTGATCCCTGGATTAGAAGCCTCAGGAGACCACCTCTGCAGGAATCAGCCACTCCAAGAGGCATGAGCGCAATGACGGAGGCTACCGAGGTCTCGGGGGGCGACGGCACTGACTTCTCCGCCTCCTCGCCTGGACAGAGCCTGGGAAGAGAGGGCTTAAAAGGAATCAAGGGACAAGGACCAAAAGGTGAGGAAACTTACTCATCCAAGGCAATCCACCTCCTCCTCTTCAGCACCCGCAAGTCCAGGCCGCTACAGCTACCACGCTTTGCTTTCTTTCGGGGTCTACCGGTGTCCGGCGCATGCTCGCTCGCCGAAGACACTGCGGCCACATCCGCGGGAAGGGCGACCAGAGCTGCAGGGTTGGGTCGCTGGGGGCTAGTTGCCTCGTCATGCTGCCCTATGACTGCTCCAGAAGATTCGGCGACTTGCCCTCCGGAGCTTGGTACCACCAGGAGGGGGTTGTCGTGAGGCCTCGAGTCAACCCTGTAGGGCAACCCCCATACGTCGAAGCGTGGCATCGCCTTGGCAATCTTGCCCCCGTTCGGATAGTCATACAAGCCATGTCTGCCTTCAGGAACCTTGGGAACCCCCTTCCCTCTCAGGAGGTGAAGTACCCTGCACAGTGCACGAGGAGAAAGGCAGGGCCTTTGAAGCCTCATGGGGTCCTCGCGACCCATGAAGGACCACATCGGACAGGAATGGCGCTAAAGGGGGCAATACGGCGGCGGATGAACTCCCTCACCACCATCGCCCTCGTCAACCCTGCCTCTTTCAGGGTGGCCAGCCTAGCCCAGACTCACGCAAATCGCGGGCCAGCCAGCTTAGAATGCCCCCAACCCGAGCTGGGCTCGGCGGGGGCCGTGGGAATCTAGAGCAAGAGACTGTGCACGGTGGCGTCCACATACAACCATTGTTGGCGGGACCCCTTTACTTCCGGAAGGGCGTGAAGATGACACCCACACCCTCTGGCACGTCCGCTACTGAGAGCGACACTCAACTAGAGCACTGGTCTAGGGCGACCAACTCAAGATATAAGAAGTAGCAAAGTAGAGCCAAGGATGGGGTGAGCCCCACGAAAGCCACGCACAGGAACACGAAGGCGGAGAGGAGAAGAATGGACCTGAGATCAAAGTGAAGAACGTGGATTTCATAGTGCGTCGCATGGCATTGAAGAACTTCGAGAATTGCTGCAGCAGACCAGAGAAGAGAGCAAGGAGGTGAAGAGGAGTCTCGGTGGCCGACTGAAAGCACGAGTCCTCCCTAGGTGATTAAGGTAATTAATGACAACATATCTCTTGTTAGACTAATACTCTTACCTAGTTTATTTCAGATCAGTTCAACAATGGCATGGCAAGGACAAGAGGATGTGGAACTCCTTCAAAATGCTAAGGACAAAGATTGCCAAAAGCTCAATAATCATCATTTCTATTTTAATGATCCAAGATCACACTGAGTCTATGGGAAAGCCAATACTATTAAAAGGAAATAAGGTATTGCTTAATGATCTGGTTACTCAAATGCTTAGTGATGTTGCTCCAAAACCCTCAACCACTTTATCATTTCCACATTCATCCAAACCCCAAAGTTAAACTCGGCCCCACCGATTTGATCTATCCGGCGCCACCGAATTCATTTGACATAGCCACTGCCAGAAACCCTAGATAGTTCGCTCACACCGATATGGATCTCGGTCTCATCGAGATGGCCTTGCAAACTCTCTGTGATTCTTTCGTAACATTACGGTCTCACCGAAATGAGCGACCAGTCGCATCGTGTTTGCCTGACCAAGTCTCTGGTTGCTCATTGCTCAAATAGGTCTCACCAAGTTCATGCAATCGGCGTCATCAAGATGAGGTTTTTCCCTAGAGCTAACACATTGGTCCCACCGAGATTCCTAATGTTCAGATTTTGAACTGCTTCGGTCTCACCCAGTTCTCCAATTCGGTCTGACCGAGCTGGCTCAAATGTGTGTAAAGGTTGGTTTTTGTGTGGAGGCTATATATACCCCTCCACCCCCCTTCTCCATCAGTGAGAGAGCCATCAGAACGTGCCTACACTTCCACTACTTATTTTCTGAGAGAGAACCACCTACGCATGTGTTGAGACCAAGATATTCCAATCCAACCACAAGAATCTTCATCTCTAGCCTACCCGAAGTTTCTTTCCACTCAAGTCATCCTTCCACCATAACCAAATCTGTGAGAGAGAGTTGAGTGTGAGTTGAGTGTTGGGGATACTATCATTTGAAGCACAAGTGCAAGGAGTTCATCATCAACACATCATCTATTACCTTTTGGAGAGTGGTGTCTCCGAGATTGGCTAGGTTTCACTTGGGAGCCTCTCACAAGATTTTGGATTTGAACCAAGAAGTTTTAAGGGCAAGGAGATCGCCTACTTTTTGAAGATCTACCCAAGTGAGGCACGTCCTTCATGGATGATGGCCATGGTGGGATAGACCAGGTTGCTTCTTCGTGGACCCTTTGTGGGTGGAGCCCTCCGTGGATTCGCGCAGCAATTACCCTTTGTGAGTTTACGTCGCCATCAACAAGGATGTACGATAACACCACCTATCGGAACTACGCCAAAAATATCCATGTTTTCATTGCGTTTGCACACTCCAATCCCATCCCTTTACTTTCTTTCCATTATGATGCTTTACTCTTTCCGCTGCTCATACTCTTGGCATGCTTTCTTGAAATGTATTGTCAGTGCTTACACTTGTGCTAAAACTCCACCTCAACTTAAAGAATTTAAAAATTACCTCTTTTGCTTGTTGAGGGTCTAGTCACCCCCCTCTAGACACCTCTTCTCGATCCTTTCAACTGGTATCAGATCATTGGTCTCCATTGCTTTCGTTTCATAACCATTGGAGGAATATGGATGAGTCTATGATTGGGAGTATTAGATGTAGAGTGTCGATGCTTAATGGAGAATTCTATAGTGCTTGAAAAAATGAGATGCTTGAGATTTTCAATGAATATCATTTGAACTAGTACTAGCCCTTGTGTGCCTCCTATCAATCCCTTGCATCCTACCCCGATGAGTATCTTGACAGGACCCGCAATCTTAGAGCTATTAATCTTATCATAAGAGGATTGCCTAGAAATTAGCTTGTATGTTTGCCTTCATTTGAGTGTGCCTATACTATATGCAGATATCCTGATGAACGCTTTCCAAACTATTCCTCGAAAAATATAAATGAGAATCTTCAAAAGTCCATAGCTTTTCATAAAATGAAACCTGGTGATTCTAAATTTGATGATTGTCTATTTGAGATTCGTGACCTTATGCATGCCAAAGGAGATGTTGGAGTCATTAGTAACATCAAATCACAAGTCATTAGAATTCATAAAGATGCACATTGTCATGATCATAAATCTAATGAATCATTCTCTCTAGGTGATGATCATTTGCAATATGATGTTGAACATGGATACTATGATGAGGATGATGATAGTGACTTTGATCTTGATGAGTCAATGAGGCACTTTGCTCTCATGGCTAATATTCGTGGCTATATGTCTGGAGGAAAGGAATGGGTTCTTGATAGTGGATGTACCGACCATATGACCGGAGATAGAGATATGCTCCACGAGCTTGCAAATAATGATTGTCCCCGTAAGTATGTCACCTTTGGTGATAACTCGAAGGGTAAGGCAGTTGGCCTTGGTAAGGTGGCCATCTCCCATGATAGCTCTATTCAAAATGTCATGCTCGTTGAATCCCTTGGTTATAATCTGGTTTCGGTATCTAGACTAGCTAACTTTGGTTTCAATGTCCTATTTACTGAAGTAGATTGCCAAGTGTTTCGTAGAGATAATCATAAAATGGTATTTACTAGTATTCGTAGAGGTGACCTATACATTTTTGATTTCACTAAGAAATCCCAACCTCATACTTGTTTAATTGCTAAATCTTCTAAAGGTAGGTTGTGGAATTGAAGGTTAGGTCACGTGGGCATGCGAAATCTTGATAAACTTATTAAAGGTGATCATATCCTTGGTCTTAAAGATGTTAGATTTGATAAGGATAGACTTTGTAGTGCTTGTCAAGCAGGAAAACAAGTTGGAGGAAGTCATCCCGTGAAGAACATCATGACCACGAGAAGACCGCTTGAGCTACTTCATATGGATCTTTTTGGTCCCAATGCCTACAAGAGTCTTGGTGGTAACTCGTTCGGGTTGTTCATTGTTGATGAGTTTTCAAGATTCACGTGGGTGTTCTTTCTTCATGATAAATGGCGGGTCCAAAAGATCTTCAAGAACTTCGCTAGGAAGGCCCAAAATCAATTTGAAGTGATGATCAAGAAGGTTTGGAGCGACAACGGAACGGAATTCAAGAACGTGAATGTGGATACCTTTCTTTACAAGAAGGGATTTAACATGATTTCTTGGCTATGTACACACCTCAACAAAATGGAGTTGTTGAGAGGAAGAACTGGACGCTAATTGAGATGGCGAGAATGAATCTTGATGAATACAAGACAGCAAGACACTTTTGGGCGGAAGCGGTCGAGACAGCTTGCCATGCTACAAACCGACTATATCTTCACACGCTTCTCGGAAAGACTGCATATGAGCTTCTCACCGGTAACAAACCCCAAGTGGGATACTTTCGAGTATTTGGCTCAAAGTGTTACATTCTTGATAAGCATCGTCGTTCGAAATTTGCCCCTAAATCTCATCAAGGTTTCCTACTAGGTTATGGCTCAAACTCTCACACTTACCCGTGTCTACAACAATTTCACCTGAAAGGTTGAAGAGACAGTAGACGTGAAGTTTGATGAATCTAATGGCTCGCAAGTAGAGAAATTACCAAATGATGTAGAAGACAAAGATACTTCCGAAACAATTCAAGACTTATCTGTTGGCAAGATTCGCCCAAAAGAGGAGAAGGAGAGTACTTCGTCCATTCAAGTGGAAGCCTCAACTTCACACCAAGGTGAACCAAAAGTTGACTTGGAGGCATCCACAAGTGGAACATGTCAAGACAAAGGGAACGAGAAAGCACATCAAGATGTACCTCATCGACCTCCTTCTCCACCTCACAAACAAAATATCAATGCCAACAAAGAAGGACAAGAAGAAGAAGAAGAATACAATGATGAGGGTGTTCAACCCCAACCTAAACAAAAGCTCTCATGAGTTAGAGCAAGAATTGCAAGAGATCATCCCGTTGGACAAATATACAATGACGCTCAAACAGGGAGAATCACTCGCTCTAAATCTTGTTTGGCATTGAGGAAGCCCTTGACTGTCCGGATTGGGCGAATGTTATACACGAGGAACTACATAATTTGAGAGAAACCAAGTATGGACATTGGTTGAGAAGCCCAACGACAAGCACAATGTCATTGGAATCGAATGGGTGTTTCGTTATAAGCAAGATGAAGATGGAAAAGTTGTACGCAATAAGACCCGTCTCGTCGCCCAAGGCTACACACAAGTCGAAGGTATGGATTACAGTGAGACATATGCCCCCGTTGCTAGACTTGAGTCCATACGCATCTTACTTGCTTATGCCAATCACCATGACATCACTTTATACCAAATGGATATTAAAAGTTATTTTCTTAATGGTGAAATTGAGGAGGAAGTTTATGTCAAACAACCTCCTGGCTTTTTTAATCCTAAGAAACATAATCATGTCTACAAACTTCACAAAGCTCTTTATGGTCTTAAACAAGCTCCTAGAGCATGGTATAAATGCATGACCAATTTTCTTTTCGAAAAAGGCTTTGAAATTGGGAAAATCAATTCCACACTTTTTACTAAAAGGGTTAATGATGAATTATTTGTGTGCCAAATTTATGTGGATGATATCATATTTGGTTCGACTAAACCCTATTTTAGTGGAAAAAATAGAAGGCTAATGTCAGAGAAGTTTGAGATGTCTATGATGAGTGAACTCAAATTTTACCTTGGTTTGCAAATCAAGCAAACTAAGGAAGGTACCTTTGTTTCTTAACCAAAGTATACCAAGGACCTTTTTAAGAAGTTCAACATGCAAGAAAGCAAAGGTGTGAAAATACCCATGCCTACGAGTGGACATCTTGACTTGACTAAGGATGGCAAACCGGTTGACCAAAAGGTTTACCGCTCTATGATTAGTTCATTGTTATACCTATGTGCTTCCTAGCCCGATATTTTGATAAGTTTCTGCATGTGTGCACGGTATCAAGCGGCCCCTAAAGAATGTCAACCTAAGGCTATGAAAAGGATAATGAGATACTTAATTCATACACCAAACATTGGCATTTGGTATCCTAAGAGGTCTTCTTTAGATCTTGTTGGCTACTCCGATTCGGATTATGTCGGTGACAAGGTTGATAGAAAGTCCACATCGGGTACTTGTCAATTTATTTGTAGATACCTTGTGTCTTGGTCCGCCAAGAAAAAACAATTGGTATCCTTATCCACTGCCGAAGCGGAATACGTTGCCGCCGGATCATGTTGTGCTCAATTTCCTTGGATGAGCCCAAATCTATGAGATTGCAAGTCACTCACAACTTGAGCAATCTCAACATCACAAAGCCTTCATTTTATGGTTGTTGAATTCAAGGAAACATGAAGACACTCAGTATATCCTTTGGAAAAAAAATTTTGCGGGTGTTTTTTTTCCGGGTGACAATTTCAATATACCAAATATCATTCGGTATCATGTCTCATGATTGTTATCTTGGATACACAAGTGCTCTTCCTTGCAAGACTAACCCGTGTAGGAAGATGAACTGAAACTACTAGTGGTGCTCCAACTCTTGATGCACTACATTTGAGCATCCGACACAAGTTCGAGTACATGATCAAGGTCGACACCACCCAAGGTATGTTATTCCATCTTAGATAAGTTTTGACCCAAGTCATGAGTCAACGCAACTCAAGAAGATGTGAACACATCAAAATGCTTAAACAAAAATGGTAACCCCATTTTGAGCTTAAACGATGAGTATGACCTATGATCAAGTGATCTCACTTGACTCCTAAGTCAATATACTCTAACATAGGTGACTTGGTAGTCGACCCCTTCTAGATGAAGCTCTCTAGTGTTTCTTGCTATCTTCCTCCCCTTATTATGTATCTAATTCCTTGAAATTCTTTTCTTTGTTAATTCTTTGCAAAACCTTGTGAGATTTAATTTGCCAAGTGAGCTAAGTTGATAAAACTCTTCTTCTGCATGGAACTCGGACTCACCGATCCAAGTCTATCGGCTAGACCGAACTACAAGAATATAGTGTAGACAGTTCATCGGTACAACCGATGTGGACCAACCCGGTCTGACCGATATGCATCATCCATGACATTGGCAACTCGGTGTCACTGATGGAAACGGATCGTCATTACCAACTTCACTGCAGAGAAAACTTTTGCCATTGCATATTTCATTTCTTCTCCTGCTCCAATCAGTTATTCTTATCCTCTACCCGCATCTTCATCTGTAGTGTGTCCCAAGGACTAAACCTATTTGACTCATGCTCTAGAAGAACACTTCTTGGAAATTGATGTCAAAGGGGGAGAGAGAGCACATCAAAGCTTATCATATGGGGGAGAGAGCACATCAAAGCTCTTGCCGATGCTAGAGGAGAGAAGTCACATGTCTTTAAGAGGAGAAAGACATGTGTATATTTGTTTGCACCATTTCATGCTCGGATTTGTCTTGCTCTGATTTTCTCTTACCCTACCTTCTCCCATTATCCAATAACAGATTCAGGGGGAGAAAGAGTCCATATCTAGGGAAGAAAATCTTTGTAATTCATTGCATATATTTAAACCTTTGGGGACATGTCTATATCCAAATGAAGTACTAAGTACTCACTCATTACATGTCATACCAATCTTCGCATTCTTGTGGTTTCCTGAAATTGCTTTACATTAGAGTGTTCTTGTGTTATCTAAACCCGTTTTCTCAAGTTCACCTATTCCAAAGCCATCTCAAGACCACAAGTTAAGTATATGCATCACTCTCATGTGCATGATAATCTCTTGCTGATGTACATATTGTTTGCAAGAAGGATTCATGAACATGAAGGCACATTTCATTTTATCCACATCTTGTGCTCTGATGCATATAGCCAAGATACATGTAACTCATTGCTTGCTCTATCATGCCTATGCATTCACATGCTCTTATACTCTATCTTTACATGATTGCATACATGTATGGGAAGCCTATGCAAGTTACATGTCCTTCCAAAGCTTTACTTGTTACTCTTCATCTAAAGCTTTGATGTATGTTGTCATCAATTGCCAAAAAGGGGGAGATTGAAAGAACAAGTGCTCCCTGGGTGATTTTGGTAATTAATGACAACATATCTCTTGTTGGACTAATACTCTTACCTAGTGTATTTAAGATCAGTTCACAAATTGCATGCCAAGGACAAGAGGATGTGGAACAACTTCAAAATGCCAAGGACAAAGATTGGCAAAACCTCAAGACTCTTCATTTCTATTTTAGTGATCCAAGATCACATTGAGTCTATAGGAAAGCCAATACTACTAAAAGAGGATGAGGTCTTGCTTAATGATCTGGTTGCTCAAGTGCTTAGTGATATTGATGCAAAAAACCGAGCCACTTTCTCATTTCCACATTTATCCAAAACCCAAAGTCAAACTCGTCCCCACCGATTTGATCTATCCGGCGCCACCGAGTTCATTTGACATAGCCACTACCAGAAACCCTTGACAGTTCAGTCACACCGATATGGATCTCGGTCTCACCGAGATGGCCTTGCAAACTCTCTGTGATTCTTTCGTATCATTTCGGTCCCACTAAAATGAGCGATCTGTCCCACCGAAATTTCCTGACCAAATCTCTGGTTGCTCATTGCTGAAATCGGTATCACCGAGTTCATGTAATTGGCGTCATCGAGATGAGGTTTTTCCCTAGCCCTAGCACATCGGTCCCACCGAGTTATTCCCGTCGGTCCCACCAAGATTCCTAACATTCACATTTTGAACTGCTTTGGTCTCACTGACTTCTCCTATTCTGTATTACCGAGTTGGCTCAAATGCGTGTAACGGTTGGATTTTGTGTGGAGGCTATATATAGCCCTCCACCCTCTTTTCCATCGGTGAGAGAGACATCAGAACGTGCCTAAACATCCACTACAAATTTTATGAGAGAGAACCACCTACTCCTTTGTTGAGACCAAGATATTCCAATCCAACCACACAAATCTTGATCTCTAGCCTCCCCCAAGTTGCTTTCCACTCAAATCATCTTTACACCATAGCCAAATTTGTGTGAGAGAGAGTTGAGTGTTGGGGAAACTATCATTTCAAGCACAAGAGCAAGGAGTTCATCATCAACACACCATCTATTACCTTTTGGAGAGTGGTGTCTCCTAGATTGGTTAGGTTTCGCTTGTGAACCTCCGACAAGATTGTGGAGTTGAACCAAGAAGTTTGTAGGGCAAGGAGATCGCCTACTTCGTGAAGATCTACCCAAGTGAGACAAGTCCTTCATGGGTGATGTCCATGGTGGGATAGACAAGGTTGGTTCTTCATGGACCCTTTGTGAGGGGATCCCTCCGTGGACTCGCGCAGCCGTTACCCTTCGTGGGTTGAAGTCTCCATCAACGTGGATGTATGATAGCACCACCTATCGGAAACACGCCAAAAATCTTCGTGTCTTGATTGCGTTTGCACACTCCAATCCCATCCCTTTACTTTCTTGCCATTAGCATGCTTTACTCTTTCCACTGCTCATACTATTTGCATGCTTGCTTGAAATGTATTCTGAATGCTTAAACTTGTGCTAAAAATCCACCTCAACTTGAAGAATTTAAAAATTACCACTTTTGCTTGTTGAGGGTCTAATCACCCCCCCTCTAGACACCTCTTCTCGATCCTTTCTATTGGTATCAGAGCATTGGTGTCCATTGCTTTGGTTTTAATCACCATTGGAGGAAGATGGATGAGTCTACGATTGGGAGCATTAGACATAGAGTGCCTATGCTTTTGACGGAGAATTCTGTAGTGCTAGGAAAAATGAGATGCTTGAGATTTTCAATGAATATCATTTTAACAAGTATATTACTAGCCCCTGTGTGCCTCCTATTGATCCCTTGCATCATACCCCTGATGACTATCTTGACATGACCCGCAATCTTAGAATTATTGATCTTATCATAAGAGCATTGGCTAGAAATTTGCTTGTATGCTTGCCTTCATTTGAGTGTGCCTATACTATATGGAGATATCTTGAGGACCGCTTTCCAAACTATTTCTTGAAAAATCTAAAGTAGATTCTTCAAAAGTCCATAGTTTTTCATAAAATGAAACCTAGTGATTCTAAATTTGATGATTTTCTATTTGATCTTCGTGACCTTATGCATGCCAAATGAGATGTTGGAGTCATTAGTAGCATCATCTCACAAGTCATTATAATTCATAAAGATGCACATTTTCATGGTTAGAAATCTAATGAACCACTCTCTCTAGGTGATGATCATTGGCAAGATGATGTTGAAGATGGATACTACGATGAGGATGATGATATTGACTTTGATCTTGAGGAGTCAGTGAGACACTTTGGTCTCTTGGCTAATCTTCGTGGATATATGTCCGGAGGAAAGGAATGGGTTCTTGATAGTGGATGTCTCGACCATATGACCGGAGGTAGAGATATGTTCCATGAGCATGCGAAAAATGATGGTCCCCGTAAGTATGTCACCTTTGGTGATAACTCTAAGGGTAAGGTTGTTGGCTTGGTAAGGTGGCCATGTCCCATGATAGCTCTATTCAAAATGTCATGCTCATTTTATCCCTTGGTTATAATCTACTTTTGGTATCTAGACAAGCTGACTTTGGTTTCAATGTCCTATTTACTCAAGTAGATTGCCAAGTGTTTCATGGAGATAATCATAAAATGGTCTTTACCGGTATTCATAGAGGTGACCTATATATTGTTGATTTCACAAAGAAAGCCCAACCTCGTACTTGTTTAATGGATAAATCTTCTAAATGCAGGTTGTGGCATAGAAGGTTAGGTCATGTGGGCATGCGAAATCTTGATAAGCTTATTAAAGGTGATCATATCCTTCGTGTTAAAGATGTTATATTTGACAAGGATGGACTTTTTAGTGCTTGTCAAGCAGGAAAACAAGTTGGAGGAAGTCATCCCGTGAAGAACATCCTGACCACGAGAAGACCCCTTGAGCTACTTCATATGGATCTTTTTGGTCCCAATGCCGACAAGGGTCTCGGTGGTAACTCGTTCGGGGTGGTCTTTGTTGATGATTTTTCAAGATTCAAGTGGGTGTTCTTTCTTGATGATAAATGGCGGGTACAATACATTTTCAAGAACTTCTCTAGGAAGGCCCAAAATCAATTTTAAGTGAAGATCAAGATGGTTCGGAGCGACAACGGAACGGAATTGAAGAACGCCAATGTGGATACCTTTCTTGATGAAGAATGGATTTTACATGAGTTCTCGGCTACGTACACACCTCAATAAAAATGAAGTGGTTGAGAGGAAGAACTGGACGCTGATTGAGATGGCGAGAACGAAGCTTGACGAATACCAGATGCCAAGACACTTTTGGGCGGAAGCAGTCAAGACAGCTGGCCATGCTACAAACCGACTATATCCTCACAAGCTTCTCGGAAAGATGGCATTCGAGCTTCTCACTGGTAACAAATCCCAAGTTCTATACTTTCGAGTATTTGGCTCAAATTGTTACATTCTCGATAAGCATCGTCGCTCGAAATTTGCCCCTAAATCTCATGAAAGTTTCCTACTCGGTTATGGCTCAAGCTCTCACACTTACCATGTCTACAACAATTTCACCCGAAAGGTTGATAGATGTGAAGTTTGATGAATCTAACGGCTCGTAACTAGAGCAATTACCAATTGATGTAGGAGACAAAGATCCTTCAGAAGCAATTCAAGACTTATCTATTGGCAACATTCACCCAAAAGAGGTGAAGGAGAGTACTTCGTCCATTCAAGTGGAAGCCTCCACTTCACACCAAGGTGAACCACAAGTTGACTTGGAGGCATCCACAAGTGGAACACATCAAGACAAAGGGAACGAGGAAGTACATCAAGATGAACCTCATCGACCTCCTTCTCCACCTCCACAAGAAAATATCAACGCCAATGAACAAGGAAAAGAAGAAGAAGACAATGACGAGGATATTCAACCCCAACCCAAACAAAAGCTCTCACGATTTAGAGCAAGAATTGCAAGAGATCATCCCATTGAACAAATCTATAATGACATTCAAACCGGGAGAATCACTCGATCTAAATCTTGTTTTGCTAACTTCATTGAACATTACTCATTCATTTCTAACATTTAATATATGAAGGTTGAAGAAGCCCTTGACGATCCGGATTGGGTGAATGCTATGCAGGACGAACTACATAACTTTGAGAGAAACAAAGGATGGGCATTGGTCAAGAAGGCCGACGACAAGCACAATGTCATTGGAACCAAATGGGTGTTTCGGAATAAGCAAGATGAAGATGGACAAGTTGTACGCAACAAGGCCCGTATCTTCTCCCAAGGCTACACACAAGTCGAAGGTATGGATTATGGTGAGACATATGCCCCCGTTGCTAGACTTGAATCCATACGCATCTTACTAGCTTATGCCAATCACCATGAGATCACTTTATACCAAATGGACATTAAAGTGCTTTTCTTAATGGTGAAATTGAGGAGGAAGTTTATGTCAAAAAAAACTCCCGGCTTTGTTAATCCTAAGAAACCTAATCATGTCTACAAACTTCAGAAAGCTCTTTATGGTCTTAAACAAGCTCCAAGAGCATGATATAAATGCATGACCAAATTTCTTATTGAAAAAGGCTTTGAAATTGGGAAAATCGATTCCACACTTTTTACTAAAAAGGTTAATGATGAATTATTTGTGTGATAAATTTATGTGGATGATATCATATTTGGTTATACTAACCCCAATTTTAGTGAAAATTTTGGAAGGCTAAAGTCAGAGAAGTTTGAGAGTGAACTCAATTTTTCCTTGGTTTGCAATACAGCAAACTAAGGAAGGTACCTTTGTTTCTCAAACAAAGTATACCAAGGACCTTTTCAAGAAGTTCAACATGCAAGAAAGAAAATGTATGAAAACACCCATGCCTACTAGTGGACATCTTGACTTCACTAAGGATGGCAAACCGGTTGACCAAAAGGTCTACCACTCTATGATTGGTTCATTATTATACATATGTGTTTCCCGTCCCGATATTAAGCTAAGAGTGTGCATGTGTGCACGATATCAAGCGGCCCCTAAAGACTGTCATTTTAAGATTGTGAAAAGGATAGTGAGGTACTTAATTCATACACCAAACTTTGGCATTTGGTATCCTAAGAGGTCTTCTTTTGATCTTGTTGACTACTCCGATTCGGATTATGCCAGTAACAAGGTTGATATAAAGTCCACTTCAGGTACTTGTCAATTTCTTGGTAGATCCCTTGTGTCTTGGTCCTCCAAGAAACAAAACTTGGTATCCTTATCCACTGTTGAAGTGGAATACATTTCCGTCGGAACCCGTTGTGCTCAATTACCTTGGATGAGCCCAAATCTACGAGATTGCAAGTCACTTACAACTTGAGCAATCTCAACATCACCAAGCCTTCATTATATGGTTGCTGAATTCAAGGAAGCATGAAGACACTCATCATATCCTTTGACAATTTCTATATATGAAATTTCAATCGGTATCAAGTCTAATGATTGTCATCTTGGATACACAAGTGTTGTTCCTTGCAAGACTAACCCATGTAGGAAGATGAACTGAAACTATTAATGGTGCTCCAACTCTTGATGAACTACATTTGAGCATCCGACACAAGTTCGACTACATGATCAAGATCAACACGACCCAAGGTATGTTATTCCATCTTAGAGAAGTTTTGACACAACTCATGTGTCGAAGCAAGTCAACAAGATGTGAACACTCAAAATGCTTAAACAAAAATGGTAACTCCATATTGAGCTGAAACCATGAGTATGACCTATGATCAAGTGATCTCACTTGACTCCTAAGTCAATATATTCTAACATAGGCGACTTTGACGCCGGCCCCTTCTAGATGAAGTTCTCTAGTGTTCCTTATTTTCTTTGTTAATTCTTTGCAAATCCTTGTGAGATTTAATTTGCCAAGTGAGCTGAGTTGACAAAACTTTTCTTCTGCATGGAACTCGGACTCACCGATCCAACTCTATCGACTAGACTGAACTACAAGAATATCTTCTAGACAGTTCATCGGTACAACCGACGTGTACCAACCCGGTCTGACCGATATGCATCATCCATGACACTGCCAACTCAGTTTCACCGATGGAAACGAATCGTCATTACCGACTTCAATACTGAGAAAACTTTTTCCATTGTATATTTCATTTGTAGTGTGTCTCATGGACCAAACTTGTTTGACTCATGCTCCATAAGAACACTTCTTGGAAATTGATGTCAAAGGGGGAGAGAGAGCACATCAAAGCTTATCATATGGGAGAGAGAGCACATAAAGCTCTTCTAGATGCCAGAGGAGAGAAGTCACATGTCTTTAAGAGGGGAAAGACAGTTCTATATTTTTTGCACCATTTCATGCTCGGATTATTCTTTCTCTGATATTCTCTAACCCTACCTTATCCCATTATCTAATAACATATTCAGGGCGAGAAAGAGTCCATATCTAGGTAAGAAAATCTTTGGAATTCATTGCATATCTTTAAACCTTTGGCAATATGTCTATATCTAAATGAAGTACTAAGTACTCACTCATTACATGTCAACCCAATCTTGGTATTCTTGTGGTTTCCTGAAACTGCTTTATATTAGAGTGTTCTTGTGTTATCTAACCTTGTTTTCTCAAGTACACCAATTCGAAAGCCAGCACAAGACCACATGGTAAGTATATGCATCACTCTTATGTGCATGACAATCTCTAGCTGATGTACATATTTTTTGCAAGAATGATCCATGAACATCAAGGTACATTTAATTTTATCCACATCTTTTGCTCTGATGCATATAGCCAAGATACATGTAACTCATTGCTTTCTCTATCAAGCCTATGCATTCACATGCCCTTACACTCTATCTTTACATGATTGCATACATGTAGGGGAGCATATGCAAGTTACAGTCCTTCCAAAATTTTACTTGTTACTCTTCATATATTTTATCTAAAGCTTTGATGTATGTTGTCATCAATTACCAAAAAGGGGGAGAATGAAAGCACAAGTACTCCCAGGGTGATTTTGGTAATTAATGACAACATATCTCTTGTTGGACTAATACTCTTACCTAGTGTATTTCAGATCAATTCAACAATGGCATGGCAAGGAAAAGAGGATGTGGAACTCCTTCATAATGCTAAGGACATAGATTGGCAAAAGATCAATAATCTTCATTTCTATTTTAGTAATCCAAGATCACATTGATTCCATAGGAAAGACAATACTATTAAAAGGGGATGAGGTGTTGCTTAATGATCTGGTTTCTCAGGTGCTTAGTGATATTGATCCAAAACCCTTAGACACTTTCTCATTTCCACGTTTCTCCAAAACTCAAAGTCAAACTTGGCCCCACCGATTTGATCTATCTGGCACCACCGAGTTCATTTTACATAGCCACAGCCAGAAACCCTTGACAGTTCGATAATACTGATATGGATCTTGGTCTTACCGAGATGGCCTTGCAAACTATCTGTGATTCTTTCATAAAATTTTGGTCTCACCGAAATGAGAGATCGGTCCCACCGAGTTTGCCTGACCAACTCTTTGTTTGCTCATTGATGAAATTGGCCTCACCAAGTTCATGCAATTTGCATCACTGAGATGAGATTTTGCCCTAGCCTTAGCACATCAGTCCCACCGAGTTGTTCCCGTCGGTCCCACGGAGATTCCTAACGTTCACATTTTGAACTGCTTCAGTCTCACCAAGTTCTCCTATTCGGTCTGACCGAGTTGGCTCAAATGTGTGTAACGGTTGGATTTTGTGTGGAGGCTATATATACCCCTCGACCCCCTTGTCCATCTGTGAGGGAGCCATCAGAACGTGTGTACACTTCCACTACTGATTTTCTGAGAGAGAACCACCTACTCATGTGTTGAGACCAAGATATTCCAATCCAACAACACGAATCTTGATCTCTAGCCTTGCCCGAGTTGCTTTCCACTCAAATCGTCTTTCCACCGTAGCCAAATCTGTGAGAGGGAGAGAGAGAGAGTTTAGTGTTGGGGAGACTATCATTTGAAGCACAAGAGCTAGGATTTCATCATCAACACACCATCTATTACCTTTTGGAGAGTGGTGTCTCCTAGATTGGTTAGGTGTCGCTTGGGAGCCTCCGACAAGATTGTGGAGTTGAACCAAGAAGTTTGTAAGGGCAAGGAGATCGCCTACTTCGTGAAGATCTACCCAAGTGAGGCAATTCCATCGTGGGCGATGGCCATGGTGGGATAGACAAGGTTGCTCCTTCATGGACCCTTTGTGGGTGGAGCCCTCCGTGGACTCGTGCAGGCGTTACCCTTCGTGGGTTGAAGTCTCCAACAACGTGGATGTACGATAGCACCACCTATCAGAACCACGCCAAAAATCTTTGTGTCTTCATTGCATTTGCACACTCCAATCCCATCCCTTTACTTTTCTAGCCGTTAGCATGCTTTACTCTTTCCGCTGCTCATACTCTTGGCATGCTTGCTTGCAATGTACTGTAAATTCTTAAACCCTTGCTACAACTCCATCTCAACTTGAAGAATTAAAAAAAATTCTTGTTGAGGGTTTAATCACCCCCCTCTACACACCTCTTCTCGATCCTTTCACCGATCGATCCATCGGGACCCGAGAGGCGGCCCAAATCTTCGTCACCTTCCACTCGTGCAAGTCAGCGGCGGTCACGTGTCGGACCTTCTCCAACCCCTCAAGATTGACCACGGCGGACGGGCCCATTGCAGGTTCAGGCCCCGCCGGTGGCGTCGCCAGCGTACTGGCCCTCCCCTTCTTCTTCTTGGGGGCCATAACAACAAGATGGGCGAAAGAAGGCGCAAGGCACGGCGTGAAGGACGGGAGCTCGCTAGGGAAGGAAGGAGCAAAGGGCGGGCGCACGATGGAAGGTGATGGACTTTGCGGCACGCGCCTGGCCCTTTTTTAGCACAGGTAGTTGCTGACATGATGGGCGGAAGAGGAGTCGCCAACAACCAGTTACACGCCACGCGTTGAGCCAGTGCCACAAGCGATTGGGGGACCGCACTTCGCCCTTTCCCCTTGGCGTTGCCTCGAAGCCAAGTCAGAGCACGCCTTGGGCCTGTGGGCTACTATCAGTGTTCTGGGAACCAGGGTACCGACACTTTCCTGCCTGCGGCCCACGGCGTGGCTTCATCGACGGCACGGTGCGGCCTAGCCACAAGACCACCAAGACAAGACGCTCACGGGAGGCCAAGCCTCGCGAGGCGGGCGATTCCAAGACCTCCCGAGGGAGCAGCCTTCCCAGGCTACCTCCTGAGGAGCGGAGATTCCTATGCGGGTACGCAACCTCGTGAGGTTGCGATGACGCAAGATATGACAATCAAGGCAAGGCAAGCGCCACCGGGTGCAGAAGGCACAGTTTCCCCTTTGGTGCAAAGGGGGCAAGGATAGGCGCGGCTTCCCGAAGAGTCTGCCAAAGGTTTCCATTCCAGTGCAACAAGATCAAGACCACGGACGCGGCAGGATGAATGCCATCATCGAGCCCACCGCTACATCACGACATGTAGCTTTGCAGGCGAAGATGACCTTTCGTCAAGATAAGGTGTACCTTCTTCCCCCCTTCGAAATTGGCCATTGTGGGATCCCTTCCCGCCCAAATGATGTGGAAAGAGGAGCGAGGCCACTATAAATAGATGCTAGCATCCACCATAGAGGGGGATGAATCCATCTAGTCCTACTTCCTCATGAGAGCCCTCCTGAGGCCATTTCCCCACTGTAGCAAGTTCATATTCGCCCCTCGTGAGGCCAATCCACCACTAAGCAGGAGTAGGGTTTTACACCGCAAGGTGGCCCAAACCTGGGTAGACTGTTGTGTTCATCTTCTTCCCCTCTCACGTGAATCTAGTTTCATTAGGTCGCGAGACAGCGAGTTGAGGGTGAGGATCTTTGCACATGCCCCAGTGTTCGATCCTTCTTGGGTCTGTGGAGCCCTAAATCTGACACAATGCAATTCAAATAGACACATAATATGCATGATATGTGTAGATACAACATGGCATCACAACATAGCTCTACGACTCAAGTATTTATTTAAGAGGCTCTGAAGATCCATAAATAACATGATATTACAAACATGGGTCATATGACCCATCATACAAAGCGTACAAGCAAAGGAAGCATAACATGTCTGAGTACAGACAACTACAAATGAAATAGGCTAGGAAGCTTGACTATCTACAAGACCCTCCCGAGGGTATAAGATCATAGCTGGGATACAAGCTACTCATCTTAGTCCATGTAGAACTACTAATGAAATTGAAGTTTCCTCTACAAAAATACAAATTAAGAAAACATGAGTACAAATGTACTCAACAAAACTTATATCAGAGCTAACAACATATGCATCGCTATCAATAAACGGGGTGGTCGAGTTTAACTGCGGCAGGCCAGCTTTGACTTAGTGGTTATCCTGTATTATGACTATGACTGATTCTTTGGGGTGAGAAAGCGCACACGACGCTACTGCAGGATGCTGCTAACATGACACTATGATCATAGACCCTTCAACGAAACTGTGTGCGATGCAATAATCGCAAACGGTAGTGTAGAAAACTGTCAAAATGTGCAAAACTTTTGCGATGACGGATGCATCAAACACGGTTCAGATTTTGGTTGCGTGTGCGATGATGGGCATACGGTTCAGTTCAATTAACTATTTGCGATGAGGAGGAACAAAAGAAAAGGGCTGCCAGATGAAGGCGTGTGCGGTGTACAACATACTGTTCAGTCGGATGGACTGTTTGTGATTAGGCAACACAAAAGAAACAGTCAGCCAGATGTAGGTGTGTGCGATATACGGCATGCGGTTCACTCGGATGAACTATTTATGATGAGACAAGAGAACCGAAACGGTTCAATATAAGAAGATGTGTGTGATACGCGGCAAACAGATCTGTAATCAAAAATGTGTGCGAAGACCAATACTAACACCGACGGTTGCTGCTAATAAGACGTGTGTGTTGTGCGCAGAACAACATATATATATATATAT
>LR738710.1:322193873-322360504 GCA_902687465.1 Secale cereale
CAAAAAGGAGCATCAAAAGAATACAAACTCAAAGAGCACACACCCGGCCTCTACATAGCTAGGATGCACACAGCCAACACAAACACACACACACACACACACACACACACACACACACACACAAAAACACGGCAACGAATAGCAAATTCATATAAGACCAAAGCTATGCATAGCCGAGAAAAAAAAACCCAAAGTGATCAGGGCCACGATAGGCAAAGTACAGTGAACACCATATCCGCACCAGTTATCTAATGACATCACGCAGACGACAAGGTTCTTCAACAGCAACACCTTGAAGAAGGAAGCGACACTCAAGCGTCGCCGTCACCGGATCCAACCACCAAGGCCAGAATCTAGGTTTTCACCCTAAAGAATGAGTCAAAGCTTATCCGGGCAATGCCTTCAACAAGGTAACGACATAAAAAACATCGCCATTGCCAGGGCCAGGCCTAGGGTTTCACCCCGGACCGCGCGACCGGGTGCTCAAGTAGCACCACCATCGAAGTCATGCAAGTGTTGTCGCCGCCACTTTTTCACGATCCCAGCAGTTACATGCGATGTGACCGCCGCCAATGCACAACCATTCCTGTGCGCCAAGTGGTCGCCCATAATTTGCATCCCACTGCCGAAGTCATCCACTCAATCTTGATATGAACCAAAGATCTTGCAATGACCACCGCCTCCGTAGACCCGTAAGAGGTCACTACAGCACAGTGTGCAATCACCCTCACTCGGTCGATCGAATCTGAATCACCACCACCAAGTCGTGGATCATAGCGTCGCGGGTGGTCACCACCAGATCCATGGTTGCCGGACGCGAACCTTCATGGGATTGTGACGCCCACCATGCCCGTGTAAGATGTCATCGTAGATGTCAGCGCATCTATACATGAGCCATGGCGATAGCGAGGATTCACCGCACTTCAAGATCAAGCGCGCCGCCTAGAGCCCACAAGGACCATCAGACGGCTCCATGCACGAAGATCCAAGAGATGCTTGATGAGCCACCATGCATCCATGTAAGCATGCATCTTGTACCTTCTTACGTGGTTGACACATGCCATGTTCAGGCACGATCTGGAGTCCTCGTACATCGTCCGCCAGAGGAGACACTGCGAAGCTGCGGATTTGTAGCCGCTGGTCGACCATTTGATCCACATGGATGACCTCGACAAGATCACAGGCGGCCATGCAGCTCACACCGCGTGCGGTGCCGGCCAACTGCGCAGCACATCTGCCACAACCGCCGCCGCTGCACATAGAAAGAGTCCTCGCCGTCGCCATCGGCCACATGGACTTTGCCCAGCGACGTCCTCCGGCGACGGCGAGGGGGTCAGACTTAGAGCCTGCCGGTGGAGGGCGGAGGAGATGTTGCTGCCCGTTTTGCCTGGAGACGACGCGGGGGCCGATCCGTTTTTTCAGGAGGAGACGTTTAGTATCGATCCCTTATAAGGATGTGGGGACCCCGACTCATAAGTCGTGATCACCGAATGCACGTGTACGGTGATCCTAGAGATCAATGCTCACTGAACACACAGGAGCTGAATAACAAGAGTCTTACATCCATACATACCGTGTTACACAAGTAGGACCATAATGGTCAAGTCTTGAGAATATCATCGCATCGGAAATCTTCAACGACAACATGGACCCATGCCATCTGCCTTAACCCTACAGGCATTCTGACTGGGAAGCGTCCTAGCTTGCATGCTCGTTACCGAGAAATCTTCATCATAACCTGTTTTCTCCTGCCTGGCCAATAAAATAACCAGTGGCAAGCCAATGAGTACATTGAATGTACTCGCAAGCAACCCAAGTGTGATAACAGAATAAATGTGCAAGGCTCTACTGCTAGGTTGGCAGTTTTGCGGAAAGCTAGTTTTTCATATGCAATCATGATCAACATAAAACTAGGGCATGCATGTGTCTGTAACAAGTATCAGGAGGTCACAGACATCAATATCGAGAAAGAGTTGTAATCAACACATGCACAAGCTCATTGTGACTTCCTCACAATCACATCATCAATATCTCTGAATCGTGTTGTTTCCCAGAAACTTATGGACATAGTCTAAGTAGCACCACCCAACTGTCCTTGACCGCGGACACGGCTATTCAAATAGTTTGACACTCTACAGAGGTTGCACACTTTACCCACAAGATCCGGGGAACTTCCGTGTCATCCACGACCCGCGATACCTCAGGTACCCGGGGTAAGCACCCGATCACTACCTTTCCCTAGACGACACTAACATAGAGTCCACTCGATTGGTAGCAGCCCCGTGCTAAACATTTCACAACTCAAGGTTTGTGGAGACTCGCTCCGTATTCATCACATATCACAAGCACGGGGTACCAACGGTGTGTCCGGTGCCCTGTAAAAACAGTCATGGCCGCCTATCCAAGCACGACCCCGTCCCAGGAGTGACCTCATGTCACCCCCGTCACTAGTAATGCGGGCACCATGCTAGTATCGACCTAGGTAATCAATAATGCCCTTTCCCATATAAGGGTAGAGTGGTTGCGCATGTTTGGTTGGGACGGTAGTCACACATAAATCTAATCCATCTCTGTAAACAACACTTTCGTCGAGCCTCGGCACACTACTTCTTCACCAAGTAGTGCCCTAGCTCCTCATCAACTCACAGGGGCATTAGTGGCCCCCACTGGGTCATTTGCAAGTATGTCAGACCACACTTGTTTCACTCAATGCATAACCCTGACCCATTTTGCGTAGCCAACTACTATAGCATACATCTATCTACTCCCACCCACATAACCCTCATAGGAAGGTAGGGTCATGTTTGATGCAAGTATCAATAGTAAGCAACAAAGGTAGCAACCAAAGTGGTCTCCTCCTCAACATGATTCCGATGCATTGAATAATAAGGTGCTATGAGACATGCATAAAAAGGTTTCTTGAACATGGTCAAAGGGCTGCTTGCCTTATTCTTCAGAGTCTTCAAATCTTCTGGTCCATCTCCGAATACTCCGTTTATTACGTCAACTAACGATGGAAACAATCATAATAAGCAACATAATCAAAAGCAAAAATAAAAGTGCTCTAAAAATAGGAGTTGGACTTTTCTAGGATACCTCTGGTCATATTAGAAATGACCAAGGTGGTTTCATAGGTGTTGGATCAATAGGTAGTTTGGAACATTTCTATATGATGGAACCAAAGGGTTTATGGATTTGGAAGAAGTATACAAAAATATTTTCTTGAATGATGAGCAAAGGCACCCATCAACAAGTCATGATTTTAGAAGCATTTAGGAGTTGGTTTCACTGGATTTGGATTTGAAATGAATTTCCTAGGATTTTGCAAAGTTGATAAATATGAAGAAATGGCTCAATTTTTGGTGGGGTACAGAAACTATTATTAAAAATGTTCCAAAACTAAGTTTGGACATGACAAGCATCTAGGAACTTGAATCACTTCATTTGGATCAAGATTGAGCTCTCTGTGATTTTCTAAAGTTCATCACAGAAACGAAATAAAGGCATTTGATAAATATGTGTGAAGGAAAAGTCTCTGGAATAATGTGCATGTTGCACCATGTGATAGAGCATGATTTATGGAGCCATAGGAAATTTGAATCATGCAATTTGGAGTTCATATGAATATTCTAGGCATTTTTGAAGTTGACAGAAAAAGGGAAAAAGGAAAGGAATAGGGGTTATACCCTTATGCTGCACACTGGGCGGAGGATAGCCGCATAGAAACTGGGCCGGCCCATGGCTCGGCCGCGTGCACAGGGGGGGAGCGGTGACGTCGGAGGCGCCTTTCGGCGAAGCGCTTCCGCGCGGGGAAGGCGGGCTGCGCCGTTGCCGTTTCCACTTAAACGGTTGGGCCCGGCTGGCCCGATCGCTGCCAGGTGGGCCCCCTCCGTAGGGTTGTCTTCCTCCTCCCGCTCCCGCAACAGAGGGGAGGGGAGGCTGGAGCCGCGCGACGCCGGCGCCCGTTCCCGGCGGCACAAGCCAGCCCGGGCCAAGCTACGGCCACCGGAGGGGTCCCCGGGGAGTGGCGCGTCCAGGAGGTCCCTTGGGGCGACAGGGGAGGGGCCGGAGCTCCTCCTACATTGGTCATGGCGGCGGCCTCGTCGGCTGCTGGTGGAGCAGGCACCACGGGGCTCGGGAAGGAGCGGCGAGGGGTCAGGGAGCTTCGTACTCCAGTGGCCGTTCCCCTCCTGGTGGCCAACAGGGAAGAGGAAGGCCACAGGGAGCAAGCTAGGGAGGAGACCGACGGCGGCTCGACGGCCATGGAGGGGCAAGGAGAGCACTAGGGGAAGAGGGAAGACGTCTGGGAGGTGCACGGGAGAGAGGAGGGTCCAGCAGAGGCGAGAGGTGCTCGGGGGGAGGCCTCTTATAGGGGCAGCTGCGGTGCACCGTGAGCACGGTCCAGGGCACGCACGGGCGAGCTCGTGGAGAGAGAGGAGGAGGGCCGGGGAGGATAAGGCCGACCGTCCTGCAGGTCGTGGACGTCGAGGGCACCTCGGGGGACACGCTCTCTCTGCCCAAGGTTGTCGGAGGCAGCCGATTGGGGGCGGCTACAGTGCGGGGGCGCACTGTAGCGCGCTCCATAGCATGCGTTTGGCTGACATGGTCGTGACCTCGCCGCTCTGGTCGTGTCCAACAAGGCAAAGGTTGTCTAGAAGGTCAGAAGTGGAGTAAAGAAAGGCTCTGTGGTCTTGGATGCCCTGGGGAACCACTGGGATGAGGAGGGAGGTGAGGAAGAGGGTGAAACCTGCTGTCCAGCAGTGTAAATTGGGGTTTTACCCCCTCCAATAATTGAGCTAAGGCCAAGGGAATGTTACTGGGGGTAGATGATGATCAGAATAGGCTGTGGTAAGAATTGGAGGTAAGGAGAAAAAGTAAAAGAGGTTCAAACACTGGTTTTGGTAAATGAACAGAAGGTGTTTGATCAGTGTTTGGTCAAGCAAATGACATCCACTTGACATGGGACTTAACAGGATCAAATGTCACATATAATTAGGCCCCTACACCAAATTTGAGCTCATTTGGGCAAAGTGGCCAATGTAACTTTGGTGAACCCTAGAAATGAACAGAAATGGTTTCACCTTGTTTGAGTCAAGCAATTCATCTCCCCTTGATGCACCACTTGGTGTAGCATCATCATTTGGGGTTATGAACATGCCCACAAAGTTTGAGGCTCCAGATAAAAAGTTGACAATGTAAAGTTGTTCAAATTTGCATTTGAACAGAATTGGTTTTGGGGTGATCTGATCAAGTTGCTCTTGTCCAAATCTTGTGCCATTTGGTCTAGATGTCTTATTAGGCCATTCTAGCATGTGCACTAAGTTTGAGAGCATTTGGAAAAGTTTGGCAATGTAAAGTTGCTCAAACTTCAAATATGGACAGAATGGTTATGAAGGGGTTTGAGGATGTTTCCTTGATCTTCAAGGCATGAGGCTTTGCAAGATCATCAAATATGTCATATATGACATGATAGAATTTCCCTGGAATTTTTGGAGAATATTTCCTTTGTAAATGTTTCAAAAGCTTGAAATATCCAGAAAGGGTTTTGGAAGGATTTGTCCAATATTTTGAACATGACCATGTGTTGAAACTCTTATATATGGACAATATATGTCCTATGAGTCTCCCTGAATTTTGGCAAATATTTTTTAAATGATTAAATAATTTTTCCCTATTAAAGACCATTTCTGGCCTTAAGAAAAAGCTTTTAAATAAGATATAAAAATTAACTTTTAAAATTATACCTTTGTGGTTTCTGGGAGTCCTATACCTAATAGGATTCAAATATACTTTTTGAAAGATTTTTCACACCCTAAATAAGGTACTTGCAGTGCAAACCTCAATTCAGGGGTTTTTGGAAAACTAATTTTTGAAAATACCATTTGGCCAAAATATTTTTATAAGAAAATTCTATTCTGGTCTATACACATGGCATGATCATTGGGAAAAGGTTTTGGGTCAAGGAGATGAAGTATAAGAGTTGGGGGATTTATTTGATTTTTAGAGCACTAGCAAACAGCAGACAAGAGTCAAATCAATCAAAGTCAAAAACACTCAAAAGTTTTTGCAAATCCACATTTTTAACATGGAAATTAGCTTAAGCAATGTGACATGAAAATTAGGGTGTGACAGACCTACCCCCCTTACAAGAATCTCGTCCCCGAGATTCCCAGACTAGGCGTGGAAAGAAAGGCGGAGTCTTGGATACGGGGTAGTCTTCACTTCTCCTTGTTGGTTCTGCTTCCGAGCGGTGCTCCTTGGAATCCTGAAGTGCTTGATGGTATGGCTCCTTGCTTGATGCCTTCCTTGATGGAGGTTGCTGAGGGGTCTCTTGCATAGGTTAGGTTGGGTTAGCTGTCAAAGGCTCGGTGATCGATGTCCTTGCGGGCATCGGGCTAGCTAGAAGGTAAGAAGTACTTCCAGAGTGGGGGATCGTGGAAGATTTGGTGCACGGAGGGTATCTCAGGTGGTAGATCTAGCTGGGGAGCCGTCTACCATATGACTTGCAGTGATCTCAAAGGGTCCAAAGAACCTTGGTGCGAGCTTCCCCTTGACGTGGAAACGCTTGTTTCCCTCCAGAGGAGTTACCCGCAGGTACACGTGGTCCCTGATATGGAAACTCATGTTCCGACGGTGAGTGTCAGCATAGCTCTTTTGCCTTGACTTGGCTGCCTCCAAAAGTTCTCTGACTAGTTGGACTTGCTCTTCCGCTGCGCGGAGAATATCCGGTCCAAAGACTAGCCCTTCTCCAGTCTCTGACCAGTTGAGGGGTGTGCGACATCTGTGTCCGTACAACACCTCAAATGGTGCCATCTGAAGGCTCGACTGGTAACTGTTGTTATAGGAGAACTCGGCAAAAAGGAGACAATCCTCCCACTTGGCTCCATATGCCAAGACACAGGCTCGGAGTAGTGACTTCGAGAATCGGATTGACTCGCTCAGTCTGACCTCCGGTCTGTGGGTGGAAAGCCGTGCTGAAAGATACTTGGTTCCCAAGGCTTCTCGGAACTTCTTCCAGTACCTTGAGGTGAACTGGGTTCCTCGATCTGACACAATCTCCTTGGGAAATGCCGTGAAGACTTACAATTCGGTCGATGTAGAGAGCTGCCAGCCGGTTGCCATCATAAGGGGTCTTGACAGGAATGAAATGGGCCACCTTGGTCAAATGATCGACTATGACCCAGATAGAGTCATGTCCTCTATTCGACCTTGGTAATCCAGTGATGAAGTCCATTCCGACTTTATCCCACTTCCACTCAGGAACCTTGAGTGGCTGAAGCAATCCAGCGGGTTGCTGATGTTCAGCTTGACCCTTTGGCACACATCACACTTTGCAACATAGGTTGCAATCTCTCTCTTCATCTCGTGCCACCAGAATCGTGCCTTCAAGCCTTGAAACAATTTGGTGTGAGCGTTCCTTCGACACGGAAAAGCTCGGCTCCTCCGGGAGGAGTGGTTTGCAGATACGCCCGGTCTTCGACGTGGAAGTTTACTTCTTGATGACGGTGGTCGGTGTAGATCTTCCTTCTTGACAGGGCGGTCTTCAAACGTCTTCCATCCAGCTGTCCGTCTCTTCTTTGTCTTCGGGCAGACAAGTAGGCCATCAAATAATGATGTTACCCAACTTGTCCAATAGCTTCATGAGGTCTAAGGGGCACGCAAGGTAAGCTGGGGTATTGGTGGTGGTCTCGGTTGAGTATTGCAGAGGCCTTCCTGACTCTGAGTCAAGGCCCGTGGTCAGAATCTGACCAGGTTGTGGCTCGGTGGGGCTTAAGGGTTTCAAGGATTCTAGTGAGTGAGTGAACTTATATCATCCTATCCTTAAGCACAGTTTCTGAGATGCCAATTGCTCTATCTAGTACTCCGAACGGAAAAAGCGGCCTCTCGCATAGACCAACTTTAATCACCACTCATGCCATGCATATCCTCATGATTCTCAAGAGACGGTCTAACAAAATTATACTAGTCTACGATCCCCAAATCCATATGTACGTCTACCTCTAAAATCCAAAGGTAGATCATACATGCTGCTAAGCTTAAATTAAACTCCATAATCCAAGCACTCAACCTAACCTTGCAAGGCTCAAGATAATGCATCTCTATTCTAAGGAAACACGTCATATGCCACTCCAAGATTTGTTTCCTTCCTATAGATCAACTCCAATAGCCCGGTAATTACCATCAATCACCACATAATCCAACAATTCTACAAACCCGATGTCTACGGTGATCCACAAGATCTCAAATCCCTATAATCCCCAAATACTCGGAAGGACTAAGCATCACGTTAGTAAATCCACCAAATTCCCATCATCCGGGTCAAGTAAACTCCAAGATCACGATTATATAGATCCCCAAATCAACTCCGACAAATAATCCAATCTCCTAGGTTATTGTCCACCGAGAAGCATGATATCATAATCAGGATCATCGGTCTAAATCCAATCTTACTCCGAACCATGCAGACATATCCAGCATCTATACCAACCAGAATCACCTACATAAATCCAAGTTTCATGTCCAACGGGCACTCCTACATGCTTCCCCAAAGTCATGATCCTACCAACATGAAAACCTCACAATCCATCAAGGTCTCCGAAAATTCCTCGAAGTCACTGATGTAATCCACCAAGTCATCTGTCCAATATCCTCGAACTGGTCTATCTATGGCATCGTCAGACCTCATGCTATATCAGGATGAAAATGTGCTCACTCATCGTGTCCACTAGCTCCTTTACGAACCCAGTGTTGTGCATGGTTACAAAGGTTTAACAGGTTCTCTCGCTTTACCACGGGTTAGGCACATGGTTAAGGATTCGTGCTGGAGTGTCTCGTGAAGTCTCAAAGGGTCTAGGAATGGGTTACTGGTCTGGAGGGTTAAACGTAACTCTACGGGGTTGCAATAGATCGTGGAGGTTGTAGCAGAAGTCTTCGGTGCCAGTTGGTTGCCGAGGTAGAATCCTTGGTGCATCTTGTCTTGCGGGTCTTCAATTGGGGAGAGAGAGAATAGAGGGAAGAAGCAGCGTAGAGGAGGGAAATGCCTAAAGGGGGTTCTATAGTGCAGGTGCAACAAACAGGTGCAAAAAGGTCGAAACAAAAGAAACAAGGCAAGGAAGGTGATATAGCCATGCACTTGTTGCTTGGGGCAAAAGTGCGACTTATATCAAAACACAAACGAATAAAAGCAAACAAGACCCAATCATGGTTCTATTCGAACCATCATATGGACTCGACTGCGCCTAGGGGGTACACGACTCATCCTACCCTAGGGGTTCTCGGACTCAGTGTCATGACTTGTGCCTCGTGCAGTCTTCTGAGCTTCCTCGGGTGTTGCTATGTCCCTTGTAGTTGCTTGATGAATGATCCGGGTTGATCCTGAAGAATCTTCAACATCTTCTCGCCTGATGAGGTGATGGGGTGAAGGTGCCTCCTTGTAGCTGGCGTTGACTTGGTCTTCTCTTGTCTCTTTAATCATGACGATCCCTTGTGCCTTCTGGGCGTCGAGGGTACCAGGTAGGCAATCCATATGCAATGACAATTAACAAGGCATAATAGAGGTCCACCATGTCGGGTTTGCTGATGAAAACATCGACACCAAGAGCGGGGGACGAAGAGAACCGTTTTCCTGCTCACCATAGTGAGGCGGACCAAATGGCAAGGTTCTCATCCACCGGTGGTTGTCGATACAACAACGGTAGTGACATGATTACTCTATTAGCAATGCATATCATGATTTTGCATAACCTATAGCCTGGTCATCATAGGCCAATGTTGCACCATCTTGTGGGTTCTTGTCAAGGGTGTCCCCCATCTTCTGGGTCTTCATATCCTTATCCATCGTGGATGTAACTTCCGTTGGTATCGTCTTGTCGTGGTGTCACCAATCTTGTGTGCAAAAGTGGTGGGTGAGTGTTTGGCAAGGTGCACTCCACGAGGATTACAGAAAATCCAGTGGTCAGGGGCATAGGGGTTTTAGCGACCAAGGTTTTGAAGGGGAAGAGATCAAGTATAGCCTAGTTTTCGAAAACTGAGAAGGGAAGAGAAGTATAGATAGTTTTGAAAACTAGTAGTAGTTTTGAAAATAGTTTTACCCTAACTAACGACCATGCTAACTAAGGCTTCCTACAGTCAGGATGGCTCTGATACCAGCTCTGTGGGGACCCCGACTCATAAGTCGTGATCACCGAATGCACGTGTACAGTGATCCCAGAGATCAATGCTCACTGAACACACAGGAGCTGAATAACAAGAGTCTTACATCCATACATACCGTGTTACACAAGTAGGACCATAATGGTCAAGTCTTGAGAATATCATCGCAGCGGAAATCTTCAACGACAACATGGACCCATGCCATCTGCCTTAACCCTACAGGCATTCTGACTGGGAAGCGTCCTAGCTCGCATGCTCGTTACCGAGAAATCTTCATCATAACCTGTTTTCTCCTGCCTGGCCAATAAAATAACTAGTGGCAAGCCAATGAGTACATTGAATGTACTCGCAAGCAACCCAAGTGTGATAACAGAATAAATGTGCAAGGCTCTACTGCTAGGTTGGCAGTTTTGCGGAAAGCTAGTTTTTCATATGCAATCATGATCAACATAAAACTAGGGCATGCATGTGTCTGTAACAAGTATCAGGAGGTCACAGACATCAATATCGAGAAAGAGTTGTAATCAACACATGCACAAGCTCATTGTGACTTCCTCACAATCACATCATCAATATCTCTGAATCGTGTTGTTTCCCAGAAACTTATGGACATAGTCTAAGTAGCACCACCCAACTGTCCTTGACCGCGGACACGGCTATTCGAATAGTTTGACACTCTACAGAGGTTGCACACTTTACCCACAAGATCCGGGGAACTTCCGTGTCATCCACGACCCGCGATACCTCAGGTACCCGGGGTAAGCACCCGATCACTACCTTTCCCTAGACGACACTAACATAGAGTCCACTCGATTGGTAGCAGCCCCGTGCTAAACATTTCACAACTCAAGGTTTGTGGAGACTCGCTCCGTATTCATCACATATCACAAGCACGGGTTACCAACGGTGTGTCCGGTGCCCTGTAAAAACAGTCATGGCCGCCTATCCAAGCACGACCCCGTCCCAGGAGTGACCTCATGTCACCCCCGTCACTAGTAATGCGGGCACCATGCTAGTATCGACCTAGGTAATCAATAATGCCCTTTCCCATATAAGGGTAGAGTGGTTGCGCATGTTTGGTTGGGACGGTAGTCACACATAAATCTAATCCATCTCTGTAAACAACACTTTCGTCGAGCCTCAGCACACTACTTCTTCACCAAGTAGTGCCCTAGCTCCTCATCAACTCCCAGGGGCATTAGTGGCACCCACTGGGTCATTTGCAAGTATGTCAGACCACACTTGTTTCACTCAATGCATAACCCCGACCCATTTTGCGTAGCCAACTACTATAGCATACATCTATCTACTCCCACCCACATAACCCTCATAGGAAGGTAGGGTCATGTTTGATGCAAGTATCAATAGTAAGCAACAAAGGTAGCAACCAAAGTGGTCTCCTCCTCAACATGATTCCGATGCATTGAATAATAAGGTGCTATGAGACATGCATAAAAAGGTTTCTTGAACATGGTCAAAGGGCTGCTTGCCTTATTCTTCAGAGTCTTCAAATCTTCTGGTCCATCTCCGAATACTCCGTTTATTACGTCAACTAACGATGGAAACAATCATAATAAGCAACACAATCAAAAGCAAAAATAAAAGTGCTCTAAAAATAGGAGTTGGACTTTTCTAGGATACCTCTGGTCATATTAGAAATGACCAAGGTGGTTTCATAGGTGTTGGATCAATAGGTAGTTTGGAACATTTCAATATGATGGAACCAAAGGGTTTATGGATTTGGAAGAAGTATACAGAAATATTTTCTTGAATGATGAGCAAAGGCACCCATCAACAAGTCATGATTTTAGAAGCATTTAGGAGTTTGTTTCACTGGATTTGGATTTGAAATGAATTTCCTAGGATTTTGCAAAGTTGAAAAATATGAATAAATGGCTCAATTTTTGGTGGGGTACAGAAACTATTATTAAAAATGTTCCAATACTAAGTTTGGACATGACAAGCATCTAGGAACTTGAATCACTTCATTTGGATCAAGATTGAGCTCTCTGTGATTTTCTAAAGTTCATCACAGAAATGAAATAAAGGCATTTGATAAATATGTGTGAAGGAAAAGTCTCTGGAATAATGTGCATGTTGCACCATGTGATAGAGCATGATTTATGGAGCCATAGGAAATTTGAATCATGCAATTTGGAGTTCATATGAATATTCTAGGCATTTTTGAAGTTGACAGAAAAAGGGAAAAAGGAAAGGAATAGCGGTTATACCCTTATGCTGCACACTGGGCAGAGGATAGCCGCATAGAAACTGGGCCGGCCCATGGCTCGGCCGCGTGCAAAGGGGGGAGCGGTGACGTCGGAGGCGCCTTTCGGCGATGCGCTTCCACGCGGGGAAGGCGGGCTGCGCCGTTGCCGTTTCCACTTAAACGGCTGGGCCCGGCTGGCCGGGTCGCTGTCAGGTGGGCCCCCTCCGCAGGGTTGTCTTCCTCCTCCCGCTCCCGCAACAGAGGGGAGGGGAGGCTGGAGCCGCGCGATGCCGGCGCCCGTTCCCGGCGGCACAAGCCAGCCCGGGCCAAGCTACGGCCACCAGAGGGGTCCCCGGGGAGTGGCGCGTCCAGGAGGTCCCTTGGGGCGGCAGGGGAGGGGCCGGAGCTCCTCCAGCATCGGTCATGGCGGCGGCCTCATCGGCTGCTGGTGGAGCGGGCACCACGGGGCTCGGGAAGGAGCGGCGAGGGGTCGGGGAGCTTCGTACTCCAGTGGCTGTTCCCCTCCTGGTGGCAAACAGGGAAGAGGAAGGCCACAGGGAGCAAGCTAGGGAGGAGACCGACGGCGGCTCGACGGCCATGGATGGGCAAGGAGAGCACTAGGGGAAGAGGGAAGACGTCTGGGAGGTGCACGGGAGAGAGGAGGGTCCAGCAGAGGCGAGAGGTGCTCGGGGGGAGGCCTCTTATAGGGGCAGCTGCAGTGCACCGTGAGCACGGTCCAGGGCGCGCACGGGCGAGCTCGTGGAGAGAGAGGAGGAGGGCCGGGGAGGATAAGGCCGACCGTCCTGCAGGTCGTGGACGTCGAGGGCACCTCGGGGGACACGCTCTCTCTGCCCAAGGTTGTCGGAGGCAGCCGATTGGGGGCGGCTACAGTGCGGGGGCGCACTGTAGCACGCTCCAGAGCATGCGTTTGGCTGACATGGTCGTGACCTCGCCGCTCTGGTCGTGTCCAACAAGGCAAAGGTTGTCTAGAAGGTTAGAAGTGGAGTAAAGAAAGGCTCTGTGGTCTTGGATGCCCTGGGGAACCACTGGGATGAGGAGGGAGGTGAGGAAGAGGGTGAAACCTGCTGTCCAGCAGTGTAAATTGGAGTTTTACCCCCTCCAATAATTGAGCTGAGGCCAAGGGAATGTTACTGGGGGTAGATGATGATCAGAATAGGCTGTGGTAAGAATTGGAGGTAAGGAGAAAAAGTAAAAGAGGTTCAAACACTGGTTTTGGTAAATGAACAGAAGGTGTTTGATCAGTGTTTGGTCAAGCAAATGACATCCACTTGACATGGGACTTAACAGGATCAAATGTCACATATAATTAGGCCCCTACACCAAATTTGAGCTCATTTGGGCAAAGTGGCCAATGTAACTTTGGTGAACCCTAGAAATGAACAGAAATGGTTTCACCTTGTTTGAGTCAAGCAATTCATCTCCCCTTGATGCACCACTTGGTGTAGCATCATCATTTGGGGTTATGAACAGGCCCACAAAGTTTGAGGCTCCAGATAAAAAGTTGACAATGTAAAGTTGTTCAAATTTGCATTTGAACAGAATTGGTTTTGGGGTGATCTGATCAAGTTGATCTTTTCCAAATCTTGTGCCATTTGGTCTAGATGTCTTATTAGGCCATTCTAGCATGTGCACCAAGTTTGAGAGCATTTGGAAAAGTTTGGCAATGTAAAGTTGCTCAAACTTCAAATATGGACAGAATGGTTATGAAGGGGTTTGAGGATGTTTCCTTGATCTTCAAGGCATGAGGCTTTGCAAGATCATCAAATATGTCATATATGACATGATAGAATTTCCCTGGAATTTTTGGAGAATATTTCCTTTGTAAATATTTCAAAAGCTTGAAATATCCTGAAAGGGTTTTGGAAGGATTTGTCCAATATTTTGAACATGACCATGTGTTGAAACTCTTATATATGGACAATATATGTCCTATGAGTCTCCCTGAATTTTGGCAAATATTTTTTAAATGATTAAATAATTTTTCCCTATTAAAGACCATTTCTGGCCTTAAGAAAAAGCTTTTAAATAAAATATAAAAATTAACTTTTAAAATTATACCTTTGTGGTTTCTGGGAGTCCTATACCTAATAGGATTCAAATATACTTTTTAAAAGATTTTTCACACCCTAAATAAGGTACTTGCAGTGCAAACCTCAATTCAGGGGTTTTTGGAAAACTAATTTTTGAAAATACCATTTGGCCAAAATATTTTTATAAGAAAATTCTATACTGGTCTATACACATGGCATGATCATTGGGAAAAGGTTTTTGGTCAAGGAGATGAAGTATAAGAGTTGGGGGATTTATTTGATTTTTAGAGCACTAGCAAACAGCAGACAAGAGTCAAATCAATCAAAGTCAAAAACACTCAAAAGTTTTTGCAAATCCACATTTTTAACATGGAAATTAGCTTAAGCAATGTGACATGAAAATCAGGGTGTGACAAAGGACATGGTTGTATAACCAAATTAAACATCCACTTACATAGGTGGCTACTACAACCATGTCATTTGCACACACCAAAGTAAATTATTACATGCATAATTACATAGGTGGCTACTACAACCATGGCATTTCCACACACCAATAAAGTAAACTATATATTACATGCATGATTAACTAGCATAAATGATCATCTTAGTATCATCTACTTCTTGTGACGCTTGCTCCTCGATCCAGGCTCGTCAATTTGGGTAACAAGGAACTTCCTCATGTCAACGATCCGCCTGTGCATCTCATAGCATGTGTACACGCTCTTGCCCGCAATCCTGAGCTGAGGTTCATCTAGTTGCCGCATCCAGACCTTGTGCCAGGATACGGGACTTGTTCTCTGGGCATCCTGCTTCATCTTTTCGTAGTAGGGGTTGATGATGGCCAATGCGAGTTCAACCAGGGAGTCCTTCGTGCTACCCCAGACCCTGTAGTGCTCATGGATTTCGATAAGGTTCTCGCAGGCCAATCTAGTAACCCTGAGCGCTTTTACATCATCGGTGGTTTCCACCATGGCGAACTTGTAGTCGGTGCTGTTGACAAACCTTTTCAAATGGTCGCAAGGCTCTGTGGCCATGCATTAGTGGTAGATGAGGACATGATGGCGCACACACAATTGGGCGACAACAACCTTCTGATCTATGTCGGGATGACCGGCGGTGTACTGGAGGTCGATGTCGATCACCTTGTACTTGTCTCCAGCAAGCAACTGCTCAACGGTGTTGATGTTGTCGTCCACCACGGCCAGGTCGATGGTGTACACCACCGAGATATCCGTCTCCCTCGCGTGGGTCTCCACTTTATGCTCGCCGAAATCCATTGAAGCGCCGCTAGACATCCCCTCTCTATGTGTCGTTGTGGGTGTGCTTGTTGTGTTGTGGGGCGCGATTGAAAGGTTGAAGAGAATAAGGTTATAATGGTTGCGAGAATTAAAGGGGAAGCCGGACGGCCAGGAATATCAGCAGACCCTGATGGCAGTTCTAATTTGCAGTGCGTAACTCCATCGTGCCGCACGTAACTGCACCGCGTGGCAACACACGCAGCGCAACCGCATCATATGGGGCCCCTGACGTGCGCAGGCCCAAACGCTGGCAGAGCGCGCACGGAGGGACGCAAGCAGAGCGCTCCGCGGTCGCCTCAACAGCGAGCAACCATATAGAAGTTGAACACGTAAGGAAAAGTTGTCCACAAGCCGAGCAAGCCGACGGACGCGAACAGAGCGCGCCGACGGACAGGAGCAGAGCTTGCCGCGGGGTCTAACGGCGAGCACAGCACGCTGCGTCGCCTACCGGCGAGCAGAGCTTGTCGAGGGACGCGAGCAGAGGCCGGCACAGCGGGTAACTGCATTGTCGCGCCGCGCCCGGTGCAACCGCATGCACACGAACGTGCGTGATCATGCACCGGCCCCAAACACTGGTAGCACAACTTATAAATTGACGGAGGGAGTACTAGTTACAGTGATGCATATAATTAAGCAAAGGGATCGCACATGTCTGTATTGACTAGAACGAGAATGCAATCGTACAATAAGAATTAAAGCCACGATGATGCGATCGCAATGGTGGTTACAGGAGGCAAGAAGAAAGATGCATCCATCAACGTACGACCTCCTCCTCCTCAACTCAGTGCGCCGGGCCACCGACAGGCGGCTAAGGAGCGGCGGCTTTTGTGGCGAGGTCAAGGTGCTTCTCAGCAAAGGCATCCAAGACTTCCAGCCGGTTGAAGAAGGCCAACGTCGTAGCATCCTCACTGGCCTTGTAGATACCTATGTACAAGATTTTCTCGTACACTTGGATGTGTAGGTCGACGAATTCTTGTAGGGAGAGGCGCCTCGCGGCAAGCGTGACCTCCAGATGGACATTCTTCATGGCGTCAGCGGGCAGTCGTAGGCCCACCAGTGCTTGAAAGAGGTTCTGACCATGGAGGCCGATTAGGATGACACGCAATGAGGAGCCCGGGCGCGCGGGCTAGAGGATTACGGCGATGTCGTCCGCGAGCTTCTTGACGACAGTGAACTTGTTGGTGGTGGCAACGATCATCTGGTCCAACTGAGAGTCGTAGTTGGCGTCGGCGACAGCCATCCACCAGCCGGTTTCCAACACCGTCTGGAAACGACCCTCGGTGCCATGCCGCAGGCCGGCGTCATGGACCATCTGGCACAGCTGCTGGCCGCTCGCGCACATCGCCACCACGGGTCTGGAGTGAGCACTTTTGTGCTTAGTCTAGGTGCTCAGGCAAATGCTTAGGTGCGTACGATGTGGTAGATGCATTGGAATGGAGGGCGCCTTTATATGAGTGCAAACTGTGTTGCATTCACATCGTGCTGCCTCTTTTCCCGGTCCTCCTCCCATTACTTCCCTCATGCATTCACAATGCTAGTTGAAGGAGGATGCATCATTGGTCGTTCAACATTTCACGAACCGCTACCCTCTCCCTCGTCTGCACTAAAGCCGTACCAGGAACTGCGCCGCTTGCTGCACGCCCGGCTGAACACGCCTCCTCGTCTGCATCTATGCTTAATTACTGAATTTTAGTTGCAAAAATTAGATACTGCTAGTGATTTTTAGCTTCGTATTTTGACAAATCGTGGTGTTACAAAGTTGACAAATGGCAATGTTACTAGATCAACAAATGTCAATCTTTCCAGTTTGAAAAATGGCAACATACCCAATATGACAGATGCAAATCCTACCAAATTGTTTGTACGTGGTTGCACATGGGTCGTCCAAAACAACCATTTGCGTTGAAGGGATGCACAAATCCTACGCTGCGAATTTTTCCTTGACTTAAGGGGGGAGACCTTAGCTCTCACTTTGCATACGGGTGTTCTACCTAAAACGTTTGCGATCAAGAGCTGCAGAAATCCTACTCGGCACATTTTCTCTTGGCTTGCTAGGGAAGCTGTCGATTTGCATACGAGTGTTCTAACTAAAATGTTTGCGATCAAGAGCTGCACAAATCCTGCATTGGAGTACAGTCGCACACCTCCCATTTAGTCAAGCACTCAAGCACCTGTCCGCACGCGCGGCACCTCCTAGCCATCAAAAGAGTGAGACATGGCATCACGTGAATGGTTAAGAGAACGCACACAATTTAAATTATACGAAACGTTTGAGATGTTACAGTGGCAGCTACTTGTTTCAAAATGCCTTTGTTGGCTGTTATTTGAGTGTGCCTTCTCTAAAAATGGACACGAAAAATACCACAACGTGTCGGGTGCCATTCAAAGATAGCATGCCAAGTTTCACGAATTTCAGACGATTTTTGGATTTACTAGAATTTAAAAACAAAGTATCTCAAAATTTTGTCGGCAATCGACAGTGCCCTGGTGTTTCAAATTCATTCCCATTTCTTGCATGGGACCTAAGCATGCACGAAAGGAAACAGATTTGATTTTTCAACCAATTTATATGCACTGGAGCATGTGCATGTAGTTCAAATTTGAATTATGCATATAAAATGCCTAGAAAACCCACTTAATGTATAAAAATGTCCAAACGAACCCCGAAAAATTCCTAAATTAAACACAACACTCCTGTTGCTCTATGTTGACATTAGTATTTTTTTGAAAGCAATAAGAGGTAACCGATATCATTTTGTCCCCAAAGGTGGCACGTTCCCTACCAAAACCATCATGCTTGTTGTGAGAAGCTCTGGTTTTTGAGAAGCTTCTACCCAAACCCGCCCCAAATGGGAAAAATTTGCCATGTATGTTGATGCCGCTCCATGATAGCATGCCAAGTGTCATGAATTTCAAATGAGTTTTGGATTTACTAGAATTTAAAAACCAGGCATCTCAATGTTTTCGGCCGAGTGACGGTGGCAGGGTGTTTGAAATTCATTCCCATTCTTGCATGGGACCTAAGTAGGCACCGAAGGACACTGTTTGAATTTTCAACCCGTTTATATGCACTAAAGCATGTGCATGCAGTTCAAATTTCAATTATGCACATAAAATGCATTGAAAACCCACTTAATGTATAAAAATGTCCAAGCGAACCCCGAAAAAATCCAAAATTAGACACAATTTTTTTTTGAAAGCAATAAGAGGCAATGAATATTGTTTCGTCCCCAAAGGTGGCACGTTCCCTACCGAAACCATAACGCTTGTTGTGAGAAGCTTTGGTTTGTGAGAAGCTTATACCCAAAACTGCCCCAAATGGGACAAAAATTTTACCACGACATATTGATGTCGCTCCATGATAGCATGCCAAGTTCCATGAATTTCAGACGAGTTTTGGATTTACTAGAATTTAAAAACTAGGTATCTCAATGTTTGCAGCCGAGTGACGGTTGCAGGGAGTTTGAAATTCATTCCCATTTCTTGCATGGGACCTAAGCATGCACCGAAGGACACGTATTTGATTTTTCAACCTGTTTATATGCGCTGGAGCATGTGCATGTAGTTCAAATTTGAATTACGCACATAAAATGCCTAGAAAACCCAGTTAATGTATAAAAATGTCCAAACGAACCCTGAAAATTCCAAAATTAAACACAACACTCATGTTGTTCTATGTTGACACTAGAAAATTTTTGAAAGCAATAAGAGGCAACAGATACCGTTTCGTCCCCAAAGGTGACACGTTCCCTAACGAAACCATCACGCTTGTTGTGAGAAGCTCTGGTTTGTGAGAAGCTCTCGTTTGTGAGAAGCTTATACCCAAAGCTGCCCCAAATAGGACAAATTTTTACCACGGCATGTTGATGCCTCTCCATCATAGCATGCCAAGTTTCATGAATTTCAGACAAGTTTTTGATTTACTAGAATTTAAAAACCAGGCATCTCAACATTTTGCCGGCAATCTACAGTGCCCTGGTGTTTGAATTTCATTTCCATTTCTTGCATGGGAGCTAGAAATTCACCCAAGGACACACATGTGATTTTTCAACCAACTTTGGTGCACTGGAGCATGTGCTTGTAGTTCAAATTTGAGTTATGCACATAAAATGCCATGAAACCCCAGTTAATGTAGACAAAAGACCAAGCGAACCCCGAAAAATTCCAAAATTAAACACAACACTCATGTTGTTCTATGTTGGCACTAGAAATTTTTTGAAAGCAATAAGAGGCGACGAATATCGTAACGTCCCCAAAGGTGGCACGTTCCCTACCGAAACCATCACGCTTGTTGTGAGAAGCTCTGGTTTGTGAGAAGCTTATACCCAAACCTGCCGAAATGGGACAAAATTTTTACCACAGCATGTTGATGCCACTCCATGATAGCATGGCAAGTTTCATGAATTTCAGACGAGTTTTGGATTTACTAGAATTAAAAAACCAGGCATCTCAATATTTTGCCGGCAATCAACAGTGCCCTGGTATTTGAATTTCATTCCCATTTCTTGCATGGGGCCTAGAAATTCACCCAATGACACACATGTGATTTTTCAACCAACTTTGGTGCACTGGAGCATGTGCTTGTAGTTCAAATTTGAATTATGCACATAAAATGCCCAGAAACCCTAGTTAATGTATAAAAAAGGCCAAATGAACCCCAAAAAATTCCAAAATTAAACACAACACTCCTGTTGTTCTATGTTGCACTAGAAATTTATTGAAAGCAATAAGAGGCAACGGATATCGTTCCGTCCCCAAAGGTGGCACGTTCCCTACTGAAACCATCACGCTTGTTGTAAGAAGATCTGGTTTGTGAAAAGCTTATTCCCAAACCTGCCCCAAATGGGACAAAAAAATTACCACGGCATGTTGATGCCGCTCCATGATAGCGTGCCAAGTTTCATGAATTTCAAACAAGTTTTGGATTTTCTTGAATTTAAAAACTAGGCATCTCAACGTTTTGCCGGCAACCAACAGTGCCCTGGTGTTTGAATTCCATTCCCATTTCTCGCATGGGACCTAGAAATTCAGCAAAGGACACAGATGTGATTTTTCAACCAACTTTGGTGCACTGGAGCATGCGCTCGTAGTTCAAATTCGAATTATGCACATAAGATACCCAAAAACTCAATTAACGTATAAAAAGGCCAAACGAACCCTGAAAAATTCCAAAATTAAACACAACACTCTTGTTGTTCTATGTTGACACTAGAATTTTTTTGAAAGCAATAACAGACAACGGATATGGTTCCGTCCCCAAAGGTGGCACGTTCCCTACCGAAACCATCACTCTTGTTGTGAGAAGCTCTGGTTTGTGAGAAGCTTATACACAAACGTGCCCCAAATGGGATAAAAAAATTACCATGACATGTTGATGCCGCTCCAGGATAGCATGCCAAGTTTCATGAATTTCTGACAAGTTTTGGGTTTACTAGAATTTAAAAACCAGGCATCTCAACATTTTGCCGGCAATCTATAGTGCCCTGGTGTTTGAATTTCATTGCCATTTCTTGCATGGGAGCTAGAAATTCACCCAAGGACACACATGTGATTTTTCAACCAACTTTTGTGCACTGGAGCATGTGCTTGCAGTTCAAATTTGAATTATGCACATAAAATGCCCAGAACCCCCAGTTAATGTATAGAAAAGACTAAGCGAATCCCGAAAAATTCCAAAATTAAACACAACACTCCTGTTGTTCTTTGTTGGCACTAGAAATTTTTTGAAAGCAATAACAGGCAACGGATATCGTAACGTCCCCACAGGTGGCACGTTCCCTACCGAAACCATCACGCTTGTTGTGAGAAGCTCTGGTTTCTGAGAAGTTTATACCCAAACCTACCCAAATGGGACAAAAAAAATTACCACGGCATGTTGACGCCACTCCATGATAGCATGCCAAGTTTCATGAATTTCAGACGAGTTTTGGATTTACTAGAATTAAAAAACCAGGCGTCTCAATATTTTGCCTGCAATCAATAGTGCCCTGGTGTTTGAATTTCATTCCCATTTCTTGCATGGGGCCTAGAAATTCACCCAATGACACACATGTGCTTTTTCAACCAACTTTGGTGCACTGGAGCATGTGCTTGTAATTCAAATTTGAATTATGCACTTAAAATGCCCAGAAACCATAGTTAATGTATAAAAAAGGCCAAATGAACCCCGAAAAATTCCAAAATTAAACACAACACTCCTGTTGTTCTATGTTGACACTAGAATTTTTTTGAAAGCAATAAGAGGCAACGGATATCGTTCTGTCCCCAAAGGTGGCACGTTCCCTACCGAAGCCATCACGCTTGTTGTAAGAAGATCTGGTTTGTGAAAAGCTTATACCCAAACCTACCCCAAATGGGACAAAAAAATTACCACGGCATGTTGATGCCGCTCCATGATAGCATGCCAAGTTTCATGAATTTCAGATAATTTTTCAATTTTCTTGAATTTAAAAACTAGGCATCTCAACGTTTTGCTGGCAATCAACAGTGCCCTGGTGTTTGAATTTCATTCCCATTTCTTGCATGGGACCTAGAAATTTAGCAAAGGACACACATGTGATTTTTCTACCAACTTTGGTGCACTGGAGCATGTGCTCGTAGTTCAAATTTGAATTATGCACATAAGATACCCAAAAACTCAATTAACGTATAAAAAGGCCAAAGGAACCCCGAAAAATTCCAAAATTAAACACAACACTCTTGTTGTTCTATGTTGACACTATAACTTTTTTTGAAAGCTATAACAGGCAACGGATATCGTTCCATCCCCAAAGGTGGCACGTTCCCTACCGAAACCATCACTCTTGTTGTGAGAAGCTCTGGTTTGTGAGAAGTTTATACCCAAACCTGCCCCAAATGGGATAAAAAAATTACCACGACATGTTGATGCCGCTCCAGGATAGCATGCCAAGTTTCATGAATTTCAGACAAGTTTTGGTTTACTAGAATTTAAAAACCAGGCATCTCAACATTTTGCCGGCAATATACAGTGCCCTGGTGTTTGAATTTTGTTGCCATTTCTTGCATGGGAGCTAGAAATTCACCCAAGGACACACATGTGATTTTTCAACCAACTTTGGTGCATTGGAGCATGTGCTTGTAGTTCAAATTTGAATTAGGCACATAAAATGCCCAGAAACCCCAATTAATGTATAGAAAAGACTAAACGAACCCCGAAAAATTCCAAAATTAAACACAACACTCCTATTGTTCTATGTTGGCACCAGAAATTTTTTGAAAGCAATAAGAGGCAACGGATATCGTAACGTCCCCAAAGGTGGCACGTTCCCTACTGAAACCATCACGCTTGTTGTGAGAAGCTCTGGTTTGTGAGAAGCTTATACCCAAACCTGCCCAAATGGGACAAAAAAATTACCACGCATGTTGATGACGCTCCATGATAGCATGCCAAGTTTCACGAATTTCAGATGAATTTTGGATTCACTAGAATTAAAAAACAAGGCATCTCAATGTTTTGTCGGCAATCAACAGTGCCCTGGTGTTTGAATTTCATTCCCATTTCTTGCATGGGACCTAGAAATTCACCCAAGGACACACATGTGACTTTCAACCAACTTTGGTGCACTGGAGCATGTGCTCGTAGTTCAAATTTGAATTATGCACATAAGATAACCAGAAACTGGAGTTAATGTATAAAAAAGGCCAAACAAACCCCAAAAAAATTCCAAAATTAAACACAACACTCCTGTTGTTCTATGTTAACACTAGAAATTTTTTGAAAGCAATAAGAGGCAACGGATATCGTTCTGTCCCCAAAGGTGGCACATTTCCTACCGAAACCATCACGCTTGTTGTGAGAAGATCTCGTTTGTGAGAAGATCTAGTTTGTGAGAAGCTACCCAAACCTGCCCCAAATGGGGCATAAACTTTTACCACGGCATGTTGATGCCGCTCCATGATAGAATGACAAGTTTCATGATTTCAGACGAGTATTGGATTTTCTTGAATTTAAAAACTAGGCATATCAACATTTTGCCGGCAATCAACAATGCCCTCGTGTTTGAATTTCATTCCCATTTCTTTCATGGGACCTAGAAATTCACCAAAGGACACACATGTGATTTTTCAACCAACTTGGGTGCATTGGAGCATGTGCTTGTCGTTCAAATTTGAATTATGAACATAAAATGCCCAAAAACTCAATTAACGTATAAAAAGGCCAAACGAACCCCAAAAAATTCCAAAATTAAACACAACTCTCCTGTTGTTCTATGTTGACTTTAGAATTTTTTTTGAAAGCAATAGGAGGCAACGGATACCGTTCCGTCGCCAAAGGTGGCACGTTCCCTACCGAAGCCATCACTCTTGTTGTGAGAAGCTCTGGTTTGTGAGAAGCTTATACCCAAACCTACCCCAAATGGAACAAAAATTTTACCACGACATGTTGATGCCGCTCTAGGATAGCATGCCAAGTTTCATGAATTTCAGACGAGTTTTGGATTTACTGGAATTTAAAAACCAGGTATCTCAACATTTTGCCGGCAATCAACAGTGCCCTGGTTTTTAAATTTCATCCCATTTCTTGCATGGGACCTAAGCATGAATCCAAGGACACATATTTGATTATTCAACCAATTTATATGCACCGAAGCATGTGCATGCAGTTTAGTTTTGAATTGTGCACCTGAAATGGCTAGAAAACCAGATTAATGTATAAAATGCCCAAACGAACCCTGAATAATTCCAATTCTTTTACGACACACGTATAGTTGCATGTTCATTGTAGATAAAAGGTCTAGCAATTCAAACAACGTCCATTTCCGCTGTGACCCCATTATGTAATTCAAATGAAGATGAAAATCAAGTAGATCGCACACAGTTTATTATCACCAACCATGTGAGATGCAGCACAAAATATCCTGAAGCACCGTTAGTGTGTAGTACGCCTATGGCTTACGCGAGAAGGTGAGTCGGCTACATTCCATAGCTGGCGTCTCAAGCACATAAGGTCGCTCCCCAAATACTCCCGCCTCTGCATCCCTCGCAATCTCGTAAAATATTACTGCCTTGTAATCTCGAAAATATCTACCGCATGGAAGGTTTTAATGTTTGATGGCACATGATTAGTATGTGCTTCAGTACCTTGATTCAAATTTTCAGTAGCCTCGGCATTTCACTCCCGCCTCTGCATCCATCGCAATCTTAAAAATATCTACTCGCCCTTGATCCAAATTTTCAATAGCCCCGCCTTGTACTCCCGCCTAGTAAAATTTTCAGCTGTCGCAGTATTTCCTCAAACACAAACTTGCCCCCGCCCCCCTCCACACACACCACACACTCCCCAAAACCTCGGCTCACAAAGACACACACAACCCTCAAAACCACTGGTAGGTCGCCGCCATCGCAGGCTCCTCCATCCTCAACCTCTGCTTGTGTGCCGGGGAGCTCGAGGAGCCAATGGCCAAAAAGACGTTTATCATGGCCTTTTTGCCCGATGTCGGCAAGGTGGTCGCCGAGGTGTCCTCGCCGTCCTCCGCGGGCTCGATCCGGCATTGCCGGTCCCCCGATCCGCCCGCCGCCGTGCCCCTACGCTGGTTCGAGTACTTCTGAAAGTGCAACTATCCCCGGGTGGTTTCGGTAATTACTAACAACATATAGCTCATTGAACTAATGCTATCTCAAGATGATATTTCAGGAAAGTTCAGTGATTGGCATGGCATGAACTAGGAATGTGGACCCCTCAAAATCCTAAGGATAAAGGATTAGCTCAAGCTCAAGACTCTACATTTTCTATTTTAGTGATCCAAGATCACATTGAGTCCATCGGAAAGCCAATACTATTAAAAGGGGATGAGGTGTTGCCTAATGGGTTTCTTGCTCAAAATGCTTAGTGATATGCTCCAAAACTCTCAACCACTTTCTCACATCCACATATGTCCCAAACCAAAAGTCAAACTCGACCCCACCGAAAAGATCTATCCGGCGCCACCGAGTTCATTTGACATAGCCACTACCACTAAACCCTAATCACTTCGATCTCACCGAAAGGGATCTTGGTCTCACCAAGATGGGATTGTAAACTCTCTGTTTCCCTTCATAACATTTCGGTCTCGAAAAGATGAGCAATAGGTCCCACCAAGTTTGCAATGCAAACTCTCAGTTTCCTCTTTGTAATGTTTTGGTCTCACCGAAACGAGCGAATCGGTCCCACCGAGTTTGCCTGACCAACTCTCTGTAAGATTATTACCAAAATCGGTCCCACCGAGTTTGTGTAATCGGTCACACCGAGATTACGTTATGCCCTAACCCTAATGAAATCGATCCTACCGAGTTGATCATATCGGTCCCACCGAAATGCCTAACGATCACATTATGAACTAAATCGGTCTGACCGAGTTCTTTGAATCGACCCCACCGACTTTGGTAAAATGTGTGTAACGGATAGATTTTGTGTGGAGGCTATATATACCCCTCCATCCACTCTGCACTCATGGAGAGAGCCATCAGAACATACCTGCACTTCCATCATTCATGTTCTGAGAGAGAACCACCTACTCAAGTGTTGAGATCAAGATATTCCATTCCTACCATATGAATCTTGTTCTCTAGCCTTCCCCAAGTTGCTTTCCACTCAAATCTTTCTTCCACCATATCCAAATATGTGAGGAGTTGTTTGAGTGTTGGGGGGACTATCATTTGAAGCATTTGAGCAAGGAGTTCATCATCAACACACCGTCTATTACCTTTTGGAGAGTGGTGTCTCCTAGATTGGTTAGGTGTCACTTGGGAGCCTCCGACGAGATTGTGGAGTTGAACCAAGGAGTTTGTAAGGGCAAGGACATCGCCTTCTTCGTGAAGATCTACCCCTAGTGAGGCAAGTCCTTCGTGGGCGATGGGCATGGTGGGATAGACAAGGTTGCCTCTTCGTGGACCCTTCGTGGGTGGAGCGCTCCATGGACTCGTGCAGTCGTTACCCTTCGTGGGTTGAAGTCTCCATCAACTTGGATGTACGATAGCACCACCTAACGGAACCAAGACAAAAAAAACATTCGTGTCTACACTTGCATTTGCTCCCTCCAAACTCCTCCATTTACCTTCATATGCAATTGTTTTACATTCCGTTGTTATACTCATAGAATTGCATGTGTAGGTTGATTGCTTGACTTGTGCTAAGTTGCTAAAATCTGCCAAGAATTAAAATTGGGAAAAGGCTAGATTTTTATTTGGTCAAGTAGTCTAATCAACCCCCTCTAGACATACTTCCGATCCTACAAGTGGTATCAGAGCTTTGGTCTCCATTTGCCGTGATTTCCATAGCCTTGGTGATCATAGCATTGGTTTCGTAACCTAGGAGAGTATGGCATCTAGCGAGGGAAGTTACCACCGTAGAGGTCCTTACTTTGATGGTACTAATTTTTCTAGTTGGAAGCATAAGTTGAAAATGCATATTCTTGGACATAACCCCGCCATTTGGGCTATTGTGCGTATTGGTTTTCAAGGTGAATTCTTCGATGGGAAGGAACCGAATCGTGAAGCTACCGTGAAGAGTTGAAGATGCTGCAATACAATGCTCAAGCTTGCGATATCCTCTTCAATGGAATGTGCCCTGAAGAATTCAACAAAATCAGCCGTCTTGAGAATGCAAAGGAAATTTGGGATACTTTGATTGATATGCACGAAGGTACCGACTCCGTCAAGGAATCCAAGTTGGTTGTGCTTCAAAGTCAACTTGACAAGTTCAAGATGAAGGATGGTGAAGGTGTCGCTGAAATGTAATCTAGGCTTGGTCTCCTCACAAATGAGATTGCCGGCTTAGGAAGTGAAGAAATGACCGACAGATTCATCGTCAAGAAGATCCTAAGAGCCTTGGATGGAAAATATGATACCGTGTGCACATTGATCCAAATGATGGCCAATTACAAAGATCTCAAGCCAACGAAAGTCATTGGAAGAATTGTTGCTCATGAGATGTCACTCAAAGATAAAGAAGAGCTTCACAACAAGTCTAGTGGTGCATACAAAGCCTCATGTGACGCTCCTACATCATCAAGTGAGAAACAAGTCTTCAATGAAGAATTGAGCTTAATGGTGAAGAACTTCAACAAGTTCTACAAGAGTAGAAGCAAACAGAGAAGTTCCAAGTCAAGGTCCTACAATGACAAGAGATCTTCAAGTCGTGATCGGAATTGCTACAATTGTGGAAGACACGGACACTACTCCAACGAGTGTACGGCTCCCCACAAGAGAAGAGAAGACTCACCCAAAAGGAGAAGTAGAAGAGAAGATTCACCACCAAGAGAGAGAAGGAGTAGAGATGATCGTTATGAACAAAGACCTTCTCGAAGAAGCAAAGATTCGGAAAGGAAGGACAAATCATCAAGGAGCTATACAAGATGAAGACATCAACCTCATATTGGTGAATGGGTATCCAGTTCCGACTCCGATGACCACTCCGAGAGAAGCTACTACTCCGACTCCGAAGATACTCAGGATGTAGGTGTTGCCGGAATTGCTATTGTGTCAACCAACTCCTACGATATATTTGACTCACCAAATGAAGGAACTGGAAGATGCTTCATGGCTAAAGGCCCTAAGGTATCACACCCCGAGTATCTTGATTTCAATAGTGATGAAGATGACTTGCTAGGAGATGATGATTTACTTGTTGGTAGCAATAGTAATGAAACTTTTGATGAAAACTATGATGAAATTGCTATTAATCATGCTAATCAAGATAAAACAAATGACAATGATAAGGAGAAGATTGAGCATCTAACTAAAGAACTAAACACTCTTAAGTTAGCTCATGAAACTACCTTGGAAGATCATCGAGAACTTTTAAAGACTCATGAGAAGTTACGCTTTGAATAGCTCAACCTTGAGCAAGAGCATGAGTTCTTAAAAGCTATCAATGATGATCTTCACAAGAAAAGTTCTTCTTACATTGCCAAGCATTTACTCTTGTCTACCTACATGCCACAAGTAAAATCTAGCACCAAGAACAATAAAGATTCTTCCTCTAGTAGTAACAACAATCATGCTAAATCCAATGATGTTGCTTCTAGTAGTTCTCTTGATTCCACTAATGATTCTCTTAGCCAAGTTAAACTTGAGCAAGAAAATAGTTTATTAAAGGGAATTCTAGAGAAAGGTGTTTACAAGAGCCTTGCTGGGAGTAAGCAATTTGAGGAGATTGTACGCAAGCAAGGAAGACACCGGAAGAATCAAGGTGTTGGTTTTGAACGAAAGTTCAATGCCAATGGAGTTGAGTGGGAGGAAGATCAATACCCCAAGACAAAGTTTGTTCTCAACAAGAGAAGTATGTGCAGGAAATATGCCCTAGAGGCAATAATAACGTTTTTATTTTTATTTCCTTATATCATGATAAATGTTTATTATTCATGCTAGAATTGTATTAATCGAAAACTTAGTACATGTGTGAATATATAGACAGAACAGAGTGTCCCTAGTATGCCTCTACTAGACTAGCTCATTGATCAAAGATGGTTATGTTTCCTAGCCATAGACATGAGTTGTCATTTGATCAACGGGATCACATCATTAGGAGAATGATGTGATGGACAAAACTCATTCTTTAGCTTAGCACTATGATCGTTTAGTTTTACTGCTATTGCTTTCTTCATGACTCATACATGTTCCTATGACTATGAGATTAAGCAACTCCCGAATACCGGAGGAACACCTTGTGTGCTATCAAACGTCACAACGTAACTGGGTGATTATAAAGATGCTCTACAGGTGTCTCTGAAGGTGTTCGTGGTGTTGGCATCGATCAAGAATAGGATTTGTCACTCCGAGTGTCGGAGAGGTATCTCTGGGCCCTCTCGGTAATGCACATCATAATAAGCCTTGCAAGCAAATGACTAATGAGTTAGTCACGATATGATGTATTACGGAACGAGTAAAGAGACTTGCCGGTAACGAGATTAACTAGGTATGGTGATACCGACGATCGAATCTCGGGCAAGTAACATACTGATGACAAAGGGAACAACGTATGTTGTTATGCGGTTTGACCGATAAAGATCTTCGTAGAATATGTAGGAGCCAATATGAGCATCCAGGTTCCGCTATTGGTTATGGACCGGAGATGAGTCTCAGTCATGTCTACATAGTTCTCGAACCCGTAGGGTCCGCACGCTTAACGTTTGATGACGATCGGTATTATGAGTTTATGTGTTTTGATGTACCGAAGGTAGTTCGGAGTCCCGGATGAGATCGGGGACATGACTAGGAGTCTCGAAATGGTCGAGATGTAAAGATCGATATATTGGACGACTATATTCAGACATCGGAAAGGTTTCGAGTGATTCGGGTATTTTTTCGAGTACCGGAGAGTTACGGGAATTCGCCGGGGAGTATATGGGCCTTATTGGGCTTTAATGGAAAGAGAGAGAGAGGAGGTTGCGCCCCCCAAGGCTTAGTCCGAATTGGACTAGGGGGAGGGGGTGCACCACCTCCTTCCTTCTCTTCTCTTTTCCCTTTCCTTCTCTCCTACTCCTACTACTTGGAAGGGCTCCTAGTTCTACTAGAAAAAGGGGAATTCTACTCCCGGTGGGAGTAGGACTCCCCTAGGGCGCACCATAGAGAGGGCCGGCCTTCCCCCTCCTCCATTCCTTTATATACGGGGGTAGAGGCACCCCATAGACACACAAGTTGATCAGTTGATCTCTCCCAACCATGTGCGGTGCCCCTCTCCACAGAAACACACCTTGGTCATACCGTTGCAGTGCTTAGGCGAAGCCCTGCGCCGGTAGCTTCATCATCTCCATCACCACGCCGTCGTGCTGACGAAACTCTTCCGTGAAGTTCTACTGGATCAAGAGCTCGTGGGACGACATCAAGCTGAACGTGTGCTGAACGCGGAAGCTCCGTACGTTCGGTGCTTGATCCGTTGGATTGCGAAGAAGTTCGACTACATCAACCGCATCATTAGACACTTCCGCTCCCGGTCTACGAAGGTACGTAGACACACTGTCCCCTCTCGTTGCTATGCATCTAGTAGATAGATCTTGCGTGATCGTAGGAAATTTTGAAATAGTACGTTTCCCAACAGTGCCATCATGAGCCAGATCTATGCGTAGATGATATGCACGAGTAGAACACCAGTGAGTTGTGGACGATACTAGTCATACTGCTTACCAGCATGTCATACTTTGATTCGGCGGTATTGTTGGATGAAGCGGCCCGGACTGACATTACGCGTATGCTTACGCGAGACTGGTTCTACCGACGTGTTTCTCACATAGGTGGCTGGCGGGTGTCAGTTTCTCCAACTTTAGTTGAATCAAGTGTGGCTACACCCGGTCCTTGTGAAGGTTAAAACAGCACATACTTGACGAAATATCGTTGTGGTTTTGTATGCGTAGGTAAGAATGGTTCTTGCTAAGCCCATAGCAGCCACGTAAAACTTGCAACAACAAAGTAGAGGACGTCTAACTTGTTTTTGCAGGGCATGTTGTGATGTGATATGGTCAAGACATGATGAGTGATACATTATTGTATGAGATGATCATGTTTTGTAAAGTTGTCGGCAACTGGCAGGAGCCATATGGTTGTCGCTTTATTTTATGAAATGCAATCACCATGTAATTGATTTAATTTATCACTAAGCGATAGTGATAGTCGTCGAAGCAATAGTTGGTGAGACGACAACGATGCTACGATGGAGATCAAGGTGTCGCGCCGGTGGCGATGGTGATCATGACGGTGCCTTGGAGATGGAGATCAAAGGCACAAGATGATGATGGCCATATCATATCACTTATATTGATTGCATGTGATGTTTATCTTTTATGCATCTTATTTTGCTTAGATCGACGGTAGCATTATAAGATGATCTCTCACTAAATTTCAAGGTATAAGTGTTCTCCCTGAGTATGCACCATTGCGAACGTTCATCGTGCCGAGACACCACGTGATGGTCGGGTGTGATAAGCTCTACGTCCACATACAACGGGTGTAAGCCAGTTTTGCACACGCAGAATACTCGAGTTAAACTTGTAAGCCAGTTAGTAGAACTTCGTGACGAACTATAATATGCAAGGGATGACGAAAGTAATTCTCGAGCTCTTCGCGATACTGAAATCGGCAAAGGTAGAAATCAAGAAAGAGCATCAAGTGTTGATGGTTAACAAGACCACTTGTTTCAAAGTAAAGGGAAAAGGGATATAAAGGGATCTTCAAGAAGAATGACAAGCAAGTTGTCACTCCTGTGAAGAAACCCAAAGCTAAACTCAAGCCTGAAACTAAGTGCTTCTACTGCAATGGAAATGGTCACTGGATGTGGAACTGCCCTAGACACTTGGCAGATAAGAAGGATGGCAAAGTGAACAAAGGTATATTTGATATACAGATTATTGATGTGTATTTTACTAGTGTTCATAGCAACCCCTGGGTATTTGATACCAGTTCAGTTACTATAATTAGTAACTCAAAACAAGAGTTGCAGAATGAACAGAGACTAGTAAAAGGTGAAGTGACGATGTGTGTTGGAAGTGGTTCCAAGATTGATATGATCATCATCGCACACTCCCTATACTTTGGGGATTAGTGTAGAACCTAAATAAATGTTATTTGGCATTTGTGTTGAGCATGAATATGATTTGATCAAGTTTGTTGCAATACTGTTATTCATTTAAAGTCATAGAATAATTGTTATTATGTTTACATGAATAAAGCCTTCGATGGTCATACACCCAATGAAAATAGTTTGTTGGATCTCGGTCGTAGTGATACACATATTCATAATATTTAAGCCAAAAGATGCAAAGTTGATAATGATAGTGCAACTTATTTGTAGCACTGCTATTTAGATCATATTGGTGTAAAGCGCATGAAGAAACTCCATGGTGATGGGCTTTTGGAATCACTTGATTATGAATCACTTGGTGCTTGCGAACCATGCCTCATGGGCAAGATGACTAAAACTCCGTTCTCCGGAACAATGGAGCGAGCAACTGATTTGTTGGAAATCATACATATTGATGTATGTGGACCGATGAGCGTTGAGGCTCGCGACGGGTATCATTATTTTCTGACCTTCACTGATGATTTGAGCAGGTATGGGTATATCTGCTTGATGAAGCACAAGTCTGAAACATTTGAGATGTTCAAAGAATTTCAGAGTGAAGTAGAATCATCGTAACAAGAAAATTAAGTTTCTACGATCTGATCGCGGAGGCAAATATTTGAGTTACGAGTTTGGTCTTCATTAAAACAATGTGGAATAGTTTCACAGCTCACGCCACCCGGAACACCACACCGTAATGGTGTGTCCGAACGTCGTAACCGTACTTTATTAGATATGGTGCGATCTATGATGTCTCTTACCGATTTACCACTATCGTTTTGGGTTATGCATTAGAGACAGCTGCATTCACGTTAAATAACGGCACCATCTAAATCTGTCAGGGATATTACTAGCAGGTGTAAACCGGCTAGGGTAAACCGGATTATGGTAATATAGTTGTATAATTGTAAACTCAGTAGAGATTACGGCCCATGAAGGCTTAGGGCCCATGTGTACGGTTACGGTTTGTAAACCGTCTTGTCATGTAACTTGAGACACAAGGAAAGAAGAACAGAGACCGAGGCGGACACGATTGTGAACCAGCCTCGGGACTCTGTAAACCGGACCGGGTGTCGCCTCTTATATAAAGGGACGACCCGGCGACGGTTCAAGGGACAAGAAACAATACGTCGAGAGACAGGCAAGCAATCTGCTCCCTGTTCATCGACGCCCAATCAATACCAAACCAAACTAGACGTAGGCTTTTACCTTCATCGAAGGGGCCGAACTAGTATAAACCCTCTATGTCCTTTGTGTGCTTTTAACCTCTTCAAGCTAACCCGTGCGATGGTTCCATTACTAAGTCCGTTAAACCGGACATCTGCGATTCTAATTCCACGACAGTTGGCGCCCACCGTGGGGCCTCCGCACGATGGTTTCGAGTTCTTGAAGGGCAGCTTTAAAGGACTCAAGGGCTACGCGGTCGGCCGGATGACCAAGAGTCGCCGCGGCCAGATCTACATCAACGACGCTGGCTGGGGCCCGGAGGCCGATTCAATCGAACACGGGTACCGGGTTCCCTTCGGCGGCATCCACATCTTCATCGGCAAGATTGGCGAACCGGGACCTAAGCCGGACATCTTCTCCGACATCATCGAGCCGGCTCAGCGTGTGAGATCGGCCCGGATTCAGCCTACCATGAAGCGCGTTTTCGTTGGAGCAATACATGGAGTCCAAGCCGAGGACGGATTGGATTCTGGTGGCGAGACAGTTGTCTATTCCGACGATGAATCCTCATCCGGAGAGACTGAATCCTTGTATCTGTTGTGGGACAGCCGATCTGAGGGTGTGTCCGACGGGGACAGTATTCTGGACCCCTTGGATCTGCCAAACCGGGTGGCTGTCTTTATGGCCGGATCACAACCTACGCTGCAGCCCACGGTGACCGGGGCGTTCACAGCCAGAGCAGGGGGGAGCGGCCAAGCTCCCTCGGCCTCTGACGCTCTATCGACCTTGGTAGAGGAGTTGACAGCACGGGCAGTAGCAGTGGTGGCTCCCGCAGACAAGGCGCAGCACGATGCAGAAATCCTGCAGCTGAAGGGCCGGATCGAGCAAGCCAGGCAAGATCTAAATGCAGAGAAAGCTATGATAGCAACAAGACAGGCAGAGCTGGATTCTCAGGCTTTTCAGCTAAGGATGGATCAGGCCTCTGCGCAGGGAGTAAGGGATAGAAGGCACCAGTCTCGTCTACCGCCGGTCTATGAGGCGATGAATCTCTTTGGGACGCCAGGAGTGGGAGCCAGCAATAATCCGGAGGCAAACCGGAGGGGAGCCCCAGTGACCGGTGAACCGGTATGACAACCCACTGCGGAGCAAGATCGACGGGTTATGCACACCCCTCACATCCCCACCCCTCCTGGACACTACTCGAACCCCTTGGATAACATTGTCGCTGCCACTTCACGCCTGACCGCTTTACCCATTGAGGGAACATCCCCTGTGGCAATGGAAGCACGTAGGGTCAAGGATCTGCTCAACACGGCGTTGACACAGCAGCAGGCGTACTCTTACAGCAAGGAGAGACTTCATTCAACACCCCGCCATAGCCAGAGTTATACTAGGCATTGGGATGAACCGGAGGTGTCCAGCAGTGAACGGATGCGACATCGTCACAGACAGGATAATCCGGCGGGCATAGAGGCGCAAGTCCAGGAGGCGGTAAACCGGGCTAGACCTACGACCCGTGAGGAGATCCGTCAAACGACACCGGTCCACACAACCACAGCAGAGACGGGAGTCACGACGAGTTCCTTTGGAGTGCAGTGTCTTATTCCCGCTTTACGGAGCGTGAAGTTACCCAAGGATTTCAAGGGTCCACGTAAGGTGCCTAACTACACAGCAGATTTGGCTCCAGAGGCTTGGATTGAGAGTTACGAGATGGCTATGGAGATGCTGGACGTGGATGAAGCGGCTTGCGCAAAGTACTTTACCATGATGCTTGAGGGTACAGCCCGGACCTGGTTCAAGGGCTTACCACCTAACTCCATCGGATCATGGGGTGAGTTACGTCGCCAGTTTATCAAAAATTTCAAGGACACGTGCAAGCAGCCGATGTCAGTGGTGGACCTAGCGGCATGTATACAAGGAGAGCAGGAGCCTATGAGTGCATGGGTCCGGCGAGTGTCAGAAATCCTGTACTCTTCGAACGGTATCAGCCCCGGTACGGCGATAGTAACACTGGAAAACAATTGCCGGTTTGAGTCTCTAAAGTTGAAGCTAGGACGGCTCAAACGGGATTGTAATGACATGGGAACTCTCATGAGCGCTTTGGTAAAGTATGGGGACTCTGACAACACTAAGTACCCAGAAGTGGATAGAGATAAATCTGGAAAAGCAAATAAACCCGGAAAACCGGCGCAGGCTAATCCGGTCGGAGCAAGCTTCCTCGGGAAACGAAAGGCAGAAGGTGGCTCTGATTTCGTGGCCAATACCCAAGTTCAAGGGAGCTTTCAGCGCAACAAGGGTAAACCGCCTCCACAAAACGGCGGGGGGTTCATTAATTGGGAGCAACAATTGAACGAGCCTTGCCCGAAACATGGAACAAAGGAGCATCCAGCTAAACATACCTGGGGAGAATGTCGAGCCATGATGGAGGCTATGAACCGGGTCAGATCTAACAACAGGCCACCAGGCGGCGGTTCAGGCCCCGGGTTTCATGGTCTGGGTCATCAGGGGAACGGCTCCGGATCAGGATATCATGGTAACAACAATGGCTACAATAGCCAAGGCAATCATCAGTATGGTCAGGGCGGTTACAATAACCAAGGCAACCATCAGTATGGTCAGGGCGGCTACAATAGCCAAAACAACCAACAGCAGGGCCAAGGTAATCACAACAATCAAGGCAATCAGCAGCGTCAGCAGCAGCAGCAATCCGGATATCAAAATAATCCGAAGGAGTTGAGTAGCGGACAGTATCATGTGTTCACTACGAGTTTGTGCAAACGAGATCAAAAAGTCTTAAAGCGGGCGGTTCACGTGGTTGAGCCGGCAACGCCACGATTCCTGCGCTGGTCGGAACAGCCTATTGTGTGGAGCAGAGAGGATCACCCGCCGCGAGTTGATAATCCGGGCCAATTGGCCTTAGTGGTTGCACCACAGGTAAGTGGATACAAATTCACCAAGGTTCTCATGGACGGCGGCAGCAGCATCAATATCTTGTATTATGAGACCTTCCGTCGCATGGGGCTGACGGATAAGAAGCTAAGGCAATCAAACACGATGTTTTATGGAGTCGTGCCAGGTAAGTCAGCTTACCCGGTTGGGAAAATTGACCTCGAAGTTACCTTTGGAGATGAATATGATTCCAGGTCAGAGACGATAACCTTTGAGGTGGTAAAGATCCGGAGCCCATATCATGCCCTGTTTGGACGGCCGGTTTACGCCAAGTTTATGGCTATGCCGTGCTATGTTTATCTGCAGCACAAGATGCCGGGTCACAAAGGAACCATCATGGTTCATGGAAGTCGCAAAATTGCATTAGAGTGCGAAGAAGGAGACGTTGCTTATGCGGAGGCAGTATGTGCTACGGAGGAGTTGAAGTTTTACAAAGACAATGTTGATCCGGCAGATATGCCCCCGTTGAAGAAGCCAACTACAGAGCATGATCCGGCATTGAAGTTCAAATCTGCAGAGGAAACCAAGCAAGTTGACTATGTGCCAGGTGATTCATCCAAGCAGTTCACTATCAGTGCTAACCATGATCCTAAATAGGAAAGCGCGCTCATCGAGTTCATCCGTGAGAATCGGGATATCTTTGCATGGAAACCTTCTGACATGCCAGGTATACCGAGGGAACTCGCTGAGCACAGTCTTAACATTGATCCGAAGTTTAAACCGGTCAAGCAATATCTACGTCGCTTCAACGAAGAAAGGCGCAAGGCTATAGGGGAAGAAGTGGCCAGGCTGTTGGCTGCAGGGTTCATAGTTGAAGTGTTCCACCCGGAGTGGTTGGCTAATCCGGTGTTGGTGTTAAAGAAAAATGGAAAGTGGAGAATGTGTGTGGATTACACAGACCTAAACAAAGTGTGTCCAACCGATCCTTTTGCTCTCCCCCGTATTGATCAAATCATTGATGCTACGGCAAGATGTGAGCGGCTAAGTTTTTTGGATGCGTATTCAGGATATCATCAGATCAAGATGGCAGTTAAAGATCAGGAGAAGACAGCCTTCATAACTCCTTTTGGTGCTTTTTGCTATGTGTCTATGCCTTTTGGGCTCAAGAGCGCCCAAGCCACATACCAACGTTGTGTACAGAATTGTCTTAAGGGGCAGATAGGGAGAAATGTTCATGCCTATGTGGATGATATCGTGGTGAAGTCAAGGAAGGAGGAGACACTGATAGAAGACCTCAAGGAGACCTTTGACAACCTTCGGGCCTATAAAATGATGCTTAATCCGGAGAAGTGTGCTTTCGGTGTTCCGGCGGGCAAGCTCCTTGGATTCTTGGTGTCCAACAGAGGAATAGAAGCCAATCCGGAGAAGATCAAAGCAATCACGTCCCTGACTAAACCGGCTTGTATCAATGATGTTCAGCGTATTGCCGGCCGGATCACAGCATTGAGCTGATTCATCAGTCGTCTGGGGGAAAAGGCAATCCCGCTGTACCAGATGCTCAAAAAGACAGACCGGTTTATATGGAGTGATGAGGCAAACGCTGCGTTTGAGGATTTGAAGCGGCAGCTAGCAGAACCACCGGTCCTTGCTGCCCCCATTGATAAAGAGCCGCTGCTGTTATACGTCGCTGCCAATGCATGGGCAGTTAGCGTGGCAATCGTGGTCGAGCGCAAGGAAGCAGGAAAGGAGTATCCGGTTCAACGTCTGGTTTATTATGTCAGTGAGGTTCTCATTGAATCCAAACAAAGGTACCCGCATTGGCAGAAGCTGGTATATGGTGTGTTCATGGCAAACCGAAAGTTGAAACATTATTTCCAGGGCCACCCAATAACTGTTGTCAGTTCGGCTCCATTGGGGGATATAATCCAGAACAGGGAAGCCACTGGCAGAGTGGCGAAGTGGGCCATTGAGCTTAGCCCACACGGATTAAAGTATGTGCCACGCACCGCTATCAAATCCCAAGCATTGGTGGATTTCATCAATGATTGGACAGAACTGCAAGAACCAGAAGAGAAGCCGGATCTCACATATTGGACTATTCACTTTGACGGTTCAAGGCAATTAGAAGGCTCGGGGGCTGGAGTTGTGTTAACTTCCCCGCGAGAATATGAGGCATTGCTTCATGGCCTGCGGATGGCTAAGAAGATGAACTTGAGCCGGGTCAAGTGTTTTGGTGATTCATATTTAGTGGCACAGCAAGTATCCGGCAAGTGGGATTCCAAAGACCCTCTCATGGTAGCTTACAGGCGAGAAGTTGAAGCAGTCGCAGGATATTTCAAGGGCTATCAGGTGGATCACATAGACCGGCGAAGGAATGAAGCGGCCGATGCTCTGAGCCGGCTGGGTTCTCAACGTAAACCGGTGCCACCAAATACTTTTTTGTATGAGCTGCACAGTCCATCAGTTCAGGTACCATCGGAGGAAGATTTGGTCGTTACTGATCCGGAAGCGTAGCTAGTTGCAGCACTTCATGTTATTCCGGATTGGACGCTCCCATACTTGGCATACCTAAGCCGTGGAGAGTTGCCGGACGACGAGATTGAAGCAAGACAGATAATCCGGTGATCCAAATCCATGACAATTGTAAACGGAGAACTTCACCATCACAGTGTTTCTGGAGCATTTCAGCGGTGTGTATCATCTGAGGAAGGCTGTAACATCCTCCGAGAGATTCATGAAGGAGATTGTGGTCATCACGCCGGTTCAAAATCCTTGGTGGCTAAAGCATTTCGACATGGGTTCTATTGGCTGACAGCCCATGCTGATGCGGAGGATTTAGTCTGGAGGTGCGACGCTTGTCAGAAATTTTCACGGCGTGCTCTTGTTCTGGCGCAGGAACTGCGGATGATACCAATTACTTGGCCATTTGCGACTTGGGGGATTGATATGGTCGGACCTTTTAAACGATCCCAAGATCAAAAAACTCATATGCTGGTTGCTGTGGATAAGTTTACAAAGTGGATTGAGGCAGAGCCTGTGAGCAAGTGTGATGCGGCGCCAGCGGTTAAATTCATCAAAAAGGTAATTTTCCGGTTTGGTTTTCCACACAGCATCATCACAGACAACGGCACCAATTTATCCAAAGGAGAGATGGAAGAATTTTGTCAAAGGGAGCATATTCTCCTGGATGTATCTTCTGTAGCTCACCCTCAATCCAATGGTCAAGCTGAAAGGGCCAAATCAAGAGATTTTGCGAGGTATCAAGCCCCGGCTTATGACTCCCTTGCAAAGAACACCAAGGTGCTGGGTCGAGGAGTTACCCTCTGTCCTCTGGAGCATCAATACTATGCCAAACCGGTCCACAGGTTATACACCTTTCTTCATGGTGTACGGTGCTGAAGCGGTTCTTCCAAGCGATATCCGCCATGATTCACCACAGGTGACGGCTTATATTGAAGCGGCCAATGAGCAGGCAAGACAGGACAGTTTGGACCGGCTAGATGAAGAGCGTGACATAGCAGCAGCGCGATCCGCGATTTATCAGCAGGACTTGCGCAGATATCACAGCCGCCGGGTCAAAACCAGGACGTTCCAGGAGGGAGATTTAGTGCTCCGGCTCATCCAAGACCAAACAGATATGCACAAGCTATCCCCGCCTTGGGAAGGGCCCTTCGTGGTCAGCAAGAATCTGCACAACGGTTCATATTACCTGGTGGACATTCGAGATCATAAGGACTCGCGGACATCAGAAGAAGAGACGAAGAGGCCATGGAACATCGCTCTCCTGCGGCCCTACTACACCTGAGCCATGAGCTCTGCTGTATCCGATGTATATATTATGATTAATGAATAAACCGGCGCCCTCGGTAAACCGGGGGATCAGCTCTTTTTTCAAAAATAAATATCTTATGGAAATTCACTCAGGTGATATCCATCTAAAGTTTATTCCTCTTGATATATATATCATTTTCATTAAGAAAACAAGATGCCTTGATCTATCTATGTTGATATACAAGACAACTATTTATTAAGGGACCAAAGAAGGTTTGCCGCATAGTGCAACTCCCATATAGGTACCCTGCTTCTACATTCACTAAGGGGCTTCCTGTTCAAACATAGGTCGTATTCGAACCAAAGAGAACATAGCCAAACTCACTAAGGGGCTTCCTGTTCAAACATAGGTCGTATTCGAACCAAAGAGAACATAGCCAAACTCACTAAGGGGCTTCCTGTTCAAACATAGGTCGTATTCGAACCAAAGAGAACATAGCTAAACTCACTAGGGGGCTTCTTGTTCAAACATAGGTCGTATTCGAACCAAAGAGAACATAGCCACACTCACTAGGGGGCTTCTTGATCGTATTCGAATCATAGTTTAACCCCTTTTGGGTCCGACTTGGATCGTATTCGAATCCACAGATGGCAAAATTTTACGGTCACTAGGGGGCTATGGATCCTATTCGAATCCTAGCTTAGCCCCTTGTGGTCCGGTTTATATGATCGTATTCGAATCATAAGCTCCTTGGATCATATTCGAATCCACTGATTGGCTAAAGTTTCAAGGCCACTGGGGGCTACACGGTCGTATTCGAATCCTAGCTTAACCCCTTTGGTCCGGTTTACTGATCGTATTCGAATCAGAAGCCTCGATTTGGAGCCTAGAAGCTCGCAAAAACCCTCGACTACATGGTCTCATTTGCGAACCTATGTTTTTTGTGTTTGTGTTCTCATGTGTTTCTATGGTTCTTCGATCCGGAGTGAGACAACTTCAAAGTTGACCACATATCTTCAAAAGTCTGGACACAGAGCTCCAGCATTATTTAAACCGGTAGTTCTTATAAACCCGGAATAATTGGATACGCCCCAAAGGAGCCAAGAGCTTCCTCAGAAACAACAATGTTCGCCGGATAAAGGATATCAAGCATACTTAATCACAGGTATGAAGTTATTTCTGGTATAAAACAGACACTTGTTTGATATATTTATGAGAGCGTTTTAATCGGTCCCGCGATAAACCGCTAGGACATCTTTTAAGTGTTATCTATGCAGAAACAGATAGTATGCAAGATAAACCATATCAGACAAAGGATTCAAATTGGCAGACGCCAAAGCAAAGTTGGGACATCCGGATCAAGACGGACAATATTTCCAGCTATCCTATTACAAGGCACAGCAAGCCTGAACGGATTAAAGTTTTTTCGGCAAAATAATACCGCAGCTACAAAGATAAACTGTGTGGCCTATGCTTCCTCCTGCTGCGATGGCTGAGGATCGACTTGTTCCAGAGCTTCTTCATCTTCCTGAAGCGGCTGAAAGTCAGGAACACGCCAATCGATTTTTGATAAAGCACGGAAGTACATCTCTTCAGTAATGAGATCAGACGGATCAACATCTGGGGCGAAAGTGTGGGGGCGCACTGGTGGGATTAGATTTTTGGTATCATAAACCGGCCGATCCACCCGCTCATTCTTTAAATCGTACGCCGGATGATACCTGGTCAAGTCTGATTCAACAGCAAGTTTGCTAGTGAGAGGACGCATCTCCTTAGTCAAAGCATGAAGGTCTTTGCCAGTGAAGGCCGATCCGTCTTCTTTGGTGCTGGGATACCCGTTCAGGGCTTCTTCCGGATCAAAGTCTAGAACCCACGCTTTGGCTCTGGTGAGCGCTACAAGAGAACCGGCTTGGGCAGCAGACTTCTTCACCTCTTCCAAGCGTACTGGCAAGATAGAAAGCTTCTCCAGAGTGCCTTGGATAGTGGTGGGGGCCAGTTTATTAAAAGACATCGCACTTATAATCCTTTGAGCGCCGGAATACAGCTGCTCAACAAGAGTATAAGAGGCCTTGAGTTTCTTACGGAGGTCATCCCCAAGATGGGTGACGCGTCGCCCTGCATGTGGTTATCATAATTAAGACGGAACGGATTAAAGATTGCAGAGATGAAGACACGTGCAAGTTAAGTATTTACCAAAGACGACAAAAGTCATCAGCTCTATTTGCTGCTTTAAACCGGTTAATTCTTGTGTCACCGGATTAAGAGCTTCCTCGGCATCTTTTGCTCTCTTTTCTAGAGCATTCCTTTGCACTTCCCAGGTTGTCCGTTCCGCTTCAAAATATTTCTTCAATTGTTCAGCAGTGGTTAAGCTCAGCGCCAGATCTTTTTTGGCCTTGGCAGCAGAAGTTTCAGTTTCAACAAGTCTGTTCCGAAGCTTAGTTATTGCTTCAGCCCTCCGGGTCAAGTCAGCCTGCAAGAAAGTCAAGAAAAGAATTGATGATTCAGACAAGTCTCAAGCACATAATCAAGTTATCCACTTGACACTTGGGGGCTAATGGGAAGTTGAAGTAATGAAAGCAAGATTCAGACAAGTCCCAGACGCATAAAACGAGTTATGCCCCTGGCACTTGGGGGCTAATGTAAGATTACTTGCTCACAATTCAAAGTACCGGTTCACCTCTCAGTAAAGCTAAACCGGAACTTGGAGGCTACCATGATATAGATAGAAATACAAAGAAAGCAAAAGAAAAAGACAAGTAAAATACCTCGTATTTGTCCTTCGTCATATTAACCAAACCCGCTTCATAGTCCCGACTGGTGTGAAGCCGGTTCAAATATCCGGAATAAAGCTCCTAGGCACTCAGCTCGGCATAACTGGACAAGTCTGTGCTCCACTTTCCCTTCTCTTGCTGGAGCTTCTCCGTTTTAGTAGTGTGCTTGGCTAAGACGATGGGCTCAGCAGGAGCGGTAAAACCCGTCCCGGTTATTTGAACGTCCGAGGAAGAAGCAGTAGTTGGTTGTGAAGGGGCAGCGGTATGAACCGGACTAGCAGGAGCCGGGCTATTCCGAGGAGGGCTAGCCCGGACAGGATTTGCTGGTTCAAGAACATCTTCAGCGTTAGTACCTTCAGGAGCAGCAGTGTAATCATGGTCTATGGGAGCAGAATCTTGAAGTTGAATCGTAGGTTCATTTTCCGGAGGGATGACTTCGTCCGGATCAGCTGCCGGATCAGCGGTAACAGTCTCAGCAGCCATTTTGCTGGCCTTGGCCCTTTTGCAAGGCTTAGGTTTGCTGAAAGGAATTCAAAAAGAAATCAGAGTCACAAAAGCAAATACAAAAGTAAACCGGATGGGATAAAGGACTTACCCACGGACAGTCTTCAGAGTTGGGACCTGTGTGGTGGTTGATTCGCCGGAAGATGATAAAGGTGTCTCCTGATAATTAGGATCAGACGGTTTAAGTGGTTTGCGTATAAGTCCGGCCTTGGGATGAAGAAGAGTTGGAGAAAGTAAAACCTCAGAGCGGTGCCTCCGAGCCGGAGTAAGAGATACTCCGAAAGACTCGACTACATGGCCACTATGGCGTGTAGTCCGGCGGGCTTCATGTTGCTGCTTCTTCAAAAGAAAATTGGGGTCCAGTTGAGCGTAAGGATGAGAAAAAGGATATTTCCGAGATGCCTTACGAATCTTGGGCACCGACGGTTCAGAATCTGAAGAAAGAGTGATTACCTCAGTTTCTGCCGCTTTATCTTCTTCAGCCAAATCCTGTGAAAAGACACCGTTAACATAAATCTGGATAAAAGAGATCAAAGCACATCAGGATTAACTCATACCTCAGAGTCCGGATCATCTTCTTCAACATGTGAACCGGAGCCAGCAGCTGCCTTTTTCTTCTTAACAGCACAGGTTTTCCGGCATGGCTGTTTGCCTGACTTGTCCTGAGGTTTCCTTTTCCAAAAAGGATCGTCGACCTGTATACAAGGGGAAAGATAAATGGAAGATAATTTAAATGGACGGATTAAAAGCAAGCAGAAGAGATTGAAAGCTTACCGCTGGCAGTTTATTCTTCTTATAATATGGAGCCAATCCGGTTTGGCTACATTCCTCCAAAGAAATATTGAGCATCTTCTTAGCAGATTCAATAACTTCCTTCTCAGGAAGCACTATGTCGTTAAAGCGCTGAGGATCATCCGGTTTACCAGTATATTGACACATCAAACTGGAGCGTCGGCTCAGAGGAAGGATACTCCAAGCGAGCCAACAACGTACGAAGTCAACCCCAATCAATCTGTTGGCCATAAAAGCTTTGAGTTTGGCGAGCTGAGGGGCGAACCGGGGCCGTTCTGAGGAGCTCAGACGCTGCGGCAGTGGATGATCTTCAGGAAGACGATGTTCGCGATAACCCGGCAGTGGGTTCTCTCCTTCAGGCGAAGTATCTTGGCAGTAGAACCAGGATTGGTTCCAATCTTTGGGGTGTGTATGAAGAGCGGCGTGTGGAAAGACCGCATCTCTTCTCTTTTGAATACTAACCCCACCCAGTTCTTGATGAGGACCGGCAGTAAACTCTGTCCGTCGGTTTAAGTGGAAGAAATCCCGGAATAAGTCGATTGATGGCTCCTCTTGAAGATACACCTCGGAGAAGACGTGAAAATTGCAGATGTTTGATACAGAATTTGGACATATGTCCTGAGGATGAAGTTGAAAAGTGGCCAGTACGTCCCGGAAGAACTTTGAACCGGGAGGACTGAAACCCCGGGTTAGGTGGTCGAAGAAAACAATAATTTCTCCGTCTTTGGGAGTAGGAGGACATTCACCTTTTGGGCCCCGCCATTTTAGGACTGCTCGTGGGCCCAGAACACCAATTGACGCAACATTGGTTAAGTCTATTTCCGTAATATGAGAAGGGACCCAATTGCAAGAAACAAACTATTTGGCAGACATATTGGCGGAAGGAAAGCGCTGGAAAAGCAAGTGCAAAATCCGGATTATTCAAAGTACAAAAGCATAAACCGGACCATATATTTAAAAACACATCGACGGTTTAGACAAGGGACTAATGGCATTGCCAACCCGGAAGTAAGCAGAAAAAAGGAGAAGCTAAACCGTCGGTTTCATGGTTGATGCGTTGCAGAAGTAATGTATTATTGACTAAACCGGAGAATGTTTTACAGATCTATCAAAACGAAGAAACAAGTTTCTATAGAAGGTTAAGGTAAAACAGATCTGAGCAGTAAGAAAAGAGGAAATTTACGCAGGTCTATCACAGAAGAACAGCGGAGGTCTTATACATGGCAGATGAACCTAGGGATTGAGTCTAAAAATGCCAAGTCTAAGCATAAGGCAACGGAGCGGGAGCAAGTTTTGAAGATAAATCTAAGGTTGAATCTACTACGAGCATGGTGTATAGGACGAACAGCCGAAGCTTTGAGGTCTAATGGCGGAAACAGGGAAGAACCCTAGATTACGGATCTGCAGCGAGAGAAGGGGAGTACCTGAGGAAGAAGGAAACAGCGGCGGAGTGGCTCTGAATGCGATTCAGGTTGATGCAGCGGCCTGGTCGACGACGGCGACGAGCTCGAGCGCGGCGGAGAAGCTTCGGGCGACGGAGGAGGAAGATGAGCGGAAGGAAGAAAGGTAAGGGTGCAGCCGTATTTATAAAGGTGGAGAGACGAAATGGCAAGCGCGGGATTTGAGGAAATCAGAGATTGGATAAAGATTCTCCTGTCGCCTTGATTTTCGGGATGACCTTTAAACAAAGGTAACAAACAGCTGTGCGCAATAAATGTGGAAGTGATGTCACGATCGAATCAAATGATTTCCAGGGACGACGTCATAGCCGGTTTACAAAAACCAAGAAGATACAAGAAAGAAGGTTATGCAAGATTTAGAAGACTGACATGAACAAGTTCAAATCATTCTGGGGCCTAATGTCAGGGATATTACTAGCAGGTGTAAACCGGCTAGGGTAAACCAGATTATGGTAATATAGTTGTATAATTGTAAACTCAGTAGAGATTACGGCCCATGAAGGCTTAGGGCCCATGTGTAGGGTTACGGTTTGTAAACCGTCTTGTCATGTAACTTGAGACACAAGGAAAGAAGAACAGAGACCGAGGCGGACACGATTATGAACCGGCCTCGGGACTCTGTAAACCGGACCGGGCTTCGCCTCTTATATAAAGGGACGACCCGGCGACGGTTCAAGGGACAAGAAACAATCCATCGAGAGACAGGCAAGCAATCTGCTCCCTGTTCATCGACGCCCAAGCAATACCAAACCAAACTAGACGTAGGCTTTTACCTTCATCGAAGGGGCCAAACTAGTATAAACCCTCTATGTCCTTTGTGTGCTTTTAACCTCTTCAAGATAACCCGTGCGATGGTTCCATTACTAAGTCTGTTAAACCGGACATCTGCCGTGCTAATTCCACGACAAAATTCGTTGAGACGACGCCTTATGAACTATGGTTTAGCAAGAAACCAAAGTTGTTGTTTCTTAAAGTTTGGGGTTGCGATGCTTATGTGAAAAACTTCAACCTGATAAGCTCGAACCCAAGTCGGAGAAATGTGTCTTCATAGGATACCCAAAGGAGACTGTTGAGTACACCTTCTATCACAGATCCGAAGGCAAGATATTTGTTGCTAAGAATGGATCCTTTCTAGAGAAGGAGTTTCTCTCGAAAGAAGTGAGTGGGAGGAAAGTGGAACTTGATGAGGTAATTGTACCTTCTCCCGAATTAGAAAGTAGTACATCACAGAAACTGGTTCCAGTGATTCCTACACCAATTAGTGAGGAAGCTAATGATGATGATCATGAAACTTTGGATCAAGTTACTGCTGAACTTCGTAGATCAACCAGAGTACGTTCTGCGCCCGAGTGGTACGGCAACCCAGTTCTGGAAATCATGTTACTAGACCATGATGAACTTACGAACTATGAGGAAGTGGTGATGAGCCCAGATTCCGCAAAATGGCTTGAGGCCATGAAATCTGAGATGGGATCCATGTATGAGAACAAAGTGTGGACTTTGGTTGACTTGCCCGATGATCGGCAAGCCATTGAAAATAAATGGATTTTTAAGAGGAAGACTGACGCCGATGGTAATGTTACTATCTACAAAGATTGACTTGTTGCGAAAGGTTTTCGACCAAGTTCAAGGTGTTGACTACGATGAGATTTTATCACTCGTAGCGATGCTTAAGTCTATCCGAATCATGTTAGCAATTGGTGCATTTTATGAAATCTGGCAAATGGATAACAAAACTGTGTTCTTCAATGAATTTATTAAAGAAGAGTTTTATATGATGCAACCAGAAGGTTTTGTCAATCCTAAAGGTACTAATGTTTAAGCTCCAGCGATCCATCTATGGGCTGGTGCAAGCATCTCGGAGTTGGAATATACGCTTTGATAAGTTGATCAAAGCATATAGTTTTATACAGACTTGCGGTGAAGCCTTTATTTACAAGAAAGTGAGTGGGAGCACTACAACATTTCTGATAGGTATATGTGAATGACATATTGTTGATCAGAAATGATGTAGAATTTTCTAGAAAGCATAAAGGATTGTTTAAAGGGAGTTTTTAATAAAAGACCTCAGTGAAGCTACTTACATATTAGGCACCTATATCTATATAGATAGATCATGACGCTTGATAAGATTTTCAACGAGTACATACCTCAATAAGATTTTGAAGAAGTTCAAAATGGATCAGTCAAAGAAGGAGTTCTTGCCTGAATTGTAAGGTATGAAGTTGAGTAAGACTCAAAACCCGACCACGGCAGAAGATAGAGAAAGAATGAAAGTCATTCCCTATGCCTCAGTCATAGGTTCTATAAAGTATGCCATGCTGTGTACCAAACATGTTGTGTACCTTGCCATGAGTTTGGCAAGGAGGTACAAAAGTGATCCAGGAGTAGATCACTACACAGTGGTCAAAATTATCCTTAGTTACTGAATGACTAAGGAAATGTTTCTCGATTATGGAGGTCATAAAGAGTTCGTCGTAAAGTGTTACACCGATCCAAGCTTTACACTAATCCAGATGACTCTAAGTATCAATCCGGATGCATATTGAAAGTGGGAGCAATTAGCTAGAGTAGCTCCATGCAGAGCATTGTAGACATAGAAATTTGCGAAATACATACGGATCTAAATGTGTCAGACCCGTTGACTAAACTTCTCTCACAAGCAAAACATGATCACACCTTATTACTCTTGGGTGTTAATCACATAGCGATGTGAACTAGATTATTGACTCTAGTAAACCCTTTGGGTAATGGTCACATGGCGATGTGAACTATGGGTGTTAATTCACATAATGATGTGAACTATAGGTATTAATTCAGATGGCGATGTGTACTAGATTATTGACTCTAGTGCAAGTGGGAGACAGAAGGAAATATGCCCTAGAGGCAATAATAAAGTTGTTATTTATATTTCCTTATATCATGATAAATTTTATTATTCATGCTAGAATTGTATTGATCGGAAACTTAGTACATGTGTGAATACATAGACAGAACAGAGTGTCCCTAGTATGCCTCACTGGACTAGCTCATTGATCAAAGATGGTTATGTTTCCTAGCCATAGACATGAGTTGTCATTTGATCAACGGGATCACATCATTAGGAGAATGATGTGATGGACAAGACCCATTCGTTAGCTTAGCACTATGATCGTTTAGTTTTACTGCTATTGCTTTCTTCATGACTCATACATGTTCCTATGACTATGAGATTATGCAACTCCCGAATACTGGAGGAACACCTTGTGTGCTATCAAACGTCACAACGTAACTGGGTGATTATAAAGATGCTCTACAAGTGTTTCTGAAGGTGTTCATGGTGTTGGCATAGATCCAGAATAGGATTTGTCACTCCGAGTGTCGGAGAGGTATCTCTGGGCCCTCTCGGTAATGCACATCATAATAAACCTTGCAAGCAAATGACTAATGAGTTAGTCATGAGATGATGTATTACGGAACGAGTAAAGAGACTTGCCGGTAACGAGATTAACTAGGTATGGTGATACCGACGATCGAATCTCGGGCAAGTAACATACCAATGACAAAGGGAACAACGTATATTGTTATGCGGTTTGACAGATAAAGATCTTCGTAGCATATGTAGGAGACAATATGAGCATCCAGGTTCCACTATTGGTTATTGACCGGAGATGAGTCTCGGTCATGTCTACATAGTTCTCGAACCCGTAGGTCCCATATACTCCTCCGGATGAGATCGGGGACATGACGAGGAGTCTCGAAATGGTCGAGAAGTAAAGATCGATATATTGGACGACTATATTCGGACATCGGAAAGGTTTCGAGTGATTCGGGTATTTTTCGGAGTACCGAAGAGTTACGGGAATTCACCGGGGAGTATATGGGCCTTATTGGGCTTTAGGGGAAAGAGAGAGAGAGGAGGTTGCGCCCTCCCAAGGCTTAGTCCGAATTGGACTAGGGGGAGGGGCTGCGCCACCTCCTTCCTTATCTTCTCTTTTCCCTTTCCTTCTCTCCTACTCCTACTACTTGGAAGGGCTCCTAGTTCTACTAGGAAAAGGAGAATCCAACTCCCGGTGGGAGTAGGACTCCCCTAGGGTGCGCCATAGAGAGGACCGGCCCTCCCCCTCCTCCACTCCTTTATATACGGGGGTAGAGGCACCCCATAGACACACAAGTTGATCAGTTGATCTCTCCCAACCGTGTGTGGTTCCCCTCTCCACAGAAACACACCTCGGTCATACCGTTGCAGTGCTTAGGCGAAGCCGTGCGCCGGTAGCTTCATCATCTCTGTCACCACGCCGTCGTGCTGACGAAACTCTCCCGTGAAGTGCTACTGGATCAAGAGCTCGTGGGACGTCATCAAGTTGAACGTGTGATGAACGCGGAGGCTCCGTACGTTCGGTGCTTGATCGGTTGGATCGCGAAGAAGTTCGAATACATCAACCACGGCATTAGACGCTTCCGCTCCCGGTCTACGAGGGTACGTAGACACACTCTCCCCTCTCGTTGCTATGCATCTAGTAGATAGATATTGCGTGAACGTAGGAAATTTTGAAATACTACGTTTCCCAACAGTATGATCCTACTTCTTTTGAAGGGACACAAGCACAAGATGATCTTCCACCACAAGACCACAAGCTAAAGGGAAAGGACAAGCTTCAAGAAGAGATTGATGCATTTGAAGAAGCTCCTCATGCCTTGGTCAAGTGGGTTCCCAAGACTACATCAATCTCTACTTCATCAAGTACGACTACACTCCAAGGATTCCCATCAAGATGGTGTGGATCCCGAAGAAGAAGAACTAGAGAGTTCTTCTGGGTGACTCCGCCAACACACTTCACTCATATCATTTTGGCGAGGACAAGTGCAAACAACTTCCATATCTTGCACTAGTTCAAGGAGTCACAAACCCTCTTGTTGGTAAGACAAGGGACAAGGTAACCTAATGCTTTCATGGACATCATTGTGTGTGCAATTCACTCTATGTCTATGGATATCCTTGTTTGTTTCTTGTGGGACTAACCCGTGTAGGTATTGAAAGTGCAACTCACTCCAATGGATTGCTCCAAATGATCTACATCAACATTGAGCATCTACATCTTCAACACCTACATGAAGTCATCATCGACAAAACCCAAGGTTAGTTCATCCCTCTTAAGGGGGGATATCACATCTAGGGGTATCTTTACTCTAACAATTGAGCTAAAGCAACTCTAATGATGTGAACACAACAATGCTTTATGTAAAAGTGGTAACCCCACTTATGATTAAATGGTGAGTATGACCTATGATCAAATGTTCTCATTTGACTCCTAAGTCAATATACTCATATATAGATGACCTAGTCATCGCCAATTGCTTGATAGATGCTAGAATGGTTGTGCATGCTTTGCCACATGTTTCATTTGCTATCTTATTGTGTGAGCACGTTGAATGCATATTTTTCTCATTCGAGGACATCCACTTGTTGCTTTGATTGTTTGGCTTTTTTGCCAAATGGATGGACAAGAATGCCTAAGAACACCCTCTAGCTATCTATGCTTTTCTCGTCTCAAACTCTATTCATGCTACATCACAAAGCTTTATCAAGTCAGATTCGAACCACTCTGTGTGAGGAGCACTCGGAGTCCTCGATTCGTCATAGACTTAAACTTCCAAAAACCTCTTTGTGCATTTCGGTATGACCGAGTCATCCACTTCGGTCACACCGAGTTCACTAAGTTGATCTAGGTTTTCAATCTCGGTGCAACCGATTTGAACTTTACGGTCACACAGAGTTGCAGTAATTGCTAGTAGTTTTACATCTCGGTGCCACCGAGTTGTTCCACTCGGTCACACCGACATGTTCAAGTTATATATACCGACGGGTTGAATTTTGGAAAACTTTCCGAAATCTTTCGCACGCGCGTGACCTGCTCTGCCTCCTCGGGTCTCCGGATCATCTCCTCGTCGCCAGCGACCTCCTGCCGCTGGACTCCGCCGCAGTCAACGGCAATCTTTGCCGCCTTTGCCGCCGCAGCAAGTTCATCGCCGAGCTAGGGTATGAACTTGATCCTTTGTGCTATTCCTTAACTCCGATTAGTAGCACATTGCATTTCCATGTTTCTTGCCACGTATGAGATCTTCCTATCCAGCAGAAACTCCGTAGAAAGTAGTTTTGATTCAAAAAAATTAGGGTTAGGTCTCCGTCGAACTCATCTCCGACCAACCTAGTTGTAGAAATCGGTCTCGCCCATTTGGCTTAGGCCATTGCACTTGCTCTTTTTGGTCTGACCAAAAATTGCAAATCAGTGTGACCGAGTTCACCTCTCTGTGAAACCCTAGCAAAATCGGTGCCACCAAACAGTGACTCGGTCTGACCGAGTTCACTAGTTTAGGCTCCAGAATTGCTACGGTATCACCAAGTTAAACAAATCGGTAGCTCCGAAATGCTTTATGTAGAGAATTAAAACTAAGTTTTTTCTATCATCTATTTTGCAAAAACTATGTGCTTTGTGATGCTCTTCCACTCTACCTCATCTACATCTATTCATAGGGTCAAATTTCATATTGTAGTGTCAGAGATGTCTGAGGGCAGTGACAGCCAGAATGTGTCTGAGGAGCAAGTCAACCTGAGTGAGGGCACTAGTCCCTCTAGCAGCTATGATGAGGGTAGCAAGAGCACACCTAGTGATCTTCCAAAGGCTGTTACGAAGTCAAGGAAGAAGAAAACTTCAGATACTGAGGATGAGGAGTTTGTGGCTGATGAGGCCACTTCAAAGAACAAGGTGCTCAGGAAGGAGTATGGCATAGCTGAGGCAACTAAGCCAGGTCAGAAAAGGAAGATCCCTGCCAAGAGGGTTCCTATGTCAAAGGCCAGATCATCTACTCAAGAGACTATGGTTTTCACACTTGAAGCCAGAGATGATGAGCCAGGGGGAACTAAGAAGAGAGCAAGAAAAACCACAGCTAGAGTGAATGGCTAGCCATCCATGAGGGATGATGATGAGGAGGAAGCTGCAGAAGAAGAAGAAGAAGAAGAGGTTGTTGCACCAGCTCCTAAAGCTCAGAAGCTTATGGGAGATGGTATCAAGTCTGGGGCTGCTCCTTCTAAGCCGAAGACGGCTCCCAAAGCTGCTCAAGCCACCAAGTCTGCACCCAAGAGAAGCACTAGGAACATTCCAGCTTCAGAGAAGAACAAGGCCCCAGTGCCTGAGGTTGCTGAAGAAACTGAGGCCCAACTGCTCAGAAAGTTGAAGCCCAAGATGCCTGATCACAATGATGCTCATCTAGTAGCAGAAGACATGAAATTGAGGAAGGATGCAGGTCTCGGATTATGGAGAAAGACTGATCCATATGTTGTGAGGAGAAGGACTGCTGTGGACTACATGTTTCGCACCAAGGAACAACAAGACTTCTATGAGACAGTTATGTTCAACAAGAAGCCCATTGTGTGTGATATGAGAAGGGTGGACTGGAAATTCATTGTTGACAATGCTGATTATTTCCCCAATGTGCATGAAAGCTTCAAATCATGTGGAGTTGACAAGTTTGTGGCTCATAAGTTGACAAACTGGAACGATGAACTCATCATGGAATTCTACTCCACAGCTCACTTTTATCCTTATGGCAGAATTGTATGGATGTCTGAAGGTATAAGGTACCAGTCAACTATTGATGAGTGGGCCAAACTGATCAAAGCCCCTGAAGAGCATGAGGATGATTTGGGTGTATGCCAAGAAGAAGCAAGACCACAACTCTATGGCCAACATGTACAAGGTGATCCCTGATGATGATTTAGAGACACATAAGTTTGGATCTGTGCATCACTTGTTGTCTGCCTTGCAACTATCAACACAATCTTGAGGCATACATTGTTACCCAAATCTGGAGATGCAAAGATGATCAGAGGACATTCAATCAACTTGTTGCATATATTTGATGTGCCTCAGAAGTTCAAAGTCATGAGTCTCATTGTTGAAACAATCAAGAGGACTGATGCAGATTAGAAGAGATCATGTGGGTATGCTCCACACATCCAGATGCTCATCAACTCCAAGATGGGCACAGGCACATACTTATTGGACAGTGAATATCTTCCCTTGGTGCCTGACTTTGAGGACAACACAGTTGTCATGGATGAAAATGAACCATCTTCAGTGCAAGCACATGAAAGGAGAGAAAGCCAAAGCAGAGAAAGTTGCCAAGATGCCAAGTGCTGCAGAAGCATCTCAAATGAGCCTCAAGTCCAAACAAGATCAAATGGCATATCTTATTCAAGCAACCATGAGGATTGAGAAGGGCTTGCCCACCCTGACTCAAAATCAGGAGAGTTTGGAGAGGATCATTGAGACTAAGTTCTATGATCTTGATGTGAAAGTTACAGAGATCCAGTCTACAGTTGAGAAGCTTCAGGAGGAAGCAGAGGAGAGAGGAGGACAAGCTACCACAGATGCATTTCAGTGAGTGCCTCGAGGTCAGAAATCTGCTGCAGTGCCAGTGCCTGATACGAGAGCTACTACATCAGCACCGGTAGCCATAGCTTCAGTGCCACCTCCAGCAGCCACTCCACCAGCTCTAGCTACTTCACGTGAAGCCTTCGTCCTTGGAGTTCTCTCTACACCACCTCCCGAAGATCGAGCCTGAGAGATGCATAGCACTATGCATTTTCAAACTTTTTGGTAACTTGTTGCCAAAGGGGGAGAAATATGTATAGATCATAGGCTTCGAGAGAGAGTGTTTTGCCTCTTTGGTCTCTCTTGCATTTGGTTGAACCTTATTGTGTGTTTGCTTAATACACTATGTCCGTGTGTGAGATACTTGTTTGATCATGTGATTGATCATATGCTACCTTAATGTTTGCTTGGATGATACTATCTTTTATACTCTTATATGATCATTCACTTTGCTTGGTGATGACTGCATGTTTTCAGTTTATATCATTTTGAGCGCTCCACCAAGATGTATGTGACATGGAAGAGTAACCCATGATCCTAATCGATTGTGCATTTGCATTCAAACGCAAATTTTAAATGATGCACAAATTTAGTGGGAGCTCTTGTTTATCACATACTTCTCAAAGCGACGATGTATTTCAATCTTATTCATTTGTCGAAGCTTTGATATATATGTTGTCATCAATTACCAAAAAGGGGAAGATTGAAAGTGCAACTATCCCCGGGTGCTTTTGGTAATTACTAACAAAATATAGCTCATTGAACTAATGTTATCTCAAGATGATATTTCAGGAAAGTTCAATGATTGGCATGGCATGAACTAGGAATGTGGACCCCTCAAAATGCTAAGGACAAAGGATTGGCTCAAGCTCAAGACTCTGCATTTTCTATTTTAGTGATCCAAGATCACATTGAGTCCATCGGAAAGCCAATACTATTAAAAGGGGATGAGGTGTTGCCTAATGGGTTTCTTGCTCAAAATGCTTAGTGATATGCAATAAAACCCTCAACCACTTTCTCACATCCACATATGTCCCAAACCAAAAGTCAAACTCGGCCCCACCGAAAATATCTATCCAGCGCCACCGAGTTCATTTGACGTAGCCACTGCCACTAAACCCTAATCACTTCGGTCTCACCGAAAGGGATCTCGGTCTCACCGAGATGGGATTGCAAACTCTCTGTTTCCCTTCATAACATTTTGGTCTCACCGAGATGAGCGATCGATCCCACCGAGTTCGCAATGCAAACTCTTTGTTTGCTCTTCGTAACATTTCGGTCTCACCGAAACGAGCGAATCGGTCCCACCGAGTTTGCCTAACCAACTCTCTGTAAACTTATTACCAAAATCGGTCCCACCGAGTTTGTGTAATCTGTCTCGTCGAGATTATGTTATGACCTAACCCTAATGAAATCGGTCCTACCGAGTTGATCATATATGTAATGCCCCAGATGTAACACTTTCCAATTATGGCAATATATGAAACTCTGACTTCATCAATTCCATTCTGGGCTCTTCTTCATTTCGGGTTTCTCCTTTTGTCGCGTGCGTGTGTGCATTTCATCCATGTCATGTTATCATGTGCATTGCATTGCATTCGTGTTGTCACTTGCATCTGGTCCCACTCGTCTCTTCTCGTTGTCCGTTTCGAGTTCCGACGTTCACACACGTGCCCGTGGCATCCCCGAGTCCTTCTTTCGTGTGTGGCCGTGTAACGTTTCCGGAATGAGGTGAGACTTGTCGTGCGATGTTGTTTTGATACGTGTAGGCCGCCTGTCAAGTTTCGACGTGTTTGGAGTTCGTTTGGTACTCCAACGGTTAACCTAGTGGGGTAAAAGTACCTCTTTTTTAAAGCCGAAGACCCCCTCCACAACAGCCCACTAACCCAGCACAACCCTTCACGTCATCTCAGTCGTCGAATCGTGATCGCGTAGCCGAAAACGGCTCCCCATTTGGAGTCTCCTAGCTCCCTATGCCTATAAATTAGTCCCCCACATCCATTTTCCGGATCCAAACCCTAATTTCCGTCCCTCCGCGCCGCCGGACACGTCCTCCTCCGTCTGAGGCCTGGAGAGAAATTATGCAAGCGACGAACCAGAATAGATGCTTATGCAAATGATGCAGAACTTTCAAGCAAATCAAGCAAATCAAGGTGGTCATGGAACCAAGGCCAAGGCAATTTGTTCAACCAACCTCACTTTGCTACACTCAACCAGTTCCTGGCAAACCAACCGAAGGCATTCAGTTACTGTGTGGATCCGCTAGATGCTGAAGACTAGATAACAGATATCAAGAAGCATTTCGAGTGCAGTAACGTGAGACCTTAGGATTATGTCAAGTTTGCCGCCTTCCAACTCAAGTACCAAGTCGCTGATTGGTGGCAGCAGTACAAAGATTCCAGAGAGGGTCGTGAAATCTCGTGGACTGACTTCTGCAAGGATTTTCGCTCTCACCACATTCCAACTAGTGTCATCGAAGGTATGCGTGAGCAATTCCGCAACCTGAAGCAAGGCACCATGTCCATTTATCAATACAATGTCAAGTTCCAGAACCTTGCCCGCTATGCCAAGCAAGACATCCCAGATGCCAAGAGCAAGATTTATCAGTTCCGTGGTGGTCTGAAGGATGAACTCCAGCTAGCTCTCACCTTGTTTGAGCCGGATGAATTTGATCAATTCTATAACATGGCACTTAAGCAAGAGGCAGCCCAACTAAAGATGGAAGCTTCCAAAAAGAGGATCAGAGATGATGTTCACTCCTCCTCTTCTTCCCAAGTGGTCGCAAAGAAGCAGAAGTTTTGGCTTCCACCTCCTCCAGTGCTCCGCCCTCCCAAAAACAACAACAAGCATTCTGGTGGTCGTGGTTTCTCCCACCCACCCAACCCAAGCAATCAGTCCAAGAATCACTTTCAAGCTTCGAAGTCAAGTGCTCCTTATTACTGTCCTCTCTCAGAAGTGGTTTGCAACAAGTGCACTCATAAGAGTCATTATGCTAACAAGTGTCCCAACTCAAGGCGCCTTCCGCCTCCTCCACCTGTCAGCACTGCTATTGTCAAGCATAATCCAAAGCAAGCAAGAGTGAATCTGATGAATGCAGCTCAAGCAGAGAATTCTTCAGATGTGATACTTGGTAACCTTCCAGTTAACTCTATTCCTGCAAAAGTGTTGTTTGATTCGGGCGCATCATGTTCTTTCATGTCTCAACCTTTTGCATCCAAGCACAATGTTGACATCAAAAGCTTACCTCAAAAGTTGCAAGTTACTTCTCTGGGGAAACGAATGACTTCTAATATATTTGCTCCGGATATATCTATTTACATGGGTGATTACCGCTTTCTGGTTTCTCCGGTTATTCTCGGCAACTCCGACATTGATCTTATTCTTGGGATGGATTGGCTCTCCAAGCATGATGCAAATATTGATTGTGCAAATAAGGAAGTCAAGCTTACTCATCCTGACGAAGACGTGATTATCTTCGCCTCTCGAGATAACACAATCAGGCTATTCTCTCTCAATGACAAGGGCGAGATTAATGCCATTTCTCAAATACCGGTGGTCAATGAATATGAAGATGTTTTTCCTGAAGAGCATCCAGGCATGCCTCTGCATCGTCAAGTTGAGTTCATCATTGAACTCGAGCCCGGTACCGAGCCAGCATGCCGACGTCCGTACAAGCTTTCCCCTGAAGAGTTGAAGGAGCTGAAGAGACAACTCAATGAGCAAGAGTGTATGGGTCTAATCAGGCCTAGCACTTCTCCTTGGGGCTGTGGTGTTCTATTTGTCAAGAAGAAGGGTGGCACGGAGCGCCTTTGCGTTGATTACCGGCCATTGAACAACAAGACAATAAAGAACAAGTATCTGCTCCCCAATATCAATGAATTGTTCGAGCAGCTCAAAGGAGCAAAAGTGTTCTCAAAGCTCGATCTCCGGATGGGTTATCACCAGATCCGTATCCGTGAAGAAGATATTCACAAGACTGCATTCAGAACAAGCTACGGCTCCTATGAATACACAGTCATGTCTTTTGGCCTCGCAAATGCTCCACCCACTTTCTCGAGAATGATGCACTACATATTCAACCCCTACACCAATGAATTTGTTCTTGTCTATCTCGATGACATCTTGGTATTCTCCAAGAATGAAGAAGATCATGCAAAGCACCTCCGTTTGGTTCTCGACAGACTCCGTGAACACAAGTTCTATGCGAAGTTCTCCAAATGTGAATTCTGGCTGGATAAGGTCTTATATCTTGGCCATATCATCTCTGCTGAGGGTATTGTTGTCAACCCCGAGAAAGTTGAAGCGATTGTCAACTGGGAACCCCCGCAGAACGTCAAGCAACTCCGAAGCTTCCTTGGTCTCGCTAGCTAATGTAGAAGGTTCATTGAAAACTTCTCCAAGATTGCCAAGCCTCTCTCAAACTTGCTGCAAAAGAATGTCAAGTACAACTGGACTCCAGATTGTGATGTGGCATTCAAAACACTCAAAGAAAAGCTCATCTCTGCTCCGGTTCTTACTCCTCCGGATGAGTCCAAGCCCTACGAAGTATTCTGTGATGCTTCTCTTCAAGGACTTGGTGGTGTTCTAATGCAAGACAAGAAAATTGTGGCATACACTTCTCGTCAATTGAAGCCAAATGAGAAGAACTACCCCACACATGATCTCGAGCTAGCAGCAGTGGTACATGCCTTGATCACGTGGAGACACCTTCTGTTGGGCAGAAAAGTGGACATCTTCACCGATCACAAGAGCTTGAAGTACATCTTCACGCAGCCGAACCTGAACCTTCGCCAGACTCGTTGGGTTGAGATGATCCAAGAGTATGATCCAAGCATCGAATACACACCTGGCAAGGCCAATGTCATTGAAGATGCCTTGAGCAGAAAGGCGTATTGCAACAGTCTCCTTATCAAACCATTCCAGCCTGAACTTTGTGAATCATTCAGGAAGCTCAACCTCCAAGTTGTTCCGCAAGGCTTTCTTGCAAACCTTCAAGTTGCTCCTACCTTGGAAGATCAGATCCGTGAGGCCCAGCTCAGTGATGCTATGGTGCAGAAAGTGAAACATGGTATTGCTAAGGGTACTCCCAAATACAAGTGTTATCGCGTTGATGAGAAAGACACCTTGTTCTTTGAGGACAGACTTGTGGTTCCTAAGGGTGATCTCAGGAAGCTCATAATGAACGAGGCACATGACTCCCTCCTCTCGATTCATCCCGGAAGTTCTAAGATGTACCAAGACCTCAAGCAATCTTACTGGTGAACTCGCATGAAAAGGGAGATTGCCCAATTCGTGAATGAATGTGATGTCTGCAGAAGAGTGAAGGCAGAGCATCAACGCCCAACCGGTCTCCTCCAACCTCTTCCTGTTCCCGAGTGGAAATTCGACCACATTGAAATGGATTTTGTCACTGGTTTTCCCAAGTCCAAGAAGGGGAATGATGCTATCTTTGTTGTGATTGACAAGCTAACCAAAGTAGCTCACTTCCTTCCAGTCAAAGAATCCATCAATGCAGCTCAGCTGGCAGAGTTGTACACTTCCAGAATTGTGTCGTTACATGGCATTCCTCAAGTTATCTCCTCAGACCGTGGAAGTTTGTTCACATCCAAGTTCTGGGACTCCTTTCAGTCAGCCATGGGCACTAAGATCCGTTTCAGCACTGCGTTTCACCCTCAGACTAGTGGTCAAGTCGAAAGAGTGAACCAGATCCTCGAAGACATGCTCAGAGCTTGTGTCATCTCTTTTGGCATGAAGTGGGAAGATTGTCTCTGGTTTGCCGAGTTTTCTTACAACAACAGTTTCCAAGCCTGTGCCGGCAAAGCTCCTTTTGAAATCCTCTATGGCAGAAAGGGTCGTACTCCTCTCAACTGCTCCGAGACAGGTGAACGTCAACTCCTTGGCAATGACTTGATCTCAGAAGCCGAAGAAATGTGCAAAGTCATACGTGAGAATCTCAAGGCCGCTCAGTCGCGTCAAAAGAGCTACTATGACGGCAAGCATCGTGATTTGGCTTTCGACATTGGAGATCATGTCTATCTTCGTGTTTCTCCTATGAAAGGCACCCAAAGATTCGGTATCAAAGGAAAGCTTGCTCCTAGATATGTGGGCCCTTTCAAGATTCTTGGCAAAAGAGGCGATCTAGCCTATCAACTCGAGCTTCCATCCAACTTTGCAAATGTTCATGATGTGTTTCACGTGTCTCAACTCCGCAGGTGCTTCAAGACACCTAAACGCACCATTCCGTTCGAGGAGATTGATCTTCAACAAGACTTGTCTTACCGTGAGCTCCCTCTTGCTATTCTTGAAGAAACTGAGCGCAAGACCCGCAACAAGTCAATCAAGTTCTTGAAAGTTAAGTGGTCACACCATACCGACCGAGAAGCTACATGGGAACGAGAAGATCACCTTCGTTCCGAGTATCCTTCCTTCTTCCAGTCCTAGATCTCGGGACGAGATCTTTTCGTAGTAGAGGAGAGTTTGCAATGCCCCAGATGTAACACTTTCCAATTATGGAAATATATGAAACTCTGACTTCATCAATTCCATTATGGGATCTTCTTCATTTCGGGTTTCTCCTTTTGTCGCGTGCGTGTGTGCATTTCATCCATGCCATGTTATCATGTGCATTGCATTCGTGTTGTCACTTGCATCTGGTCCCACTCGTCTCTTCCCGTTGTCCGTTTCGAGTTCCGACGTTCACACACGTGCCCGTGGCATCCCCGAGTCCTTCTTTCGTGTGTGGCCATGTAACGTTTCCGGAATGAGGTGAGACTTGTCGTGCGATGTTGTTTTGATACGTGTAGGCCGCCTGTCAAGTTTCGACGCGTTTGGAGTTCGTTTGGTACTCCAACGGTTAACCTAGTGGGCTAAAAGTACCTCTTCTTTAAGGCCCAAGACCACCTCCACAACAGCCCACTAACCCAGCACAACCCTTCCCATCATCTCCGTCGTCGAATCGTGATCGTGTGGCCGAAAACCGCTCCCCATTTGGAGTCTCCTAGCTCCCTATGCCTATAAATTAGTCCCCCACGTCCATTTTCCGGATCCAAACCCTAATTTCCGTCCCTCCGCGCCGCCGGACACGTCCGGACGCACCCGGCCAATCCGTAGCCGCCACGTGGCACCGCCGCCACCAACTCCACCGCTCCGCCGTCCAGGCCCGCCGTCCCGGATCGGGCCCCCGCGCGCGCCCGCCGCCCGCAGTCGCGCTCCCGCCTCTTCGTCCCCGCGCCCCGACCGCTACGGCCGCCGCCGCCCTCGACCGCCGCGCGTGCCGGCTGATCCCCTCCGGCAACCAGCACCGCCGCGCCTGAGCTCTCCTCCACCGGTGGGCTCGGATCCAGCCGCCGGGGTCCTCCTTCCACGGATCCCGCGGATCCCCCTGCCTCACCGCCCCTCCGCCCGTCGCCGGCCGGCCACAGGCGCCGCCGTCGCCGATGCCAATCAGGTCGGCCGCCGGCCTGCCTCCTTCCATCGGGAGGAGGAGGGACGACCGCCTCCAGCCTCGCGGGCCTCCGCCGCAGGTGGGCCGCGCCCAGCCGGGCCTCCACCTCCTCCAGCCCAAGCCGCTGGCCCACCTCTTCGATTTGGGCCGAGCCCAGTGGTGAGCACCCGCTTAAGCCACGCCCGTGCATGTATTAGTTATCGTGCGCTCTTGTGTTTTTTTTTAAAGTAGAAATAATGATAAGTCCTTTCTGCGTTAATTTTTGTTGTCTGATGCATACTTTGCATGGCTGTAACTTTTAGTGTGATTGTCCAAATTGTGCATATGATATATCAAAATGATCATGGTGATGTGCTCTACATTTTGTTCCATTGTGGCATGCTTGATTGAGTTCATCTAGAGGTCCTAATCTCTGTTGCAAGAGTGCTACTTGTTATAAACTGTTGTTACTTGTTATTTTGTTGCCATGTTTGAGATGTGATAACTTGGTGCATGTTTATCCAAATGGAGCATATGATATGTCAAAATGTTCATTGTGAAATGCTCTACATGATGGTTGTTGTAGCATTCATGTTAAGTGTCATATTGCCATGTTAATCTCTGTTGCAAAGGTGCATGTGGCTGTTAAGTGCTGAAACTTGTTATGAGATGCTGTTTTGACATGCTCTTTGCTATTGATGTGTTTGTCCCCATGGCACATGTCAATATGTTTTAGAAGCACCATCATATGGTCTTTGCTGTGGTGCAAACCACTTTCCATGATATGCCTTGAGGTGACTTAAACAAGCTTGTAAACATGCCATGCCAATGTTACTGTTTTATACTTAGTGAAAATTCTGCTAAGTCTGGAATCTGTTTTAACCTGATGCTATGTTTGCTTGATGCCCTAGTCAAATCCATGCTTGTTTTGGAGTGTCCAATGATTATTCCTTGTTTTCCATGTTATTGTCTATCCATCCATGCCCTCACTTGCACATATGGCTTGTTGTAGCTTATTTATTTCTTGCTCTCAAGTTGCTATAAATTATATCTGTCAGGTTTTTAACAGCATGATCAATTTGGTGTAGCTTGTTGCTATTGATCCATGCCTCATATGGAGTTGCTCCAATGGAGTTGTTTGCTGTAGGATATGTCTACTTCACATCCATGCTTATTGTCATCATGTTTGGGTGTTGTGGCATATATATCTCTTGCTCCAAAGTTGCTATGTGGTTGTTATCTTCAGCTTTGCATTGTATCTTGTTTCGTGTGTATGTGTTGAACCGTTGCTCCGTTTTGAGCGTGCCCTATATGAAACTTGTGCGATTTTGCATGTAGAATCATATTATCATGTTGTTTACATGCTTGGAGTGTGTTTTCTTGATGTTTGGGTGCATCTTGCACCGTTGCCTTGCTTGTCTTGTTTTGCTCATATCTTCTAGACCGTAGCTCCGAATTAAACAAACGTTATATGAAACTTGACCTGAATTTCATGTAGATCATCATGGTGCATGTTAACTTGCTGTTTAACAACTTTAACTTAAGGTTTGTTCAGATCTGGACCAATTTCAAAATATGCATATGAGGACTTACCGAATTGCTATATGTTGATCCCGGTCTCATTTAAACCTGTTGTTTTGTGTTGTTCTTGTGTGCTTCATCCCATGCCATGAAATGCATCATACTCGCATCATGTTGTTTGTGCATTGCACCTTGTTTGATATCGTGCCATGTTGTGTTCTTGTGTGAGTAGAGCCGAGAGACGAGACCGAGAACAATGTTCCTACCGAGGTTGAGTACGAGGAGCCGTCTTACGATCCCATCGACGACTCGACAGGCAAGATGACCTGACCCAGATATCATTACTATCTTTGCCTATTGCTAGATGTCTTGCTCTTTAGCTTTTGCCTCGATTCCCATGTTTGTTTGTCAGCCTCCTATTGTAGCCATGAATCTCTAACCACCCAACCTAGCAAACCTTTGTTTGGCTATGTAAGCTTCGCTCAGCCCCTCTTATAGCATTGCTAGTTGCAGGAGAAGATTTGAAGATTCTTGATTCATGTTGAAGTTATTGTTGGGATATCACACTATATAAACTCTTAAACTAAATCATCTATATACTTGGCAATGGGTGGAAGGCTAAGCCTCTTGCTTGGTGTTTTGTTCCACTCATGCCACCCTACGAACCGTATAAACTGGTGTTATGTTCCTTGATATTGCGTTCCTCACATGGTTGGGGTTATGGGACCCCCTCGATAACCCGCTTGGCGCTAAAGCTTTTCCAGCAAGGCCCAACATTGGTTTTACATTTTCCGAACAACTAAAACTTGCATAGGGAGTTATAAACCCTTTTCTTAATCAACAACCCCGGGCCAGTGCTCCACATGAGTGTTGGTCCAAAATGGGGAGCCTGCGGGGCCACCTTGGGGAAACCCGAGGGCTGGTAAAAACCTGTAGCATCACCCATCCGGTCGTGGCCTGAGACTAGATACGCGCTGCTACTGTCAGGGTGTTGGCACGCAGGGAGGTCTTGCTGGATTAGTTTTACCTTAGTCGGAATATCTTGAGCACGGGATTCCGAGAATACTCGGGTCTTCCCACCTTGGAGTTGCGACTCCGCAGATCGTGAGCTTGTGATGGGCTAAGTTGGGACACCCCTGTAGGGTTTTGATCTTTCGAAAGCCGTGCCCGCGGTTATGTGGCGGATGGGAATTTGTTAATATCTGGTTGTAGAAAACTTGACACCATGTTCGGAAACACTACCAGCATGAGTAACCGTGACGGTCATTTTCCGAAAGGGGATCGGGAAGTGAACACGGTGGGGTTATGTTTGACGTGCTTAGATAGGATCACTTCGTGATCACTTTGACGCTCGTGGCACTTCTCTTCTTGCTCTGAACACGTAAGCTAGTGCTAGTGCAACTGCAACCTTTGTTCTTCGGCCTTGTTCCACACCCAAGGCTTAGATAGTTTTGCTACCCGGGAACGGGATTGCTGAGTCCTCCGTGGCTCACAGATTTCTACACAACACCAGATGCAGGTACTATGGTGAACTACTCAGGTGATGGCACAGAGCTGTATTGGAAGTTCGACGAAGAACATGGGCGATACTACGTGTACTATCCCGATGATCAGTAGTGGCTTCTACTACGGGCGATCGGACCTTGTGGCTTTATTTATTTGGTATCTTTCATTTGGATCTTCGTCCGTAGTCGGACTGTGATGTTATTTGCATGATAATTGCTCATGTAATGAATTGTGTGATGTGGCGAGTGTAAGCCAACTACTCTTTTGCAATTTCATCCCTATTTTACATGAGTCGTGCAAAGATACCATACCTGAGATCATTCTAGTATGAGCTTATACCGTTAACTCGTGCCTCGACACGTAGGAGGTATAATCTCATACTGGGCATTACAATATCGGTCCCACCGAAATACCTAACGGTCAATTATGAACTAAATTGGTCTGACCAAGTTCTCTGAATCGGTCCCATCGAGTTTGGTAAATTGTGTGTAACGGTTACATTTTTTGTGGGGGCTATATATACCCCTCCACCCACTCTTCGCTCGTGGAGAGAGCCCTCATAACATACCTACACTTCCATCATTCATGTTCTGAGAGAGAACCACCTACTCAAGTGTTGAGATCAAGATATTCCATTCCTACCATATGAATCTTGTTCTCTAGCCTTCCCCAAGTTGCTTTCCACTCAAATCCTTCTTCCACCATATCCAAATCTGTGAGGAGTTGTTTGAGTGTTGGGGAGACTATCATTTGAAGCATTTGAGCACGGAGTTCGTCATCAACACACTGTCTATTACCTTTTGGAGAGTGGTGTCTCCTAGATTGGTTAGGTGTCACTTGGGAGCCTCCGACGAGATTCTGGAGTTGAACCAAGGAGTTTGTAAGGGCAAGGAGATCGCCTACTTCGTGAACATCTACCCCTAGTGAGGCAAGTCCTTCGTGGGCGATGGTCATCGTGGGATAGACAAGGTTTCTTCTTCGTGGACCCTTCGTGGGTGGATCCCTCCGTGGACTCGCGCAGCCATTACCCTTTGTGGGTTGAAGTCTCCATAAACTTGGATGTACAATAGCACCACCTATCGGAACCAAGACTACATCAATCTCTACTTCATCAAGTACGACTACACTCCAAGGATTCCCATCAAGATGGTGTGGATCCCAAAGAAGAAGAACTAGAGAGTTCTTGAGGGTGACTCCGCCAACACACTTCAGTCATATCATTTTGGCGAGGACAAGTGCAAACAACTTCCATATCTTGCACTAGTTCAAGGAGTCACAAACCCTCTTGTTGGTAAGACAAGGGAAAAGCTACCTAATGCTTTCATGGACATCACTGTGTGTGCAATTCACTCTATGTCTATGGATATCCTTGTTTGTTCCTTGTGGGACTAACCCGTGTAGGTATTGAAAGTGCAACTCACTCCAATGGATTGCTCCAAATGATCTACATCAACATTGAGTATCTACATCTTCAACACCTACATGAAGTCATCATCGACAAAACCCAAGGTTAGCTCATCCCTCTTAAGGGGGGATATCACATCTAGGGGGGGGCTTTACTCTAACAATTGAGCTAAAGCAACTCTAATTATGTGAACACAACAATGCTTTATGTAAAAGTGGTAACCCCACTTATGCTTAAACGATGAGTATGACCTATGATCAAATGTTCTTATTTGACTCCTAAGTCAATATACTCATATATAGATGACCTAGTCATCGCCAATTGCTTGATAGATGCTAGAATGGTTGTGCATGCTTTCCCACATGTTTCATTTGCTATCTTATTGTGTGAGCATGTTGAATGCATATTTTTCTCATTCGAGGACATCCACTTGTTGCTTTGATTGTTTGAATTTTTTTGCCAAATGGAAGGACAAGAATGCCTAAGAACACCCTCTATATATCTATGCTTTTCTCATCTCAAACTCTATTCATGCTACATCACAAAGCTTGATCAAGTCAGATTCGAACTACTCTGTGTGAGGAGCACTCGGAGGCCCCGATTCATCATAGACTTAAACTTCCAAAAACCTCTTTGTGCATTTCGGTATGACCGAGTCATCCACTTTGGTCACACCGAGTTCACTAAGTTGATCTAGGTTTTCAATCTCGGTGCAACCGATTTGAACTTTTCGGTCACACCGAGTTGCAGTAATTGCTAGTAGTTTTGCATCTCGGTGCCACCGAGTTGTTCCACTCGGTCACACCGACAGGGTCAGCTTATATATACCAACGGGTTGAATTTCGGAAAACTTTTCGAAATCTTTCGCACGCGTGTGACCTGCTCTGCCTCCTCGGGTCTCCGGATCATCTCCTCGCCGCCAGCGACCTCTCGCCGCTGGACTCCGCCACCGTCAACGGCAATCTTTGCCGCCGTTGCCGCCATAGCATGTTCACCGCCGAGTTAGGGTATGAACTTGATCCATTGTGCTATTCCTTAACTCCGATTCGTAACACATTGCATTGCCATGTTTCTTGCCATGTATGAGATCTTCTTATCCAGCAGAAACTCCGTAGAAAGTAGTTTTGATTCCAAAAAAATAGGGTTAGGTCTCCGCCGAACTCATCTCCGACCGACCTAGCTGTAGAAATAGGTCTCACCCATTTGGCTTAGGCCATTGCTCTTGCTCTTTTCGGTCTGACCGAAAATTGCAAATCGGTGTGACCGAGTTCACCTCTCTGTGAAACCCTAGCAATATCGGTGCCACCGAACAGTGACTCGGTCTGACCGAGTTCACTAGTTTAGGCTCCAGAATTGCATCGGTATCACCGAGTTTAACAAATCGGTAGCTCCGAAATGCTTTCTGTAGAGAACTAAAACTAAGTTTTTCATGTCATCTATTTTGCAAAAATTATGTGCTTTGTGATGCTCTTCCACTCTACCTCATCTATATCTATTCACAGGGTCAGATTTCAGCTTGCAGTGTCAGAGATGTCTGAGGGCAGTGACAGCCAGAATATGTCTGAGGAGCAAGTCAACCTGAGTGAGGGCACTAGTCCCTCTAGCAGCTATGATGAGGGTAGCAAGAGCACACCTAGTGATCTTCCAAAGGCTGCTACCAAGTCAAGGAAGAAGAAAACTTCAGATACTGAGGATGAGGAGTTTCTGGCTGACGAGGCCACTTCAAAGAAGAAGGTGCTCAGGAAGGAGTATGGCACAACTGAGGCAACTAAGCCAGGTCAAAAAAGGAAGATCCCTGCCAAGAGGATTCCTATGTCAAAGGCCAGATCATCGCCTCAAGAGACTATGGTTTTCACACTTGAAGCCAGAGATGATGAGCCAGGGGAACTAAGAAGAGAGCTAGAAAAACCACAGCTAGAGTGATTGGCAAGCCATCCATGAGGGATGATGATGATGAGGAAGCTGCAGAAGAAGAAGAAGAAGAAGAAGAAGAAGAAGAAGAAGAAGAAGAAGAAGAAGAAGAAGAAGAAGAAGAAGAAGAAGAAGAAGAAGAAGAAGAAGAGGTTGCTGCTCCAACTCCTAAAGCTCAGAAGCTTATGGGAGATGCTATCAAGTCTGGGATTGCTCCTTCTAAGCCCAAGACGGCTCCCAAAGTTGCTCAAGCCACCAAGTCTGCACCCAAGAGAAGCACTAGGAACATTCCAGCTTCAGAGAAGAACAAGGCCCCAGTGCCTGAGGTTGCTGAAGAAACTGAGGCCCAAGTGCTCAGAAAGTTGAAGCCCAAGATGCCTGATCACAATGATGCTCATCTAGTAGCAGAAGACATGAAATTTAGGAAGGATGCAGGTCTCAGATTATGGAGAAAGACTGATCCATATGTTGTGAGGAGAAGGACTGCTGTGGACTACAGGTTCACACCAAGGAACAACAAGACTTCTATGAGACAGCTCTGCTCGACAAGAAGCCCATTGTGTGTGATATGAGAAGGGTGGACTGGAAATTCATTGATGACAATGCTGATTATTTCCCCAATGTGCATGAAAGCTTCAAAGCATGTGGAGTTGACAAGTTTGTGGCTCAAAAGTTGACAAACTGGAACGATGAACTCATCATGCAATTCTACTCCACAGCTCACTTTTATCCTTATGGCAGAATTGTATGGATGTCTGAAGTTATAAGGTACCAGTCAACTGTTGATGAGTGAGCCAAACTGATCAAAGCCCTGAAGAGCTTGAAGATGATTTGGATGTGTATGCCAAGAAGAAGCAAGACCATAACTCTATGGCCAACATGTACAAGGTGATCCCTGATGAAGATTTAGAGACACATAAGTTTGGATCTGTGCATCAGTTGTTGTCTGGCCTTGCAACTATCAACACAATCTTGAGGCATACATTGTTACCCAAATCTCGAGATGCAAAGATGAGAAGAGGACATTCAATCAACTTGCTGCATATATTTGATGTGCCTCAGAAGTTCAAAGTCATGAGTCTCATTGTTGAAACAATCAAGAGGACTGTTGTAGATTAGAAGAGATCATGTGGGTATGCTCCACACATCCAGATGCTCATCAACTCCAAGATGGGCACAGGCACATACTTATTGGACAATGAATATCTTCCCTTGGTGCCTGACTTTGAGGACAACACAGTTGTCATGGATGAAAATGAACCATCTTCAGTGCAAGCACATGAAAGGAGAGAAATCCAAAGCAGAGAAAGTTGCCAAGATGCCAAGTGCTGCAGAAACATCTCAAATGAGCCTCAAGTCCAAACAAGATCAAATGGCATATCTTATTCAAGCAACCATGAGGATTGAGAAGGGCTTGGCCACCCTGACTCAAAATCAGGAGAGCTTAGAGAGGATCATTGAGATAAGTTCTATGATCTTGATCTGAAAGTTATAGAGATCCAGTCTGAAGTTGAGAAGCTCCAGGAGGAAGCAGAGGAGAGAGGAGGACAGGCTACCATAGATGCATTTCAACGAGTGCCTCGAGGTTAGAGATCTGCTTTAGTGCTAGTGCCTGATACGAGAGCTACTACATCAGCACCAGTAGCCATGGCTTTAGTGCCACCTCCAGCAGCCACTCCACCAGCTCCAGCTACTTCATATGAAGCCTTCGTCCTTGGAGTTCTCTCTACACCACCTCCTGAATATCGAGCCTGAGAGACGCATAGCACTATGCATTTTTAAACTTTTTGGTAACTTGTTGCCAAAGGGGGAGAAATATGTATGGATCATAGGCTTCGAGAGAGAGTGTTTTGCCTCTTTGGTCTCTCTTGTTTTTGGTTGAACCTTATTGTGTGTTTGCTTAATACTCTATGTCCGTGTGTGAGATACTTGTTTGATCATGTGATTGATCATATGCTACCTTAATGTTTGCTTGGATGATACTATCTTTTATACTCTTATATGATCATTCATTTTGCTTGGTGATGACTGCATGTTTTCAGTTTATATCATTTTGAGCGCTCCACCAAGATGTATGTGACATGGAAGAGTAACCCATGATCCTAATAAATTTTAAATGATGCACAAATTTAGTGGGAGCTCTTGTTTATCACATACTTTTCAAAGCGACGATGTATTTCAATCTTATTCATTTGTCGAAGCTTTGATATATATGTTGTCATCAATTACCAAAAAGGGGAAGATTGAAAGTGCAACTAGCCCCGGGTGCTTTTGGTAATTACTAACAACATATAGCTCATTTAACTAATGCTATCTCAAGATGATATTTCAGGAAAGTTCAATGATTGGCATGGCATGAACTAGGAATGTGGACCCCTCAAAATGCTAAGGGCAAAGGATTGGCTCAAGCTCAAGACTCTACATTTTATATTTTAGTGATCCAAGATCACATTGAGTCTATCGGAAAGACAATACTATTAAAAGGGGATGAGGTGTTGCCTAATGGGTTTTTTGCTCAAAATGCTTAGTGATATGCTCCAAAACCCTCAACCACTTTCTCACATCCACATATGTCCCAAACCGAAAGTCAAACTCGGCCCCATCAAAAAGATCTATCCGGCGCCACCGAATTCATTTGACATAGCCACTGCCACTAAACCCTAATCACTTCGGTCTCACCGAAAGGGATCTCGGTCTCACCGAGATGGGATTGCAAACTCTCTGTTTCCCTTCGTAACATTTTGGTCTCACCGAGATGAGCGATCGATCCCACCGAGTTCGCAATGCAAACTCTCTGTTTCCTCTTCGTAACATTTCGGTCTCACCGAAACGAGCTAATCGGTCCCATCGAGTTTGCCTGACCAACTCTTTGTAAACTTATTACCAAAATCGGTCCCACCGAGTTTGTGTAATCTGTCTCACCGAGATTACGTTATGCCCTAACCCTAATGAAATCGGTCCTACCAAGTTGATCATATCGGTCCCACCGAAATGCCTAACAGTCACATTATGAACTAAATTGGTCTAACCGAGTTCTCTGAATCGGTCCCACCGAGTTTGGTAAATTGTGTGTAACGGTTAGATTTTTTGTGGAGGCTATATATACCCCTCCACCCACTCTTCACTCGTGGAGAGAGCCATCAGAACATACCTACACTTCCATCATTCATGTTCTGAGAGAGAACCACCTACTCAAGTGTTGAGATCAAGATATCCCATTCCTACCATATGAATCTTGTTCTCTAGCCTTCCCCAAGTTGCTTTCCACTCAAATCTTTCTTCCACCATATCCAAATCTGTGAGGAGTTGTTTGAGTGTTGGGGAGACTATCATTTGAAGCATTTGAGCACGGAGTTCATCATCAACACACTGTCTATTACCTTTTGGAGAGTGGTGTCTCCTAGATTGGTTAGGTGTCACTTGGGAGCCTTCGACGAGATTGTGGAGTTGAACCAAGGAGTTTGTAAGGGCAAGGAGATCGCCTACTTCGTGAAGATCTACCCCTAGTGAGGCAAGTCCTTCGTGGGTGATGGCCATGGTGGGATAGACAAGGTTGCTTCTTCGTGGACCCTTCGTGGGTGGAGCCCTCCGTGGACTCGCGCAGCCGTTACCCTTTGTGGGTTGAAGTCTCCGTCAACTTGGATGTACAATAGCACCACCTATCGGAACAAAGACAAAAAAAACATTCGTGTCTACACTTGCGTTTGCTCCCTCCAAACTCCTCTCTTTACCTTCATATGCAATTGTTTTACATTCGGCTGCTATACTCTTAGAATTGCATGTGTATGTTGATTGCTTGACTTGTGCTAAGTTGCTAAAATCTGCCAAGAATTAAAATTGGGAAAAGGCTAGATTTTTATTTGGTCAAGTAGTCTAATCACCCCCCCCCCCTCTAGACATACTTTCGATCCTACAACTTCCCCGTCCTCCCTCGGACCCGGCAGCTAACGAGGTCCTACCTCGGGGTCCGGCAGCGGCGGTAGGGGACGTGGCTCCCCGATATTATAGATCGGGAGACCCACACCCGCCGGTGGCTCAGTAGCTTCCACACGGTCGAGCTCGCGGCCATGGAATTCGACCACTGGCAGGTCCGCTACCACGGCGCGGCGGCTAGGCTCAATTTTCCTTCGACCCACGTCCAGTCGACCTCATTCTGCCGGAGCCAAGGGTGGTGAGCTCGGCTATGGCGCGGGAGGACCGCGAGGCGTGGGAGTGCCCTAAGGCCGAGGCCGCCGACAAGGCCTACATGCAAGAGCTCCGCCGGCAGCATCCGGAGCTCGTGGAGGCAGAGCGAGCGATCTTTGCCGGTGCGGAGGGCGGCGAGGTTATCGCGCTCTCCTCCAATGACAAGGTCAAAGGCGGAGAGGACGGCGGCGCGGAGGGCGGCGAGGTTATCGCTCTCTCCTCCGATGACGAGGTCGAAGACGGCGGCGTAGAGGCCATCGAGGTGGGCCCCGAGGACGAGGAGATCGACGTCGACGAGTGCAGGAGTGCCTGCCCCAACGACCCCGACGACGGCACCGGCCTGGACCCGGCTCGCGGCACACCGTACATGACGAGGAAGGATTAGCTTAACCTCTACTTCAACCAAAAGTAGTTTAGCTTAGTTTAAATTTATGCTTTATGTTCGCTTATGCAAAACTTTCTATGTTTATGTTTGAATGCATGCTACTTTCGGTTGAACCTGCTTTGAACTTGATAAAATTGAAGCTTACAACGTTAAGTTTAGGGGATCGACTAGAAACGGCAAATAGTTCGGGGTTTTAGTCCTTTAACTTTTAAAGGATCGGCTAGAGATGGCCTTATGACTTGTTTATTTCAGTTCTTCACAATGTGATACTCTATATGCGCAACTATTTGCCGTGCAGTTCAATTTCATCAATAACAGTTTCAACAATAACATTATGAATTACGATATTTGGTCGTTGTTAAGGATATTGCTGTTAACATGCCCTTTTGTTCTTTTAACAATAACTAGTGTACTTTAGACCTGCACAATACTAGTTTGAATGACTATTTGCTTGTTTTTAAATGTTATGCTTGATGCAGTTAACACACCTTTCCACTTCTTGTTTTGCTTAACTAGCGTGCCTAAGCCTACACACTGAAGCTATCATTTGTAGCTTATGTTGTCTACCATGGATATATTTGGTTGATGTTTAGCCTGTTGTGCTTAACATGCCTTTATATGTACTCATGCAAGACAATATTGAGAACAGTGTTGTTTCCATCAAGGTTATTTTCATCGCATTGCTTATATGTACTCATTGTTCAGGATATCGGTAGCTGGTACCATATAGCCTAGGCCTGATAAGGGATTAATCGTCAAATCAGACATTTCACTGAACATATCCGTAACCCATTTATCAGTGGGTTAATTAGGGTCATATTTTATATATCTGAGGCTACATAGCAACATACATTGTATTGAATGGCTAAATATGCAATCCCAGGGTACATACCAACAAGGAAGAGTGTTACCTTAGTGTTCTGATGATGTCTAGATATACATGTAGTAAAATCTTATATAATGGGATGGAGGGAGTGTTGTACTACATCATTTTTCAATTGTTGTTTAGCTTCTCATATTAACTTGGTGCTTTTTGGTACATATATCATTGCCAAAGTTCCACACTTCGACCATTTATGGGGCAATGAGATATTCATGAACCAGCATCAAGTGAGGAAACTGATAAAGATTGTCATTAAAATGGGTCCAAAGACATCAATCAAACTATTTGTTTACACTTTATGCAAGACAACGGTGAACTGCAGGATGGTAAATAAGAACCTTGTAGCCTTCTTTTTACTGCCCGTAATAAGTTGTGTTAGATGACAATGTATGAATCTTTTTTCCTTTGTAGTGGATCCTAAAGCAGTTCACTCAAGATTACCTCTCAAACTACATGATTGGCGGCCGGCCATCACAAGGGGTTGGACTAGAGTCCTGCATGCCTTCTGCATCCAGGAGAGCACAATAGGGCCATTCCGCTTCACCTTGTTCAGCAACCGTAATGGTTGTCGCCTCTTTCTTTACCATCTGTAATACTACAAGTATAGAACCCTGGTTCATCATTCTTTATTTGGTGCTTATGTAATTCTTAAACATATGTACCTGTGAATCGAATAATGCATTGGTTGTTTGAACCTGATGGATATGAATAAAGCGAAAGCCTACTTTCAAGTTTAAATTAGGTAAAATTTTAAATAGCAACAATTAAATTAGGACGAAATTAGGGTGTGTAGGTTACGACGCACATGGTTAATAAAGCACAGCGTGTGCGATATACATCATAATCTGACACGGTTCACAAAGAGGAAACATGTGTACCAATGCACACAGTTGCCGTTTGCAAAGCGTGTGTGATGTCAGACACTATCGCATAAGGTGCGGGAAAACTAAATGTGTGTGATTGTCTACCTATCGTACATGGTTTATAATCATGAACTGTTTGTGATGTATCAGGCATCGTAAAACTCCCATGCCTGGAATCTGCCTGGAAAACTCATGTGCCTGGAATCTACCTGGATTTAGGTAAAACCACAAAGCTCCGAATGCGATGGCAATGCGAGCACAAATGAGTAGCAAGGATGAAGCGTTTGGGATATTCGAGATATCGGAAACAGTTATATAGGGACAACTGTACGCATCAAGGCTCCCTATCCCCGACGGTTTCTGCGTCGTGTGGGAAGGACCCCCTATCGCCGTCACTCACTAGGCGACGGTTCCAAATGCCATCGCGGAAAGGGGTTAAAACGGTTTGTATTACACCGACGCGTACTAGTGCGAGTCCAATAATCACCACCACAATACACCACTATGGATTCTCTCCCATCTCCCTACGAGAAGGCCATCCATAGAACTCACACTTATCTTGCGCATTTTAGAGTATCCACTTTGAGTTGTCCACGACCATATAAGTTTCATGGTAATATTTCAGGACGCGGTTATTCGAATAGATCATATTGCCCTGCAGGGGTGTACTTCTTCACACACACTCTCACCACTTACCACCATATACACGTCATGTATGTGTGCAAGACTAGTGGAAAAAGTATGAGCCACAACTTTCATTGGTGGCATGCCATTTTTAACCAACGCCACCACTATTTTAAAAAAATAGTGGTGGTGTTGGGCAATTTGATACGACATAGATATTGTATTATTGCTGCCGTAGGAATATTAGAGAACGCCACCTGTATGTGGGTCCCAACATTCTGCCATGGCCTAACTTAGAGCTCGCATTGCCAAAGTGCCCTACGCCAGCACTAAGCAGAAAACCTATGGCCTTGTCGAGTAAGTTACGTGAGTAGTATATTTTTTGGGTCCATCCATTTTTTAGTCAACATAACACCGGTGTGGGCTTTGCCCAAATGCCAGGGATACAAAGGATTGTAATGGTGTTCCCTAGTTTTGGCATGCCAGTAATTACATCATAGCACTATTCACATTTGACCTATAGCATCCATTCTGATATTTTCTCCTTCTTCCTCCCTCTTTCCTCTTCCTCCTTTCTCTCTCTATTCTCTTCTTCTTGAGAAAAAGACCAAATTATTTCTCATGATTTCTTAAGTAGGTAGTTAGCTAGATCTAGCTAGCTTGTTGCCAGGCTTCACACACTCTCACTTGCTAAGCTTGTTCTCATCTCTCGACCCAGTCAAACACACACACACACACACACACACAGTTGCATTAAAGTTTCCACCACACTCCATCAATGGCGCCTCCAACTTACGTATGGTTGCCCCCCTTTCACGCACATTTGATGAGGTAAAAACACCAAACTTCTCATTAATTTATGTGCATATATATGATGCATTCGCATATGGATGGATATGTGATAGATGTGTGTGTGTGTGTGTGTGTGTGTGTGTGTGTCATTAGTTGCTAGCTATAGAAATTGCACAATGCTCGTGAATTATTATTGTTTCGTGCAATGTTTCAATTTGCGTGAGTGTCTACAGGTAGACAGTTGCCAATGTTTTGGCGAAACATTGGTTCATTTTCGTTTTGTCAAATTTCTGGCACTCATATGTCCCTTTTTTAGCAAAGGTCATGCCGAATTTTTTTTATGCCGTCATTGCTAATATATCTAATTATTTTAGTACTTTTACCTTTGCAGCGCTGGTTGATCGCCTATCGAAAGATTTAATATGGATCAGAGTGTGAAGGGCTATCTCAATTTCATGGTGGCAAATATGATACAAAAGGGTGAAGTGCAGATAATATGTCCATCATGGTTTCATTGAAGGTTATACACGGTGGACAAAGCATGGTGAGGAGGATATTAACGATAATGAAGGAGGAAAGAATGATGCGAAAAACTTTGGCGATGAAGCAGAGACGCCAGAAGGAGGAAACAAAGAACATGCGCATGGAGGAGGAAAGGACGAAATGCCACCATAATTTGAAGAGGATCATGAGACTGTCACACAGGATATGCCGTTGGCAACAATGCTACAAGATCCTCATGTCAAATATTTGCTTCGGAAGAAGATGAAAATCGAGAGAGTTGCTATTAAAGACGCTCTAAAGTTGGCAAAATTGGAAATAGACGCGAAAACTCCACTGTATGAAAGTTGCGATCCCGAGCACACCCACCTACACATCACGCTCAATCTTTTGGACATCGAGGCAAGATTCAAGAGTACAGATGCAAGTCTGGATGGTACATTGGAATATTTACACAAAGTTTTGCCAAGGGGGAATTTGTTGCCTCGTAGTGTAGATGAGGCGAAGAAGATCGCGTGTCCGCTTGATTTGCTGCATGTAAGATATCGTGCATGCATAAAGGATTGCATCTTACATAGTACCGAGTAGCTGGAAGGAACTTTCATGTCGTCGATGCATTTGAAAACTTGAAAATCTTCTGTACATGCGTGCCATGGACATTGCGGTTGTGTTAAATTTATGTATGACACATCTTTTTGACAGCTATCAAAAAAGGCCAGTAGGAAAACAATGTTCATGGGCCATAGAAGGTTGCTTGACAAAGATGACGAGTGCAGAACTTGTCGAGATCTGTTAGACAACACTGATGAGACCCGAGGGCCACGACGTATGAGGCCTGGAGCGGAAATCATGGAAATGTTAATGAACTGGGAAGATTGCCCTAAGGTAGGAATGAAAATAAAGAATTCCTCTGAGAAAATGTTGTTAAAAGTATGGAAAAAGAAGTATGTTTTCTGGGGCTTGCAGTATTGGGAACTACTCAGTATGCCTCATTCTCTGGATATGTTGCATATCACAAAAAATGTGTGCGAGAGTTTGCTTAGCACATTGTTTGACATGCCAGAAAAGAGTAAAGATGGTCCGAGGGCTAGACAAGACTTGAAAGATATCAGTATTAGGGAAGAGCTTCAACCCTCATCCACTAGAACCAATGACACGGTGCAGGGAAAAAAGACAAAGCCAACGAGTCAGCCGAGGGCAAAACTGTGTCCAAAACCAAAGATGATTATTGCACCCCCCCCCAGTTTGCTTCACTCTCGACGAGGATGAGCTTTCTGAAGTTTACAAATGCCTCAACGGCATGAAAGTTCCATCCGGCTACTCGGTACTCATACGCAGGTATCTTGGTGTCGTCCTTCTCGCGAGGCTTGAACTCTCGTGAGGGTCTTGACTTGTCAATGCTGAAGATGGGTCATACCAGGCCATTTGTGGAGCCGCATAGTGGGCCGCAGGCAGGCAAGTCTGGGTACCATGGTTCCCAGAACGCCGACAGTAGCCCCCGGGCCCAAGGCACGCTTGACCTTGGCTTCGATGCGAAGCCAGGAGGCAAGGGCGAAGCGCCGTGGGCCCCGATCACATGCACACCGATTCGATGTGTGGTGCTTTATGGGACATGGGCGTCTCCACTTACCCACGTAGCCTCGGCAACCGTTCGACTTGACAACCACATGTTGCATGCAGAAAAACCATCATTACTTGGAATCATGGGAGGCCCGTAGTTGGCCTCCCTCTGGCTATAAATGGGGACAGAGCCCCCTACTCGTCTCCATCTGCTCGCTGCTTGTTCCTCCTTCTTCCTCCCCGTCCTGCCATCTTGCCGTAGTGTCCATGGCGCCGACGAGGAGGTTTTCCGCCGTAGAGAAGGGAAAGACCCCTCAGGTGGAATCCGAACTGCTCCCGCCAAAGAAGAGGCTCGAGAGCTCTCGCGACGTTGTCGCGGAGCCTGTGGTGATGCGGCCTTGTCTCGAACGGCTTCTACCTCTTGAGCTTGTGTTGTATTCCCTCGAAGAGGAAAGGGAGATGCAGCACAGTAGCGTAAGTATTTCCCTCAGTTTTTGAGAACCAAGGTATCAATCCAGTAGGAGACCATGCGCCAGTGCCTCGCACCTGCACAAACAAATAAGAACTTTTCAGCCAACGCGATAAGGGGTTGTCAATCCCTTTACGGTCACTTACGATAGTAAGATCTGATAGAGATGATAATTATATTTTTGGTATTTTTAGTATAGAAACAGAAAGTAAAGAAAGCAACAGCGACAGAAATTGGCTAGTCGACGAGAAAGTAATATGATAAAGATAGACCCGGGGGCCATAGTTTTCTCTAGTGGCTTCTCTGATGATAGCGATATTCTACGGCGGGTAGACAAATTACTGTTGAGCAATTGATAGAAAAGTGAATAATTATGAGACTATCTAGGCATGATCATTGTATATAGGCATCACGTCCGAGACAAGTAGACCGACTCCTGCCTGCATCTACTACTATTACTCCACACATCGACCGCTATCCAGCATGCATCTAGTGTATTGAGTTCATACGAACAGAGTAACGCCTTAAGAAAGATGACATGGTGTAGAGGGATAAACTCAAGCAATATGATGAAAACCCCATCTTTTTTTCCTTGATGGCAACAATACAATACGTGCCTTGCTGCCCCTACTGTCACTAGGAAAGGACACCGCAAGATTGAACCCAAAGCCAAGCACTTCTCCCATTGCAAGAACTATAGATCTAGTAGGCCAAACCAAACCAATAATTCGAAGAGACTTGCAAGGATATTATGAGCACACATAAAAAGTTCAGAGAAGAACCAAATATCTTTCATAGATAACCTTGATCATAAACTCACAATTCATCGGATCTCGACAAACACACCGCAAAAAGAAATTACATCGAATAGATCTCCTCGAAGACCGAGGAGAACTTTGTATTGAGATCCGGAGAGAGAGAAGAAGCCATCTAGATACTAGCTATGGACCCGAAGGTCTGAGGTAAACTACTCACAACTCATGGTGAGGGCAATGATGATGATGATGATGAAGGCCTCCGTGATGGATCCCCCTCTCGGAACAGGCTCCAAGATGGGATCTCCATGGGAACAGCAGCTACGGCGGTGGAATTAGGGTTTTCTCTATGCGTGTGGAGTTTCTGGGGTACGTAGGTATATATAGGAAGAAGGAGGGCACCAGGGGCCACAGGGGCTGCCTTCGAGGCAGGGGGCACGCCCCCCACTCTCGAGGGTGGCCCTTCTGTCTCCTGGCTTGGCCCCAAAGTCTATCCTGCGTGATTTCCTCCAAAAATATCTCCTGCGAAGGTTTCATTCCGTTTGGACTCCGTTTGATATTCCTTTTCTTCAAAACCCTGAAATAGGCAAAAAACAGCAATCTGGACTGGGCATTTGGGTTAGTAGGTTAGTCCCAAAAATGATATAGAAGTGAACGATAAAGCCCATTAAACATCCAAGACTTCATAAATAATAGCATGGAACAATCAAAAATTATAGATACGTTGGAGACGTATCAAGCATCCCCAAGCTTAATTCCTGCTCGTTCTCGAGTAGGTAAATGATAAAGAAAGAATTTTTGATGTGGAATGCTAACCAATATAGTTTTTTCAATGTAATTCTCTTAATCGTGGCATGAATGTTCAGATCTGAAAGATTCAAGATAAAAGTTTGTATTGACATAAGAAATAACAATACTTCAAGCAATACTAACAAAGCAATCACGTCTTCTCAAAATACTATGGCTAAAGAAAGTTATCCCTACAAAATCATATAGTGTTGGCTATGCTCCCTTATTATCACACAAAATATTCATATCACGCACAACCCCGATTTCAGCCAAGCATTTATTTTCATGCTCTATCTTTTCAAACCTTTCAACATTCACGCAATACATGAGCGCGAGCCATGGATATAGCACTATGGGTGGAATAGAGGTGGTTGTGGAGAAGACAAAAAGAGGGAGATAGTCTCACATCGACTAGGCGTATCAACGGGCTATGGAGATGCCCATTAATAGATATCAATGTGAGTGAGTAGGAATTGCCATGCAACGGATGCACTAGATCTAAATATGAATGAAAGCTCAACAAAAGAAACTAGTGGGTGTGCATCCAACTTGCTTGCTCACGAAGACCTAGGGCATTTGAGGAAGCCCATTGTTGGAATATACAAGCCAAGTTCTATAACGAAAATTCCCACTAGTATATGAAAGTGACTAAACATGAGACTCTCTACAATGAAGAACATGGTGCTACTTTGAAGCACAAGTGTGGAAAAGGATAGTAGCAATTGTCCCCTTTTTGCTTTTTTCTTTTCCTTTTTTTTGGGCCTTCCTTTTTTTCTTTGGCCTTTTTTTCTTTTTTTGCGGAGGGGATTTATAGATTCAGCCTTTCCTCCCATGAGACAATGCTCTATAAATGATGATCATCACACTTTCATTACAACACAAGGTTACAACTCGGTACTACAACAACAAGGTATGACTCTATGAATGCCTCCGGCGGTGTACCGGTATGTGCAATGAAACAAGAATGACATGTATAAAAATTATGCATGGTGGCCTTCCCACAAATACGATGTCAACTACATGATCATGCAATGGCAATATGACAATATGATGCGTGTCATACAAACGAAACAGTGGAAAGTTGCATGGCAATATATCTCGGAATGGCTATGGAAATGCCATGATAGGTAGGTATGGTGGCTGTTTTGACGAAGGATATATAGTGGGTTTATGGCATCGGCGAAAGTTGCGCGGTACAAGAGAGGCTAGCAATGGTGGAAGGGTGAGAGTGCGTACAATCCATGGACTCAACATTAGTCATAAGAACTCATATACTTATTGCAAAAATCTACAAGTCATCAAAACAAAGCAATCAACGCATGCCCCTAGGAGGGAGGTTGGTAGGAGTTAACCATCGCGCGCCCCCGACCTCCACACAAAGGTTGACACTCTACAAATATCTCATGCTTTAACTTAGTCACACAACGGTTCACCATACGTGCATGCTATGGGAATCACCAACCTTAACACAAATATTTCTCAATTTCATAATTACTCCACTAGCATGACTCTAATATCACTATCCTCATGTCTCAAAACAATTATCAAGCATCCAACATCTCTTTCTACTCAATGCACTTGATGTGAAATTTTTTACTACATTGACATTGGATGTTTATCATGTGAAGACTATTTTATTTAGCCTAAACACTTTACCATGCTGTTTTAATAGACTCTCAAATAGATCTAAGTGAAGCATGAGAGTTCAACAATTTCTACAAAATATTATCACCACCGTGCTCTAAAAAATATAAGTGAAGCACTAGAGCAAAAACTATTCAACTCAAAAGATATAAGTGAAGCACATAGAGTGTTCTGATAATTTCTAGGGCATATTTAACTCTCTCAAATAGGTGTGTCCAGCAAGGATGATTGTGGAAAACTAACAAGCAAAGACTCAAATTATACAAGACGCTCCAAGCAAAACACATAGCATGTTGCGAATAAAAATATACATCCAAGTATAGTTACCGATGGATGAAAACAAAAGAGGGGATGCCTTCCCGGGGCATCCCCAAGGTTAGGCTTTTGATTATCTTGAATTTACTTGGGGTGCCATGGGCATCCCCAAGCTTAGGCCTTTTCTACTCCTTGTTCCATAGTTCATCAAAGCAATACTCAAAACTTGAAAACTTCACAACACAAAACTTAGACAAAAATTCTCGTGAGCTCCGTTAGTAAGAGAAAGCAAACCACCACTCAAAGGTACAGCAAGGAATTCATTAATTGTTTATATTGGTGTTAAACCTACTGTACTCCAAGTTCTCTATGGTTCATATCCTCCAATATTACTCATAGATGCATCAGAATAAGCAAACATCACACAAAAAACAGAATCTGTCAAAAAAAAAATAGTCTGTAGTAATCTGCTGGGTTAGCCTACTTCTGGGACTACAAAAAATTCAAACTAAATTGGTAAATTTTCGCAATTTGTCTACCAATCAGCAGCAAAAATAATCAACTAAAAATCATGCTCCAGTAAAATCTTAAGACTACTTTAGTGAGCGCTAACGATTCTGTTTTTCACAACAAGATCAAATAAACTTCACACAAGTCTTACCAAAGGTTCTACTTGGCACAAACACTAAACAAAACATGAAAACACATCTAATCAGAGTCTAGATGCAATATTTATTCCCTAATAGAAACAAAAACAAAACAAAAAACAAAAAATTGGGTTGCCTCCCAACAAGCCCTATCGTTTTACGCCCCTAGCTAGGCACGATACAAGATAGATCTAGGTATTGCCATCTTTGGAAGGCAATCCATAAGTGGCTCTCATGATAGATTCGTATGGTAATTTGATTTTCTTTCTAGGAGAGTGTTCCATGCCTTTCCTTAACGGAAATTGGAATCTAATATTTCCTTCCTTTATATCAATAATTGCACCAATCGTTCTAAGGAAAGGTCTACCAAGAATAATAGGACATGAAGGATTGCAATCTATATCAAGAACAATGAAATCTATGGGCACATAATTCCTATTGGCAACAATAAGAACATCATTAACTCTTCCCATAGGTTTCTTAATAGTGGAATCCGCAAGATGCAAATTCAAAGAACAATCATCAACCTCATGGAACCCTAGCAAATCACACAACGTTTTTGGGATAGTGGAGACACTTGCACCCAAATCACACAAAGCATAGCATTCATGATCTTTTATTTTTATTTTTATAGTAGGTTCCCATTCATCATAAAGCTTTCTAGGTATAGAAACTTCCAACTCAAGTTTTTCTTCATAAGAATGCATCAAAGCATCAACTATATGTTTAGTGAAAGCTCTATTTTGACTATAAGCATGCGGAGAATTTAGCACGGATTGCATCAAGGAAATACAATCAATCAAAGAGCAATTATCATAATTGAATCCCTTGAAATCCAAAGTAGTGGGTTCATCACTATGCAAAGTTTTAATCTCTTCAATACCACTTCTAGCAATTTTAGCATCAAGGTCTAAAAACTCCGAATTATTGGGATACCTTAAAGCAAAATCATCTCCACTCCTATTCTCATCACGATCAATACTAGAAAACAAGGATCTAATAGGAGACACATCAATAACTTTCACATCTTCATCTTTATTTTCACGATAACCCAAAGAGCACGATTTAATATAATCTTCACTTTTAGCACGCATTCTAGCGGTTCTTTCTTTGCATTCATCAATGGAAATTCTCATGGCTTTGAGAGACTCATTGATATCATGCTTCGGTGGAATAGATCTAAGTTTCAAAGAATCAACATCAAGAGTAATTCTATCCACACTTCTAGCCAATTCATCAACTTTAAGCAATTTCTCTTCAAGCATAGCATTGAAATTCTTTTGCGAGATCATAAACTCCTTACCACTAGTTTCAAATTCAGAAGGCATCTTTCCATAAGAGTTGTTGTAGGAATTACCAAAATTATTAAAGGAATTACTAGGAAAAGGCCTAGGATTAAAATTACCTCTATAAGCATTGTTACCAAAATTATTTATACCAACAAAATTCACATCCAAAGATTCATTGTTATTCTCAATCAAAGTGGACAAAGGCATATCATTAGGATCAGAAGAAGCACTCTTAGCAGCAAACAATTTCATAAGTTCATCCATCTTCCCACTCAAAACACTAATTTCTTCGATAGCATGCACTTTTTTACTAGTAGATCTTTCGGTGTGCCATTGAGAATAATTAACCATAATATTATCTAGGAGTTTGGTAGCTTCTCCTAAGGTAGTTTCCATGAAAGTGCCTCCGGCGGCCGAATCTAAAAGATTTCTAGAAGCAAAATTCAAGCCAGCATAAAAGTTCTGAATAATCATCCATAGATTCAAACCGTGCGTAGGGCAATTATGTATCATTAATTTCATTCTCTCCCAAGCTTGTGCAACATGCTCATGATCTAGTTGCTTAAAATTCATAATATCGTTTCTAAGAGAGATGATCTTAGCAGGAGGGAAATACTTAGAGATAAAAGCATCTTTGCACTTATTCCACGAATCAATACTATTTCTAGGCAAAGAGGTGAACCAAGTTTTAGCATGATCTCTAAGTGAAAATGGAAATAACTTCAATTTAACAATATCGTTATCAGTATCCCTTTTCTTTTGCATATCACACAAATCAACAAAGTTGTTTAGATGGGTAGCGGCATCTTCACTAGCAAGGCCGGAGAATTGATCTTTCATGACAAGATTCAACAAAGCAGCATTGATCTCACAAGATTCAGCATCGGTAATAGGAGCAATCGGAGTGCTAATAAAATCATTGTTGTTGGTATTGGAGAAGTCACACAATTTGGTATTGTTCTGAGCCATAGTGACAGGCAAGCAATCCAACACTAACAAGCAAACAAGAAGCAAGCGAACAAAAAGCACACGGCGGAAGAAGGGCGAATAAAACGGCAAAGGTGAAGTGAGGGAGAGGAAAACGAGAGGCAAATAAATGTAATGCGAAGGATAAGGGTTTGTGATAGGTACTTGGTATACGTCTTTTGCGTAAGCCTCCCCGGCAACGGCGCCATAAATTCTTCTTGCTACCTCTTGAGCTTGCATTGTATTCCCTCGAAGAGGAAAGGGAGATGCAGCACAGTAGCGTAAGTATTTCCCTCAGTTTTTGAGAACCAAGGTATCAATCCAGTAGAAGACCACGCGCCAGTCCCTCGCACCTGCACAAACAAATAAGAACTTCGCAGCCAACGCGATAAGGCGTTGTCAATCCCTTTACGGTCACTTACGATAGTGAGATCTGATAGAGATGATAATTATATTTTTGGTATTTATAGTATAGAAACAGAATGTAAAGAAAGCAACAACGATAGAAATTGGCTAGTCAACGAGAAAGTAATATGATAAAGATAGACCCGCGGGCCATAGTTTTCTCTAGTGGCTTCTCTCATGATAGCGATATTCTATGGCGGGTAAACAAATTACTGTCGAGCAATTGATAGAAAAGCGAATAATTATGAGACTATCTAGGCATGATCATTGTATATATGCATCACGTCCGAGACAAGTAGACCGACTCCTGCCTGCATCTACTACTATTACTCCACACATCGACCGCTATCCAGCATGCATCTAGTGTATTGAGTTCATACGAACAGAGTAACGCCTTAAGAAAGATGACATGATGTAGAGGGATAAACTCAAGCAATATGATGAAAACCCCATCTTTTTATCCTCGATGGCAACAATACAATACGTGCCTTGCTGCCCCTACTGTCACTAGGAAAGGACACCGCAAGATTGAACCCAAAGCCAAGCACTTCTCCCATTGCAAGAACTATAGATCTAGTAGGCAAAACCAAACCAATAATTCAAAGAGACTTGCAAGGATATTATGGGCACACATAAAAAGTTCAGAGAAGAACCAAATATCTTTCATAGATAACCTTGATCATAAACTCACAATTCATCGGATCTCGACAAACACAGCGCAAAAAGAGATTACATCGAATAGATCTCCTCGAAGACCGAGGAGAACTTTGTATTGAGATTCGGAGAGAGAGACGAAGCCATCTAGATACTAGCCATGAACCCGATGGTCTGAGGTAAACTACTCACAACTCATGGTGAGGGCGATGATGATGATGATGAAGGCCTCCGTGATTGATCCCCCTCCCGGAACAGGCTCCAAGATGGGATCTCCACGGGAACAGCAGCTACGGCGGTGGAATTAGGGTTTTCTCTCTGCGTATAAAGTTTCTGGGGTACGTAGGTATATATAGGAAGAAGGGGGCACCAGGGGCCACAGGGGCTGCCCTCGAGGCAGGGGGCGCGCCCTAGGAAGGGGGGCGCGCCCCCCACCCTCGAAGGTGGCCCTTCTGTCTCCTGGCCTGGCCCCGAAGTCTATCCTGCGTGATTTCCTCCAAAAATATCTCCTGCGAAGGTTTCATTCCGTTTGGACTCCGTTTGATATTCCTTTTCTGCAAAACCCTGAAATAGGCAAAAAACAGCAATCTGGACTGGGCCATTGGGTTAGTAGGTTAGTCCCAAAAATGATATAAAAGTGAATGATAAAGCCCATTAAACATCCAAGACTTCATAAATAATAGCATGGAACAATCAAAAATTGTAGATACGTTGGAGACGTATCAACGGCCTCTGCCGAGCTACCCAATCCTTGTGTACGCCCGCGTGCAAAGCCCCATGCATAGGAGCAGTGGCCGACGCCGTGAGGAGAGGGGCCATGGTGGACGACATGTGGAGGCGGTATGGACACCCCACTCACGGGATCACACCGAAGTCATAGCCCGCGAGTTCCTGGTGTTAGCGGCTATGCCACCACGCACATGGATTCGGCTCCCGCGGTTCTTCGCAGGGGAGATGCCACCGCGGGGGCCCGTCGAGTTATGGATGCAACACACCGAGTGCTGGAGCCAAGCTTCTGAAGCAGAAGTCGAGGTCGTCCACTTTGGCGACATCTTCATGACTCGTGGATGGGGCGAGGTCGCACGCGCCTGCCGCTCAGAGGGGTCTCTCACCATCCACTTCAAGTATGATGGAGCTTCGATGCTCTCCTTCAAGGTTTTCGGCGGGGACGGCCGGCGCCTGGAGTGTTGCCCGAGGGGAGGCGGCCAGAGCAACGAGGCCACGGGCACTGAACTTGCCCTTGGCCTTGTCTGCGACTCCCCCGGTAGCAGCAGCACTTCATCAGACTCGAGTGGAGACGCTAGCTACGAGCCGCCTTGCATGGACCGCGGCAGCATCATCCCTGCGTCGTCGGTGATGTTGCTGGGTCTGGGGCTCTTCAGGGGTTCTTCTTTCTTTTTATTCCTGCACCAAACCATGATGATCCCCGTGGGAGTATGTAAAAAATGTGATGGTTTTGCCTTAATGCTATTATTCCGGAATCAGTGTTGTGATTATGTCCCCTGCCTCGACATGATTCCCCCTTTCGTTCTTGCGGTAGCTTAGTGCTCTACGCCGATAGGACCCAGCCCCCTGGCAAGCTTCAGCCTTCGCTAATATGCCAGGTCGCGATGCCGTGGTGAAGGCCAGGAGGTGAGCGGCCCAAGGTCCGGTAAGAGCCCCCGAGGCTTTATTCTCAAGGAGTCCCCTTTAGCGCGCAAGTGACTTCCGATATACCCGAAGGGAGGCATCATTGCTCGGGCGAGATTGCGAGTGGCATAACATCTGTCGTAATGTTCACGTCTACGTGTATGGGTGACTTATCTCGACGAGCCCATGTTGACTCCTTTGCTATGAAGGCAACTCCTGGCGCGACGCCTGGCCGCGCCCTGGTGTCGGTGGCGCTGTCACGCCCAAGATGCGATTCTATCTCGATCACGTGATAACTTCGCGACTGGGGCACAACCGCATTTCGCGCGCTTAGCAAGATGGATATCATTACATCATACCATTACATAAATAGATGAGGATACATACAAGTCATCCAATAGCCACATGAATACATCAACATCATACACAAGACATCCGACTACGGATGAAAAACACATGAAAAGCACAACGACATCCATCCTGCTATCCCAGGCTACCGACTAGGAACCTATCCCAAGATCGACGAAGAAGAAGAAAGAACTCCAACACAAGTAACATCGCTCTCATATCAAGTCATCGGAAACCTGTACCTGCAGCTGGTGTTGTAGTATCTGTGAGCCACGAGGACTCAACAATCCCATAACCATGGTTATCAAGACTAGCAAAGCTTAATGGGTATGGAAAGGATAAGTGGTGAGGTTGCAGCAGCGGCTAAGCATTGTATGGTGGCTAACTTACGATTTCAAGAGAAAGATGAGAAGCTACGCAAACGGTCGCAAACTAGTAATGATCACTAAGTGATCCTGAACTACCTACAAGTCAAACATAACCCCGCCGTGTTCTCTTCCCAAACTTACTCGAAAAGGTACGATCATGGTTACTCACGCGGTTGGTGTATTTTATTTCGGGTTTACTATCAAGTTCTCTACAATCGGATATTAATAAATTCCAATCTGCCACATAACTGTAGGCACGGCTTTTGAAAGATCATAACCTTGCAGGGGTGTCCCAACTTAGCTCATCACACGCTCTCACGATCAGCGGAGGTACAACTCCAAATCGGGAAGGCTCGAGTATTCTCGGAATCTTATGCTCCAGATATTTCGACAATAATAAACCTATTCCAGCAAGACCTCCCGACGTGCGAACACGCTGATAAGAGCTGTGCGTATCTCTTCTCAGGCCACGATCGGATGGGTTAAGCTGGATTAAGAATCCACGGGGTCCCAGGTGGCGCCGCAAGTGGCTCTAGTTTGGACCAACACTCATGAGTAGCACTTGCCCTGGGTTGATTAAGAATCCACGGGGTCCAGAAACTTCCTATGCAAGTTTTAGTTATTAGGCAAATGGAAAACCAAGGTTGGGCCTTGCTGGAAAAGCTTTAAACAAAGCGAATTATCGAGGGGGGCATAAACCTCAACCGTGTTAGGAACGCAATATCAAGGAACATAATACTGGTTTATCGGATCCCAAGGCGGCATGAGTGGAACAAAACACCAAGCAAAAGGCCAAGCCTTCCACCCATTACCAAGTATATATGTGCATTAATTAAGTAAGAGATATTGTGATATTCCAACATATCCATGTTCCAACATGGAGCAAACTTCATCTTCACCTGCAACTAACAACGTTATAAGAGGGGCTGAGCAAAAGCGGTAACATAGCCAAACAACGGTTTGCTAGGATGGTGGGAAAAGGTTAGAGGTTGTTTCATGGCATATTTGGAGGCTTGATAAACAAGTGGTGGGTAGCGCGACATATGGCAATATCATCGAGACAACTAGCATAGCAAAGATAGTAGTGAGATCCAAGGTGATGGTCATCTTGCCTAAGATCCCGCTAGGAAGATGAATGAGTTCATGAAGAAGACGAAGACACGTAGACGAACAAGCGTAGTCGAATGAATCCTCACGATGGCAACAAAACAAGAATTAACGAGAAGAAGCAAACAATATGGTAAACACACAACACATAAACAAGACATGATTCTCAACCAAGTATGATGCATGGCAAGGCTACATGATGCTACTCATGGCAAGAGATGATGCAAACATGAACACACCACAAGGCAAGTTTAAATGAGGCCGGAAACAACATATAACAATTCCGGTAAGTCCTCATATGCAATTTTCGAACTTGGTCCAGATCTGAACAAACCTTAAGTTATATTTGTTAAACAGCAAGTTAAGATGCACCACGAAGATCTACATGATTTTCTAGTCAAGTTACATATAAAGTTCATTTAATTCAGAGCTACGGCCTAGAAGATATGAGCAAAACAAGTTAAGCATGGCATTGATGCAAAATGTATTCAAACATCAAGCAGAACACTCACATCATGGATGCAACAATATAATATGAATCTATACACAAATCCAAGCATGTTTCATATAGATCATGCCCCAAACGGAGCCACGGTTCAACACATACACAAGCAACAAGTTTGAAACACAATCTGTCCAAAACAGCAATTAGTCATATAGCAAGCACCAAAACAACATGCTACATGTACAAGATAAGCACAAACATGGCATGCATTCAAATTACAGATTACATGCTTCTAATATTAAAAAGGATCAGGTTTATAGGCATCCAGAATAGTCCAACATGATCATTGCAACAAGCAACTTTATATCACAGATTATGACTTAGTGAAAAACAGGGCATATACATGAGCAGAGTTAATATGTTGGCATGTTGGAGGTAAGAAATAATTAAGCTACATTGAAAGAACATGACAAACAAAAGCATGGAATGCTAGTCCATAACATGGAGCTAAAAGAATACAACATGGCATATACATGGGAGGAACAGGTTCATGGCATTCATCAAAACAAGATGCAAACAAGATATAGTAGATTCTAAGACTTAGTGAAAATCTGGGAATGCAAACAACAACATCATGAGGCTGACTTTGGAGGCATATAACCGAAAGAATAGAAATTCTATTAAGCATGCAAAGGTCATGAACCTGTAGTAGGCATGTCATTCTCAAAATAACTCCATATGCACAACTCCATAAGATGCATGGATTAATTAAAATGAGCTTTGCGAAATGGAACATGTTGTTGACAGGCTGACAGATTTATCATGATGACAACTTGAGAGCAAGAAAAAAACATGCTACAGCAACTTATAATTGCAAACAAGGGCATGGATGGATAGAGCATAACATGGTCTTCCAAACATGCTCATTGGACAACTCCAACTATGCACAGATTTGACTGTAGCATCAAGTAAACATGGCATCACAATATAACAGTTCAGACATAGCAGAATTTGCTAAGTCTCAGAAAACAGGAAACAACGAGTACGTCACTTTGTAAGCTTGTTGCACTCACCACAAGGCATATCATGGCATAAAAATAATTCTAGCATCAATATGACATAAAAAAGAGACAATATCATGTTGACACCTAGCTCATATCACACATGCATTAATTCACTCAAAAAAGACAAAAGAGCAAGTTATAACAGTTTCAACACTTTAACAGCAACATGCACTTTTGCAACAGAGATTAACATGTCAATATGCAACCTAACATGAATGCAAATCACACCAACATGTAGAGAACTCTGAGATGAACATATTGACATATCATACACTCAATTTGGACACACATGCACAAAGTTACACCCCACACAAGATGCATACATAATATGAATTTTTTCAGGAACTTAGCCGTTTTCAGCACAAGCAAGCGTCATGTAATAAACTGCGCACAGAGCGGGTTTTAGGCACGGTTGCTGACATTGGGCCGAAACTGGAGAAGCTGGGCTTGGCGAGGTGGCGCGGCCCAAGGGAGAGGCAAGGAGGGCTTGGGCCTTGCGGTGCGGTGGTCTGAGGCTGAGGTGGGGCCCACGCACAGGAGGAGGGAGCCCTCGTCCTTAGCTCGAACAAGGACGAGGCAGGAGGTCGACGCGGTGGCGTCCCGCGGCGAGGCGGTGCTCCGGTGGCAGGGAGAGGCACTGTAGGCTGGATCCGGACGCGGAGAGGGTCGAAGCCGCAGGATCTAGCCGGAGCAAGGGTAGATACGAAGGGCGGCGGCGTCCGGTGGATCTCGAGCATCCATGGCACAGAGAGAGAGAGAGAGTGGTTAGAGAGAGAGAGCAGAGGATAAAAGAGAGGGCGTGAGAGCGGATGTGCTAGCTTGGTGGCGGTGTCATCGGTGACGAGGTCGCGAGGCCTGCGGTGAGGTAGGCAGAGGCGCGGAGGAGCTCGAGATCGAGATCGAGGGGCTCCTCCCCTCGATCCAGATCGGGCGCGAGGAGCACAGCGCGAGTGGGTCACGCGGGCGGTAGCGTGATGCTTCGGGCCTGTGTGGGCCTCGTGATGGGCCTGCAGGGCCACGACTACGGGGAGCGGGGCTGAGGCGACGTGGCACCCTGCGGTTGGCCAGAAGCATCGGTTGGGTGACGGCTGCCCTATGGCTGGGTGCCAAGTGGCGCAGTGGAGGTGGAGGGCACGGAAAATCGAGCAGAAGGTAGGAGGCGGCGGCGGATGATGATTGGGGGCGCGAAAAAAGAGAAGGAGGGGTCGATGGAGGCCAAAAATGGCAGCTAGGGTGTATATATATGGAAGGGGTTAGGGTTTGAGGGTTCTAGGGGTTTTTCGGACGCTCAGATCGCAATCCGATGGATCCGATCAAGGGGGAGGTTAGGCAGGCCTAGGTGGGCTGTGTGGAGAGGCATTGGGCTGAGAAGAGAAGAGAGGAGACAGGCCCGGCATAGCGTTTCGGGGACCGAAACGTCCGACGAAAATACTGGCAACTTTGCCGCTATAAGTTAACGGTTGGCCTATCAAACGGACTCCAAATGCGACGAAATTTGACAGACGGTCTACCTACACTATAATAAGACCACAAGCCAAGTTTCAACCCATTCCGAGAACATTTTTCAGCCACCTATAAGATAAATATTCGGAGGTGTTGCGGGCGCGTGCGAGTGTGTCTGGGCTCAGAACAGACAACGGAGAGAACTGGGAGACGGGCTACTATGAACGGATGCAAGTTTTGAAAACATGCTGATGAAATGCATAGGATGACATGGCAAAGTGCAATACGCAAGTGGATGACATGGCAACGACGACGAATAACTGGAAGACACCTGGCGCTTCGGTCTTGGGGTGTCATAGGCGCTCCCGGGCAAGGCCTGCACCAACCCTTTCTTCCCCGCTCATCTGGGTGCTCTACGTCCTTGGGTCCCAGCCCTCGATCGAGGCTTAACCGCCGCTGCTATGCTAGGTCACGATGCCGTGGTCAAGGCCGGTGGTAAGGGCTCAAGAGCTAGTAGGAGTCCCTGAGGTGCGCTGCTCAGGGTCCCCCACTTTAACGTGCAAGCGATTTCACGTGAAAATGGGTGCATGGCCTTGCGAGGGCATGCGACTCGAAATGCTGGTGAGGCTGGTCGTTATCCCAACTTCGGAGGTTCCTGCAAGTTAGCCAAAGAAAGAAAATATAGTTGCACTTGCTTTTTAGCCGGTGCTCTTTCCGAAAGAAGGCGAAGGCACTGAGGACCGGCTGAGGTAACGTGCGTGGGGCTGGCCGCGAGCCAGAGCTCGGTCTCTCAGATTTATCAGTGCTGCAGGGACGGGCCCGGCACAGGTGACATGTCAGTAGCCCCCTTTGCGGGATGAGCGATAGGAAGGTCAGTAATGCGCAAGGGTCGTGAGAGGCAGCTCCACGGGTAATGAGAGAACAGAGGCAACATTGGATAACCATGATAACATTGGCATGCAAACCGGTCTGGAGTACATAAATCAAAATAGCGCTGCCGCGGGGCTCGCACTGGCAACTTGAGGATAGTGCAGCCCGAGGGGCGCCCTCAGTTGAACAAACCAAACATTCACATGGTAGATGTCGTTGAAGAAGAGTTGGGCAGCCGAATATGCACGCCGCAGATGCTGCCCCTCACGAGTCGTCTGGCTCCCGGGTCTCGCGAGGCTCCTCAGGTCCAAGAGGCTGGCTAGGTTTCGGCGCCCCCTCTGTCTGGGTCACTTGGCGCCTGGCCTTGTGAGCCTCCAGGACAGCCCCCATGCAGCACTGGTGTGCGGCAGCTGCGTTCGGCAGGCCGAAGGGCATGCGAATGTAGCTGTGAGCAGGGCCTCTGCACAGGCTGACACGAGACAGGCAAAAGGGCTCCTGAGAAGCAGCCATGTTGAGGGTTGGTACATTGACGCAGACGTGCAGCTCACCACCCACGTCCGGCGCAGCAGCTGCGCGACATTGTGACGTGCAATACTGCTCATGCATGGACCACGCCTCCTGAAGTTCCTCGATCACCTGGGTGATGAACTCCTGAGCGCCTGGCGCCTCACGCCCTACTTGCGGAGGCGCGCGTCGAAGCACGCCTCCACATGGTGCCCGAACGGCTCCCTCGTGACGTTGTCCAGGTCAGTGGCCCTCCAAACGAGAGCCCCCGAGCCCAACCTGAGAGGGGCGCCGGGCACACCTTCCTATGCGAAGGAGGGAGGCACCCCAGCAGTGGGCACAGGTCCTGAGGCACGATCATCAGACGCTCCGCCCTCCCGAGGTCCTTGATGGAGCAGCTGCTTCTTCTTCTTGGGGATGGCCTTATGGGGGTGGACGGCGCCTTCGTCATCTGATTTTTTGACCGCCGCGACCTGGTAGGTGCGCTCGAGGGAACACAAAGCATCCTTCTCGTCGCAGGTGACCATGATGATGTCGCCGCTCCCCGGCATCTTGAGGACATTGTAGCAGTGGTGAGTCACCGCCATGAACTTGGCCAAGGCCGGACACCCGAGATGGCATTGTATGGGAGACGAATATGGGCAACGTCAAAGTCAAATGAGCTCGGTGTGGTAGTTTTCGCGCTTGTTGAAGGTGACAGGGAGATGGATCTGCCCAATGGGGACTATGGAGCCATCGGTCACTCCTGAGAAAGTCTTGGTGGGTAGGAGCTGGTCGTATGGCACTTGAAGCGTGTCGAACGTCTCGACAGAGAGGACGCTGAGTCCCGTGTCGCCATCGATGAGTGTCTTGGTGACGAGGACGTTGCTGATGGTAGGAGAGCAGAGCATCAGGAGCACACTGGCGTTGGCCGTGCACTTGAGTTTGTCAGCATAGTCGAAGGTGATAGCGTACATGGACCATCTGAGGGGACATGATGCCTCGAGCTTGGGAAGGGCCGCGTTCACCTCACAAGTGAACTGCTTGAAGATGCGACGGGAGGCAGTGGCTTGAGCGTCGCCAGGATGCAAGCAATGGCGCAAGGCTCTTGGAAGCCCCCGGCACCAACTTCTTGGCGGTGGTCATCGTTCCTTCTTGGTGGCGGTGGCAGAGGAGGAAGGCCGACGTTGCCCTAACGACAATCCTCACGAGGTTGATCCCTCCACGGGCCGTCAAGAGGCTATTATTGCTAGTGGTCCTCGCGAGGCCGATCGCGCCAGCCCTGGCGGGGGTCGCGGTTGTCCCAGTGTCCTCCACCACGACCTCCTGCACGGCTGTAGCCACGGTCGTTGTGCTCTAGACAGTGGCCAAGGCGCCCGTCTCGGATGGTCCTAACCTCCTGGCGGTCATTGGTGTTGTGGCTGTGGACGTTGTGGAAGACGCAGAATGGGCGGTTGCCCTTGGAGGACTCGGGGTGGTCACAGCCGTGCTTCATCTCAGGCTCGGCCGCGAGAACGGCCGGGCCCTTGCGCTTCACGTCCTTGGCCTTGGCCTTCTTGTCTTCACGGTCGGGCTCTGGAAGCTCAAGGAGCTAGAGTCGACCTTCTTCTTCCCTCGCGCACTTGGTTGCCATGTTGAACATCTCCAGAGCCGAGCACGGGACTTCATGGATGGCGAGTTCTTCCGTCATCTTGACGTCCCGAATGCCATTAGTGAACACGAAGATGATGGCCCCGTCCGAGACCTTGGGGATCTCAAGGCGAACATTGGTGAAATGTTGGATGTATTTCTGTAGGGTCTCCCCTGGTTGCTTCTTGATACGCCGCGGGTCGCCCGCTGCGGGGGCACGGTCCCTGGTACCTTGGATGTTGGCGATGAAGCGCTCGAACAGCTCATCCGAGGACGAGATCGTCCTCGGGGAGGTTCAGGAGCCACGAGCGTGCGCCATCCTTGAGGGCCATGGGAAACCAATTCTCCATGACCTTCTCGTCGTCATTCGTCACCTCGATGCTCAGCTCGTAGAGCTGAAGGAACTCAGCAGGGTCAGGTGTGTTGTTGTAGCGCGGAGGCAGATGTGGCTTGAACTTGCCGGGTCAGACGACGCGGTGCAGCTCCAGAGTGAATGCTCGACAGCCTACTGCCCTTATGGGAGCCCGCCGTGGAGGGGGGGCCTAGTCCTGGTGCTCGCATGCCGCCGCCTCAGGTGGTGCTCGACCTTGACGGGGCGGTGCTGGGAGTGCATGCGCTTCTCCTTGAGGCCGCTCCACCACCTAGCAGCTTTCTTTGCCACGCGCCAGCTCCCTGCACGGTGGGTCATGCTGGGGGAGGGCCTCGCGCCTTGGCTCAGGGACAACATCTCGCCGGAGAGGGGGAGGAGGTGCATAGTGGGCCACATTGGCCGCCTGAGGCGGCGTGGGAGGCAGCGAGTGAGACGGTGCATGAGCCTCTCCAATGGTGCTGACAAGCTCGGCAATGCGGTCTAGACAGTCCTTGTAGAGGTCCTCGGCCGGGCAGTAGCGCAGAAGCTCGCGTGCCATGAGCAATAAAGCCCGCGAGTTCGCCGGCCCGTGACGGGCATGGGAGGACGAAATAGTGGTCAGAGTCCATGATGGGGTGGTGGTGCGGGGTCGGTGACAGTGTTGGCCGCAGGTGACGGCGAGCGGCGGGGGATGCCATCGCCTGTCGGTGCTTTCTAAGCAACACGGGCGGCGAGGGCCGCCCGGCGCTCATCATGAACTCGACGAGTGTCGGCCATGGGATCGGCGGAATAGTGGCAAGCTCATTATCAAGCCATTGGCCCTTTCAACTTGAGCATTTGTTTGTGGATGGTACACGGAGGCGTAATCAAGTTTAATGCCTAACTTGGCGCACCATTTTTTCACCTCATGAGCTATGAAGTTGGAGCCGGTATCTGTGATAATACTGTGCGGGACACCATAACGGTGTACTACACTGGATGTAAAATCTATCACTGGCCCTGCCTCAGCTGTTCTGACTGGCTTGTCTTCTATCTATTTAGTGAATTTATCCACCATGACCAATAAATATTTCTTTTTGTGGCTTCCCCCTTTAAGAGGTCCAACCATATCCAGCCCCCAGAATGCAAAGGGCCAAGTAATGGGGATGGTTCTCAGAGCGGTGGGAGGCATATGACTTTGATTTGCGAAAAGCTGGCATCCAACACAATGTTGGACTAGGGTTTGAGCATCTGCTCGGCCAGTTGGCCAGAAGAAACCAGTTCAGAAAGCCTTGCTTACGAGAGCCCGAGCTGTGGCGTGATGGCCGCCCATGCCAGCGTGTATTTCGGCTAGAAGTTGCCGTCCCTCCTCTTCGGAGATGCACCTTTGGAGAATACCAGTAGTGCTTTTCTTGTATAATTCACCTTCTTGAACTTTGTAGTCTTTAGAATGCGGCGGGCCTCATTTTGGTCATCGAGGAGCTCCTGGCTATTAAGGTAGGCTAGGAAAGGTTCGGTCCAGGGGGCTATGACAGCCATGATCTCATGAGCCGAGGATGTTATTTCCATGTCTGAGTCCCTGATGACATCTGTATTGAGTTCGACTGGTGGGAGTGTGTTCGGGTCCGCATTAGCGTCTCTGCTCTCGTCCTGCCATGTCACTGATGGCTTGAACAACCTCTCTACAAAGGTGTTAGGAAAGATTGGGTCGCGTTTAGCGCCCATCCGAGCGAGTATATCCGCTGCCTGGTTACTGTCCCGAGCTACATGGTGAAATTACAACCCCTCAAATCGAGCCGACATTTTTAATATGGCATTTCGATAAGCTGCCATCTTTGAATCCTTCGCATCAAATTCTCCGTTTACCTGAGATATTGCGAGGTTTGAGTCTCCGGGCACCTCGAGGCATTGTATGCCCATGGATACGGCCATGTGGAGACCGTGCAGTAGTGCCTCACATTCGGCCGCATTGTTTGAGTCCATATACATGATTTGAGTACGTAACAGACTGTATCCCCTGTTGGAGATATCAAGATGACGCCGACCCCCAATCCGGCTAGCATTTTGGAGCCGTAGAAATACATGGTCCAGTGGGAGTATGTTCCGTACTCTTTAGGGAGTTCGGCTTCAGTCCATTCTGCGACAAAGTCGGCCAACACCTGAGACTTAATAGTCCGGCGTGGTTTGTATGTTATTTCGAATGGCAAGAGCTCGATGGCCCATTTGGCTATGCATCATGTGGCGTCTTTATTGTTTATGATATCGTTGAGTGGTACTTCGGATGCCACTATGATCAAACACTCTTGAAAGTAGTGTCGGAGCTTCCGAGATGCCATGAACACTGCATAGGCAATTTTCTGATAATGGGGGTATCGTGATTTACATGGTGTGAGAACCTCTGATACATAGTATACTGGTTTTTGAATGGGGAATTTATGTCCCTCTTCCTCTCGTTCGACGACGAGTACCGCACTCACTACCTGGTGAGTGGCTGAGATATGAAGCAGCATTAGCTTGCCAACACCTGGAGCGGCTAGGATTGGGTTGCCCGCTAATAGGGTTTTTATCTCTTCCAATCCGGTTGTGGCCGCATCCGTCCATTCGAAGTTGTCTGTGTGCCTCAGCAGTCTATAAAGTGGTAATGCTTTTTCTCCCAATCTGGAGATAAAGCGGCTCGTGGCCGCTACACAACCTGCTAGCTTTTGCACTTGTTTTAGATCAGTTGGTGTAGTTAGCTATGACAGGGCCCAGATTTTAGCTGGGTTCGATTCAATTCCTCTATGGGATACGATGAACCCTAATAGCTTTCTGGCCAGAACGCCAAAGACACATTTTTCCGGATTGAGCCGTATGTCATATGTTCGGAGGCTATCGAACATGAGGCGGAGATCATCCACCAACGTTTCGACATGTTTAGTCTTGATAACTACATCATCGACGTATGCCTCCACTGTCTTGCCAATTTGTTTCTCTAAGCATGTTTGAATCATGCGTTGATACATGGCACCAACGTTTTTGAGCCCAAAGGGCGTAGTGTTGAAGCAAAAGGGCATGTACGGAGTGATAAACGCCGTTGCGGCCTGGTCGGATTCCTTCATTTTTATCTGATGGTATCCGGAGTAAGTGTTGAGGAAACACAACGAGTCATGTCATGCGGTTGGATCAATAATTTGATCAATGCGGGGCAGTCAAAAATGATCCTTAGGGCAAGCCTTGTTTAAGTCCGTAAAGTCGACATGAAGGCACCATGATTTGTCCTTCTTTGGTACCATGTCTAAGTTGGCTAGCCAGTCCGGATGTTTAATTTCCCTTATGAATCTGGCTTCCAGTAACTTGGCCAGCTCTTCCCCCATCGCTTGTTTTTTGGGTTCGGAAAATCATCGTAGTGACTGCTTGACTAGCTTCAACCCTTTGATGATGTTAAGGCTGTGTTCGGCCAGCCTGCATGGGATTCTCGGCATGTCTGAAGGACGCCAGGCAAATATGTCCCAGTTTTGCGGAGGAAGGCGCGCAAGGCGTTGTCTACCATCGGTTCCAGCTGTGCCCCAATGGATGTTGTCTTGTTGGGGTCCATCGGATGCACTTGAAATTTGATAATTTCATCTGCTGGTTTGAAGGAGGTAGATTTTGATCTTTTGTCAAGGAATACGTCATCCTTGTCCACCGTAGATCGTAAGGTTGTTAACTCTTCGGTCGCGAGGGCTTCGGATAGTGCCTCTAGGGCTAAGGATGCGGTTTTGTTCTCGGCACGGAGTGCTCTGTCCGGATCACTTGCTACTGTGATTATTCCATTGGGCCCTGGCATTTTAAGCTTCATGTACCCGTAATGGGGTATGGCCTGAAAGCGTGAAAAAGTGTCCCGCCCTAGTAGGGCGTGGTATCCGCTGTTGAAGGGGACAATGTGGAAGAGCAATTCCTCCGACCTATAGTTCTCGGGTGTACCAAATACTACATCGAACTTAATGCTTCCCAAACACCGGACTTCCCGGCTGGGAATAATTCCTCTGAAGGTTGTATTACTTTGTTCGATGCGGTATTTATCAACCTACTTTTTTGCAAGCGTGTCCTCGTATATGAGATTGAGTCCGCTGCCGCTGTCCATGAGTACTTTAGTAAGGCGAAAGCCATCTACTATTTGGTTTAGTACGAGAGCGGCTATGGCTCGGACCGGCCGGACTCACGGTTCATCATCAATAGAAAAAATGATTGCCGCATCGCTCCATGGGCTTGTAGTGCTTATTTGATGAACCTCGACGAGTTCGTGATGTGCTCTCTTGCACCTGTTTTTGGAGGAGAATGTCTCGAAGACATTAAGGACGTCAAAGTTGTTCTCCCATGAAGTTGCAGTGGCTAGGATTGCTTCACCGCTTTTCGCTACCTGCCGGCGTACCCAACACGCTCTAAGGTTGTGGGTTGGGATAATGTCCGAGGCAGCATGTATTTGGCAAGGTTTATCTAAAAGTACGTCCAGAACGGACCTGTGTCCTGTGAAAGGTTTGTTTTTCTTGCCAATGGGCATGTTGTCGGATGTCCTGCTAGGGTATATCCATTTTGCTTTAGCGGCATATTGTTCGGAGACGGACTGCTCCAGATGTGTATTCTGGGCCTTCCACGTACTTTCCATAGCGCATTACTTTTGTACTAAATGCGATAATTCTGTAAAACTCTGTATTCGACGGCGCTTGAGGGCGTTCAAGACCCCCTCGTCCGTGCAATTGCGGTGAAATATGGGAACCGCATCGTCATCGCAACAATCCTTAATCTTGTTTTTAACAAGCAGGAATCTGGCCCAGAAGTGATGAACCGTCTTTTGGGGTTGCTGCTGTACATACAGGAGATCACGTATGTCCGAAAGTCCGGAGTTACTTGGAGAGCATGTATTGTAGTGGGTGGGTGTGGATAAATTTGAGTCCTGACCCAATATAGTGTCCGGGGTTCGTACAACCTTCGGTGTGGATGATCCAGGTCCTGCGGGATCTGAATGTCCTGCGGGCTCGACGTCGGTCCCTGAGCTCGAAAGACACGAGGTGCCACCTGAAAAAGATGTGTCCGGCTCAAAGGGTTTGGAGATCCGAATAGCGTCGGCCTCTGTTTCAAGAGGGCAAATATCTTCGGCCCGGTCCTCGACGGCCGCCACCAGGTGAGTGATCGGGGTGGAATTGACTCCCTCCTTACCGGGTTTAAGTCCGATTTGATCATTAGGCGATGAAAGCCCCATGGTGGCAATACGATCCAACAGCTCATTTAAGGATGAGGAATCTGCCGGGGTTGTGTCTCCGGAGTGTTCGGAGGCGATATAGGAGTGGTGCTTGATGACCGCGGGGGGTGTGGTCGGCCTGGCGGCCACGCGGGCGCATACAGCGAACCCGCCGAGCCCAAATCCAGGTTGTTTCCGAGGGTGATATCGTCGTTGATGACGAGACAAGCCATCGATCACTTCTCGCGAGCGCACATCGGAGCTCTCAATGAAAGCACCATTGTCGGTGTCAAAACCGGCAGATCTCGGGTAGGGGTGCCCAAGCTATGCATCTAAGGATCGATGGTAACATGAGACTGGGGACACGATGTTTACCCAGGTTCAGGCCCTCTCGATCGAGGTAATACCCTACTTCCTGCTTGATTGGTCTTGATGAATATACGGTTACAAGAGTTGATCTACCTCGAGATCGTAATGGCTAAAACCCTAAGAGTCTAGCATATGCAATTGTGATTCTGCTATCCTCTACGGACCGGACCCTCTGGTTTATATATCCACCGGAGGAGGCCTGGGGTTATAAAGATTACTTGGGAAGAAAGGAATCATTACATCCAAACATCTATCCTACCTTTCTACATACATAGGAGTCCTAACTGGACACGGGGGACCGCAGCCCTGTTCGGCCCAGCTTGGGTAGACCGGACACTCGTGGACTCCCAAATCCAGGACTCCCTCACTCGTAACTCAAATATTTGCCTGCGCGATCAGTTCGTAGAAACTTTATGTTCTTGCTACGATGATTCTCTACTTCACTCTGAAATTCTTTGAACTTTTCAAATGTTTCAAACTTGTGTTTCATCACGTAGATATACCCATCGGACCGCATACATTGGTATGTAATATTTCCAATAAGTCATTAGCTCTATTGTTACAGAGAACAGAGTTTTAGTCATCTTGCCCATGAGGCATGGTTCGCAAGTATCAAACGATTCATAATCAAGTGATTCCAAAAGTCCATCTGCATGGAGTTTCTTCGTGCGCTTTACACCAATATGACCTAAGCGACAGTGCCACAAGTATGTTGCACTATCGTTATAAACTTCGCATCTTTTGGCATCAATATTATGAATATGTGTATCACTATAGTCAAGATTAAATAAACCATTTACATTGGGTGTATGACCATAGAAGGTTTTATTCATGTAAACAGACCGACAATTATTCTCTGACTTAAATGAATAACCGTATTGCAATAAACACGATCTAATCTTGTTCATGCTCGGTGCAAACACCAAATAACATTTATTTAGGTTCAACACTAATCCCTGAAGTAGAGGGAGTGTGTGACGCTGATCATATCAATCTTGGAACCACTTCCAACACACATCGTCACCTCACCCTTAACTAGTCTTTGTTTATTCTGCAACTCCTGTTTCGAGTTACTAATCTTAGCAACTGAACCAGTATCGAATACCCATGGACTACTGCAAGCACTATAAGGAGCATCAATAACATTTATATCAAATATACCTTTGTTCACTTTGCCATCCTTCTTATCTGCCAAATATTTGGGGCAGTTCCGCTTCCAGTGACCATTTCCTTTGCAGTATAAGCACTCAGTTCCAGGCATGGGTCTAGCTTTTGGTTTATTCTCGGAGTGGCAACTTGCTTGCCGTTCTTCTTGAAGCTCCCTTTATTTCACTTGCCCTTTTTCTTGAAACTAGTGGTCTTGTTAGCCATCAGCACTTGATGCTCCTTTCTGATTTCTACCTCGCCGATTTCAGCATCGTGAAGAGCTCGGGAATCGTTTTTGTCACCCCTTGCATATTATAGTTCATCACGAAGTTCTAGTAGGTTGGTGATAGTGACTAGAGAACTCTGTCAATCACTATCTTATCTGGAAGATTAACTCCCACTTGATTCCAGTGATTGTAGTACCCAGACATCCTGAGCACATGCTCACTAGCTGAGTTATTCTCCTCCATCTTGTAGGCAAAGTACTTGTGAGAGGTCTCATGCCTCTGAACACGGGCATGAGTCTGAAATACCAATTTCATCTCTTGAAACATCTCATATGCCCCATGGCGTTCAAAACGTTTTTGAAGTCCCGGTTCTAAACCGTAAAGCACGGCGCACTAAACTATTAAGTAGCCATCATATCGAGCTTAACAAACGTTCATAACGTCTGCATCTGCTCCTACAATAGGTCTGTCACCTAGCGGTGCATCAAGGACATAATTCTTATGTGCAGCAATGAGGATAATCCTCATATCACAGACCCAGTCCGCATTATTTATATCATCACCTTTCAACTTAGTTTTCTTTAGGATCGTATCTAAAAACAGGGGATTACATCGCGAGCTATTGATCTACAACATAATATGGAAAGACATTTTGACTAAGTTAATGATAAATTTAAGTTCAATTAATCAAATTACCAATGAACTCCCACTTAATATAACATCCCTCGAGTTATATAAGTGATACATGATCCAAATCAACTAAGCCATGTCCGATCATCACATGAGTTGGGGTAGTCATCAATGGTGAATATCTCTATGTTGATCATATCTACTATATGACTCATATTTGACCTTTCGGTCTACAGTGTTCCGGGGCCATGTCTGTACATGCTAGGCTCGTCAAGTTTAACCAAAGTATTCTGCGTGTGTAAAACTATCTTACACCCATTGTATGTGAACGTAGAGTCTATCACACCCGATCATCACGTGGTGTCTCGAACGACGAACTATAGCAATGGTGCATACTCGGGGAGAATAATATTATCTTGAAATTTAGTGAAGGGGTCGTCTTATAATGCTACCACCGTTCTAAGCAAAATAAGATGCATAAAGGATAAACATCACATGCAATCAAAATATGTGACATGATATGGCCATCATCATCTTGTGCTTTTGATCTCCATCTCCAAAGCATCTTTATGATCTCCATCGTCATCGGCTCCACACCTTGATCACCATGGTTGCGTCGTGGTCGTCTCGCCAACTATTGCTTCTACGACTATTGTTAACTCATAGCGATAAAGTAAAGCAATTACATGGCGCTTCCATTTCATACAATAATTAAGAGACAACAATAAGGCTCCTGCCAGTTGTCGATATTACAAAACATGGTCATCTCATACAATAACGTGTAACTCATCACATCTTGACCATATCACATCACAACATGCCCTGCAAAAACAAGTTAGACGTCCTCTACTTTGTTGTTGCAAGTTTTATGTGGCTACTACGGGCTTCTAGCAAGAACCATTCTTACCTACGGCACAAAACCACAATGGTGATTTATCAAGTTTGTTGTTTTAACCTTTAACAAGGACCAGCCGTAGTCAAATTCGATTCAACTAAAGTAGGAGAAATAGACACCCGCCAGCCACCTTTATGCAAAACAAGCTGCATGTCTGTCGGTGGAACCGGTCTCATGTACGTGGACATGTAAGGTTGGTCCGGGCCGCTTCATCTTACAATACCGCCCAATCAAAATAAGATGTTGGTGGTAAGCAGTGTGACCATCACCACCCACAACTCTTTGTGTTCTACTCGTGCATATCATCTACACATAGACCTGGCTTTGATACCACTATTGGGGAACATTGCATGGGAAACAAAAAATTTCTATGCACACGATATGATCTATCCATGGAGATGCATAGCAACGAGGGGGAGAATGTGCCTACTTACCCTCGCACACCGTAAGTGGAAGCGTTTAACAACGCAGTTGATGTAGTCGATCTACTTCGCCAATCGATCATGTACCGAATGTACTACACCTCCGCGTTGAGCACACGTTCATCTCGGTGACGTCCTCGCCTTCTTTATCCAGCAAGATGGGCGAAGTTTTAGATGAGTTCCGGCAGCACGACGGAGTGGTGTCGGTGATGGTGAAGTGATCTCCGCAGGGCTTCGCCTAAGCACTATGAAAATATGACCGAGGGATGAAATTGTGGAGAGGGGCACCGCACACAGCTAAGACAATGTTATGTCCTTGTGTGGTGCCCCCTCCCAGTGTATATATAGGTGGGAGGGGATAGGAAGGCAGCCAGGCACGCCCTAGGGCTGGCCGCCGGCCCTAGGGTCCCTGCCTTGCCCTGCGCCCCTGCATATTTCCCCCAAGGGGAAAGGAAGGAGGAGGAGACGGAAGGAAAGGGGAAAGGGGAGACCTAGTCTCCACTTTCCTTCTCCACTAGGTCCGGCCATCTATGGGGGCACACCACCCTTGTGGGCTGGCGTGTTCCCTCACTTGGCCCATAAGGCCCATAACTTTGCTGGGGGGTGCCCGGAACACCTTCCGGTGACCCGATAAATACCCGGTACCACCCGAAACACTTCCGGTGTCGAAATACCCTTGTCATATATATATATATATATATATATATATATATATATATATATATATATATATATATATATATATATATATATATATATATATATATATCTTTACTTCTCGACCATTTCGAGACTCCTCGTCATGTATGTGATCTCATCCGGGACCCCGAACAACATTCGGTCACCAAATCACATAACTCATATAATATTATATCGTCATCGAACGTTAAGCGTGCGGAACTATGTAAACATGACCGAGACACTTGTCCGGTCAATAACCAATAGCGGAACCTGGATGCCCATAATGGTTCCTACATATTCTACGAAGATCTTTATCGGTCAAACCGTTATGACAACATACGTAATTCCCTTTGTCCATCGGTATGTTACTTGCCCGAGATTCGATCGTCGGTATCTCTATACCTAGTTCAATCTCGTTACTGACAAGTCTCTTTACTCGTTCTGTAATACATCATCTCGTGACTAACTCATTAGGCATTTCCGGCAAGGCTTGTTATGATGTGTATTACCGAGAGGGCCCAGAGATACCTCCGTGATACTTGGAGTGACAAATTCCAATCTCGATCCATGCCAACTCAACAAACACCTTCAGAGATACCTGCAGAGCATCTTTATGATCACCAGTTACGTTGTGATGTTTGATCGCACACAAGGTATTCCTCCAGTGTCCGGGAGTTGCATGATCTCATGGTATAAGGAACATGTATTTGACATACAAGAAAGTAGTAACAATAAACTGTACGATCAAATGCTAAGCTAACGGATGGGTCTTGTCCATCGCATCATTCTCCTAATGATGTGATCCAGTTATCAAATGACCACTCGTGTCTGTGCTTAGAAAACCTTAACCACCTTTGATCAATGAGCTAGTATAGTAGAGCCTTACTAGGGACACAATATTTGTTTATGTATTCACACATGTATTTAAGTTTCCGGACAATACAATTCTAGCATGAATAATAAACCTTTATCATGATTAAGGAAATATAATAATAACCATTTTATTATTGCCTCTAGGTCATACTTCCATCAAAAAGAGCTTAATCTTGGGGATGCCCAAGGTACCCCAAGTTAATATTCAAGAAAGACTCAAGCATAGCTTGGGGATGCCCCGAAAGGCTTCCCTCTTTCGTCTTCAATACCGTCGGTAAACCATTCTCAAAGCTATATTTTTTTTATTCACATGATATGTGTTTTTGCTTGTAGCATCTTTGATTTTATTTTTGTTTTGCATACTGATTTTCACAATTATCTTTTATTGGACACATTTATTGAGAGAGACACACATTCATCTTAAATTTATATAATGAGCACCCATACTTCACTTATATCTATTTGAGTTGAGGCAATTGCTCTAGTACTTCACGTATATTTATTTGAGCATGGCGATATGTTTTATAGAAATTATTGGCACTCCCTTGCTTCACTTATATCCTTTTGTCAGTTAAAGAGGAAGTGGTGATTTGCATGAGCTATATGATTGGTCAGAAAATGATAGGTATACAATGGTGGTATAATAAAAACTTGCATGGACTTGTAGATCATTGAATATGAGATGTTTGATTCCTTGCAACAGTTTTGCAATATTGAGATGATAAATATGGGTGTGTTAGTAAATGATTGTGGTTTAGTATAAATATTGGTGTTAAGGTTTGTGAGTCCCTATACATGAAAGTGTTTGTCCTTGGCATAGTGAGAAAGTTGGAGCATGATTTATCATTGATTGATATCCTTTGTTTTGCTTAGATTGTGGGCGTGTGATGGTTAACTCCTACCAGTCTCCCTCCTAGGAGCATGCGAGTTACTCTTTGCTTCAAGGGATAATAATGCTTTTGCAATAAGTATTTCAGTTCTTAATGACTAAGTGAGTTTTTTGATTAAGCACTTCCACCAATCCATAATTTGTTAGCCTCTTCGGTACCATGCATTGCTCACTCCCACCTCGATACTTGGTGCGAATTTCGCCAGTGCATTCGAATCTGTGAAATGACGCACTCTTTCACACATAAGCCTCATTATATCTTCCTAAAAACAACCACCATACCTTCCTATCATTGCATTTCCATAGCCATTCTGAGATATATTGTCATGCAACTTCCATTGCTACTTTTCATATGATTTGAAGATTCATTAGTCATATTGCTTTTGCATGATCATAGAGCTGCCATGATATTTTGTGGCAAAGCCACAATTCATCATTATAATACATGTCATGCTAGATCATTGCACATACTGGTATAGTGCCAGATGCATTCATTTTTAGTCTTTATGTTTATCACATATCTATGAGTTACAAGTAAAATTAAAGTGTGATGATCATCATTATTAGAGTGCGCCCCTACCTGTGAGGATATGAATTGGAGGAGACTTATGATTCCTCTAAAAAGAGGGGATGAGGTTTGTGAGGCCGTTCAAAAAGAGAGAGAAAAAGAGGGAGGGAGCACACTACTATCACTTTCACCACACGTGTGCTTCAAAGTAGCACCATGTAATTCATATAGAGAGTCTCCATGATTTTCATTTTCATATACTAGAGGGATTTTTACGTTATAGAACTTGACTTGCATATTTCAATGATGAGCTTCCTCAAAATGCCCGAGGTTGTCGTGAGCAAGTAAGTTGGATGCACACCCACTTAGTTTCATATAGAGAGCTTTCATACACTTATAGCTCTGGTGCATCAGTTGCATGGCAATCCCTACTCCTCGCATTAACATCGATTGTAAGGCCTATCCATTGCATGACGATCAAGCCTAGTTGATGTGAAACTTTCTTATAACTTTTTGCCTTCCCTTATAAACCCTCATCATCATTCTCTCTTCCATCCAAAGTGCTAAGCGTTTGGCTCACGCTCAAGTATTGCATGAGAGTTGAGAAAACTGAAGTGAGCAAAAGTATGATTTAATTGCTTGTTTTGGCATCGGGGTTATTCATGATTTGATATCTTTATGTTAGGAAGGCTGAGCATGCCATGCTTTTCATGATTAAGTGTGGGGGGATCATGTTCTTTAGCGTTTTTATTTGGAATACAATGAATGTTTACTAGTATGCTATGTGTTATGGTTTCAATGTCAAATTGATAGACTATTGTCTTGAATCACTCATTTCCCAATATTCGTACCGCAATTACATCGTTTGATCAAGTACATGTTAGGCAGCATTCAACATAAAAAATTCTTTTGTTATCATCTACCTACTCGAGGACGAGTAAGAATTAAGTTTGGGGATGCTGATACGTCTCCAACGCATCTCTAATTTTTATTGTTAAATGCTATTATATTATCACCTGTGTATGCTTTATATGTTAGTTTATATTATTTTTCTGGACTTACCTATTAATTTAGTGCATAGTGCTAGTTCCTATTTTTTTACTTGTTTTTGGTTATCCAAAAAATCCATACCTAGAGAAGTCCAAACACGATGAAACTTTTTGACATTTTTTCTAGACAATAAGGGACCCTAGAAGCTTCGAGGGAGGACAAGAAGACCCATAAGGGCCCCACAAGCCAGGCGCGCGCCACCCCGACTTGTGGGCCCCTCATTACTCCATTTGCCCTAATTCTTGACCTATAAATTCTTATATATTCAGAAACCCTTGAAGTGAGACCTGAAACAATTTTATCCTCGCCGGAAGCCTCTGTTTCGAAGCGGTCCCATACGGAGCCCTGTTCCGTTACTCTGACGGAGTGAGAATCAATGTGGTGGCCATCTTCATCAACCTTGCTCCTTCCATGATGATGTGTGAGTAGTTCCTTCAGGACATACGGGGTCCATAGTAGTAACTAGATGGTTCTCTTTCTCTCTTTTGATCTTCAATACAATGATCTTCTGTAAGATCCACCTGATGTAATATTTTTCAGTGTGTCTGTTGGGATCCGATGAATTATGAATTTATGATAGGATTATTATTTAATTTTTTTATGAATCTCTTGAGGTTTCTTTGTTGCATAATTTTATACCTTTGTATTTCTCTTTGATCTACCCATGTACTTTGTCCAAGTTTGATTGATTTATCTTCGGCACGAGAGGTGCTTTGTGGTAGGTTCAATCTTGCGATGATCTTGTGTTGGGGAACGTAGCAGAAATCAAAAAAATTCATACCCTTGTAACAAGGAGTGCATCTAGCAACAATGGAGAAAGGAGTGCATCTACATACCCTTGTAGATTGCGAGCGGAAGCGTTCAAGAGAACGTGGATGATGGAGTTGTACTCGTCGTGATCCAAATCACCGATGATCCCAGCGCCGAACGGACGGCACCTCCGCGTTGAACACACGTACGGTGCGCGATGTCTCCTCCTTCTTGATCCAGCAAGGGGGGAGGAGAGGTTCATGGAGATCCAGCAGCACGACGGCGTGGTGGTGGATGCAACGGTATTTCCGCAGGGCTTCGCCAAGCGCTGCGAGAGGAGGGAGAGGTGTAACGGGAGGGAGAGGGAGGCGCCAGGGGCAAGGGTGCGGCTGCCCTCCCTCCCCCCACTTTATATAGGGGGCCTAGGGGGTGCGCCAACCCTAGAGATGGGATCTCTAGGGGGGGCGGCGGCCTAGGGGGGGACTTGCCCCCCAAGTCACAACTGGCGCCCCCCACCCCTAGGGTTCCCAACCCTAGGCGCAAAGGGAGGGCCCAAGGGGGGCGCACCAGCCCACTATGAGCTGGTTCCCTTCCCCTTTCGGCCCATGGGGCCCTCCGGGATAGGTGGCTCCACCCGGTGGACCCCCGGGACCCTTCCGGTGGTCCCGGTACACTACCGGTGACCCCTGAAACTCTCCCGATGGCCGAAACTGGACTTCCTTTATATAATTCTTTACCTCCGGACCATTCCGAAACTCCTCGTGACGTCCGGGATCTCATCCGGGACTCCGAACAACATTCGAGTTACCGTATGCATATATCTCTACAACCCTAGCGTCACCGAACCTTAAGTGTGTAGACCCTATGGGTTCGGGAGACACGTAGACATGACCGAGATGACTCTCCGGTCAATAACCAACAGTGAGACCTGGATACCCATGTTGGTTCCTACAGGTTCCTCGATGATCTGATCGGATGAACCACAATGTCAAGGATTAAATCAATCTCGTATACAATTCCCTTTGTCTATCGGCATAGTACTTGCCCGAGATTCGATCGTCGGTATACCGATACCTTGTTCAATCTCGTTATGGCAAGTCTGTTTACTCGTTCCGTAATACATCATCTCGTGACCAACATCTTAGTCACATTGAGCTCATTATGATGATGTCTTACCGAGTGGTCCCAGAGATACCTCTCCGTCATACGGAGTGACAAATCCCAGTCTCGGTTCGTGCCAACTCAACAGATACTTTCGGAGATACCCGTTGCGTACCTTTATAGCCACCCAGTTACGTTGTGACGTTTGGCACACCCAAAGTATTCCTACGGTATCCGGGAGTTGCACAACCTCATGGTCTAAGGAAAAGATACTTGACACTGGAAAAGCTTTAGCATTACGAACTACATGATCTTGTGCTAGGCATAGGATTGGGTCTTGTCCATCAAATCATTCTCCTAATGATGTGATCTCATTATCAATGACATCCAATGTCCATGGTTAGGAAACCGTAACCATCTGTTGATCAACGAGCTAGTAACTAGAGGTTTACCAGGGACACATGTATCACTGTTTCCGGATAATACAATTCAACCATGAATAACAGACAATTATCATGAACAAGGAAATATAATAATAACCATTTTATTATTGCCTCTAGGGCATATTTCCAACAGTCTCTCACTTGCACTAGAGTCAATAATCTAGTTACATTGTGATGAATCGAACACCCATAGAGTTCTGGTGTTGATCATGTTTTGCTCGTGGAAGAGGTTTAGTCAACGGATCTGCGACATTCAGATTCATATGCACTTTACAAATATCTATGTCTTCATCTTGAAAATAATTCCGGATGGAGTTGAAACGGCGCTTGATGTGCTTGGTCTTCTTGTGAAACTTGGGCTCCTTGGCAATGGCAATAGCTCCAGTGTTGTCACAGAAGAGAGTCATCGGGCCCGACGCGCTTGGAATGACTCGTAGGTCGGTGATGAACTCCTTCATCCAGACTCCTTCCTGCGCTGCTTCGCAAGCAACTATGTACTCCGCTTCACATGTAGAATGCGCCACGGCGCTTTGCTTGCAACTGCACCAACTGACTGCCCCACCATTCAAAATATACATGTATCCGGTTTGTGACTTGGAGTCATCCGGATCTGTGTCGAAGCTAGCATCAATGTAACCCTTTACGATGAGCTCTTCGTCACCTCCATAAACGAGAAACATATCCTTAGTCCTTTTTAGGTACTTCAGGATGTTCTTGACCACTGTCCAGTGTTCCACACCGGGATCATTTTGGTACCTCCCTACCAAACTTATGGCAAGGTTCACATCAGGTCTGGTGCACAACATGTCATACATAATAGAACCTATGGCTCAGGCATAGGGGATGACACTCATCTTTTCTCTATCTTCTGCCGTGGTCGGGGATTGAGCTGTGCTCAGTCTCATACCTTGCAATATAGGCAATAACCCTTTCTTGGACTGATCCATATTGAACTTCTTCAATATCTTATCAAGGTATGTGCTTTGTGAAAGACCAATGAGGCGTCTTGATCTATCTCTATAGATCTTGATGCCTAATATGTAAGCAGCTTCTCCAAGGTCCATCATTGAAAAACTCTTATTCAAGTAGGCCTTTATGCTCTCCAAGAATTCTACATCATTTCCCATCAGCAATATATCATCCACATATAATATGAGAAATGCTACAGAGCTCCGACTCACTTTCTTGTAAATACAGGCTTCTCCCCAAGTCTGTATAAACCCAAACACTTTGATCACATCATTAAAGCAAATATTCCAACTCCGAGATGCTTGCACCAGCCCATAGATTGAGCGCTGGAGCTTGCATACCTTGTTAGCATTCTCAGGATCGACAAAACCTTCCGGCTGCATCATGTACAATTCTTCCTTGAGGAAGCCATTAAGGAATGCCGTTTTGGCGTCCATTTGCCATATCTCATAATCATAGTATGCGGCAATTGCTAACATGATTCGGACGGACTTTAGCATCGCTACGGGAGAGAAAGTCTCGTCGTAGTCAATCCCTTGAACTTCTCGATAACCTTTAGCGAGAAGCCGAGCCTTATAGATGGTCACATTACCATCCGCGTCAGTCTTCTTCTTAAAGATCCATTTGTTTTCTATGGCGTGCCGATCATCGGGCAAGTCCACCAAAGTCCATACTTCGTTTTCATACATGGATCCTATCTCGGATTTCATGGCTTCAAGCCATTTGTTGGAATCCGGGCCCGCCATCGCTTCTTCATAGTTTGAAGGTTCACCGTTGTCTAACAACATGATTTCCATGACAGGGTTGCCGTACCACTCTGGTGCGGAACGTGTCCTTGTGGACCTTCAAAGTTCAGTGGTAACTTGATCCGAAGCTTCATGATCATCATCATTAAATTCCTCCCTAGTCGGTGCACGCACCACAGGAACATCTTCCTGTGCTGCGCTACTTTCCGGTTCGGGAGGGGTGACTGTCACCTCATCAAGTTCCACTTTCCTCCCACTCACTTCTTTCGAGAGAAACTCTTTCTCCAGAAAGGATCCATTCTTGGCAACGAAGACCTTGCCTTCGGATCTGTGGTAGAAGGTGTACCCAATAGTTTCCTTAGGGTATCCTATGAAGACGCATTTTTCCGATTTGGGTTCGAGTTTTTCAGGTTGAAGTTTCTTGACATAAGCATCGCAACCCCAAACTTTCAGAAACGACAACTTAGGTTTCTTGCCAAACCAAAGTTCATACGGTGTCGTCTCAATGGATTTCGACGGAGCCCTATTTAAAGTGAATGCGGCAGTGTCTAAAGCATAACCCCAAAATGATAGCGGTAAGTCGGTAAGAGACATCATAGATCGCACCATGTCTAACAGAGTGTGATTACGACGTTCGGACACACCATTACGTTGAGGTGTTCCGGGCGGTGTCAATTGCGAAACAATTCCACAGTTCCTTAAGTGCGTGCCAAATTCGTGACTCAAATATTCTCCTCCACGATCTGATCGTAAGAACTTTATTTTTCCATCACGTTGATTCTCAACCTCATTCTGAAATTCCTTTAACTTTTCAAAGGTCTCAGACTTGTGTTTCATCAAGTAGACATACCCATATCTACTTAAGTCATCCGTGAGGGTGAGAACATAACGATAGCCTCCGCGAGCTTCAACACTCATTGGACCGCACACATTGGTATGTATGATTTCCAATATGTTGGTCGCTCGCTCCATTGTTCTGGAGAACTGAGTCTTGGTCATCTTTCCCAAGAGGCATGCTTCGCACGTATCGAATGATCCATAATCAAGAGCTTCTAGAAGTCCATCTTCATGGAGCTTCTTCATACGTTTGACACCAATATGACTAAGGCGGCAATGCCACAAGTATGTGGGACTATCATTATCAACTTTATATCTTTTGGCATTCACACTATTAATATGTGTAACATCATGTTCAAGATTCATCAAGAATAAACCATTGACCAGCGAGGCATGACCATAAAACATATCTCTCATATAAATAGAACAACCATTATTCTCGGATTTAAATGAGTAGCCATCTCACATTAAGCGAGATCCAGATACAATGTTCATGCTCAAAGCTGGTACTAAATAACAATTATTGAGGTTTAAAACTAATCCCGAGGGTAGATGTAGAGGTAGCGTGCCGACGGCGATCACATCGACCTTGGAACCATTCCCGACACGCATCGTCACCTCGTCCTTCGCCAGTCTCCGCTTATTCCGCAGCTCCTGCTCTGAGTTACAAATGTGAGCAACTGCACCGGTATCAAATACCCAGGAGCTACTACGAGCGCTGGTAAGGTACACATCAATAACATGTATATCACATATACCTTTGACGTTGCCGGCCTTCTTATTTGCTAAGTATTTGGGGCAGTTCCGCTTCCAGTGACCCGTTCCCTTGCAATAAAAGCACTCAGTCTCAGGCTTGGGTCCATGCTTTGGCCTCTTCCCGGCAACTGGCTTACCGGGCGCGGCAACTCCTTTGCCGTCTTTCTTGAAGTTCTTCTTACCCTTGCCTTTCTTGAACTTAGTGGTTTTATTCACCATCAACACTTGATGCTCTTTCTTGATCTCCACCTCCGATGATTTCAGCATTGAATACACTTTGGGAATGGACTTCTCCATCCCTTGCATATTGAAGTTTATCACGAAGCTCTTGTAGCTAGGTGGGAGCGACTAAAGGATTATGTAAACGACTGCTTCATCTGGGAGATTCATTCCCAACTGAGACAAGCGATTGTGCAACCCACACAATTTGAGTATGTGCTCACTGACAGAACTATTCTCCTCCATCTTACAACTGTAGAATGCGTCGGAGACATCATATCTCTCGACTCGGGCATGAGCTTGGAAAACCATTTTCAGCTCTTGGAACATCTCATATGCTCCGTGGTGCTCAAAACGCTTTTGGAGCCCCGATTTTAAGCCGTAACGCATGTTGCACTGAACCAGGGAGTAATCATCACAACGCAACTGCCAAGCGTTCATAACGTCTTGGTTCGCTGGGCGGGAGCGTCACCTAACGGTGCTTCAAGAACATATGTTTTCTTGGCAGCTATGAGGATGATCCTCAAGTTATGGACCCAGTCCGTATAGTTGCTACCATCGTGTTTCATCTTGGCTTTCTCTAGGAACACGTTGAAGTTGAGGGTAACATTAGCGCGGGCCATTTGATCTACAAGACATATTGTAAAGATTTTAGACTATGTTCATGACAATTAAGTTCATCTAAACAACTTAATGAACTCCCACTCAGATAGACATCTCTTTAGTCATCTAAGTGAAACATGATCCGAATCGACTAGCCCGTGTCCGATCATCACATGAGACAGACTAGTCATTAACGGTGAACATCTTCATGTTGATTGTATCTTCTATACGACTCATGTTCGACCTTTAGGTCTTCCGTGTTCCGAGGCCATGTCTGTACATGCTAGGCTCGTCAAGTGAACCCTAAGTGTATTGCGTGTGTAAATCTGGCTTACACCCGTTGTATGCGAATGTTAGAGCCTATCACACCCGATCATCACATGGTGCTTCGGAACAACGATCCTTAGCAACGGTGAACGGTTAGGGGGAACACAATTCTTGAAATTTTAGTGAGAGATCATCTTATTTACTACCATCGTTCTTGTTGGGGAATGTAGTATTTTAAAATTTTCCTACGATCACGCAAGATCTATCTACCAGATGCATAGCAACGAGAGGGAAGAATGTGTCTACGTACCCTCGTAGACCGGAAGCGGAAGCATCAAGTGACGCGGTTGATGTAGTCGAACTTCTTCGCGATCCAACCGATCAAGCACCGAACGTACGGCACCTCCGTGTTCAGCACATGTTCAGCTTGATGACGTCCCACGAGCTCTTGATCCAGTTGAGCTTCACGGGAGAGTTTCGTCAGCACGACGGCGTGGTGATGGATATGATGTATCTACCGGCGCAGGGCTTCGCCTAAGCACTGCGACGGTATGACCGAGGTGTGTTTCTATGGAGGGGGGCACCGCACACGGCTAGAACAATTCAACTTGTGTGTCTTTGGGTGCCCCCCTGCCCCCGTATATAAAGGAGCAAGGGGGGAGGCCGGCCGGCCCTCCTATGGTGCGGCTAGGGCTGCAATCCTACTAGGAATAGGATTGCAATCCTATTCCTAGTAGGAACCTACCAAAGAAGGAAAAGGGGGGAAGGAAAGAGAGGGAGAGGGAGAGGGAAAGAGGGGCCGCGCCCCCCTCCCCTAGTCCTATTTGGACTCCTCCTAGGGAGGGGGCGCGCCACCTCCTGGCTGCTGCCCTCTCTCTCCCCTATGGCCCACCAGGGCCCACCATTCCTCCGGGGGGTTCCGGTAACCCCCCCGGCACTTTGGTAAATTCCGAAACTTTCCAGAACACTTCCGGTGTCCGAATATAGTCGTCCAATATATCAATCTTTATGTCTCGGACATTTCAAGACTCCTCGTCATGTCCGTGATCTCATCCGGGACTCCGAACTACCTTCGGTACATCAAAACTCATAAACTCATAATATCGATCGTCTTCAAACGTTAAGCGTGCGGACCCTGCGGGTTCGAGAACTATGTAGACATGACCGAGACTCATCTCTGGTCAATAACCAATAGCGGAACCTGGATGCTCATATTGGCTCCTACATATTCTACGAAGATCTTTATCGGTCAAACCGCATAACAACATACGTTGTTCCTTTTGTCATCGGTATGTTACTTGCCCGAGATTCGATTGTCGGTATCTCTATACCTAGTTCAATCTCGTTACAGGCAAGTCTCTTTACTCGTTCCGTAATACATCATCTCGTGACTAACTCATTAGTCATTTGCTTGCAAGGCTTATTATGATGTGCATTACCGAGAGGGCCCAGAGATACCTCTCCGACACTCGGAGTGACAAATCCTTATCTTGATCTATGCCAACACCACGAATACTTTCGGAGACACTTGTAGAGCATCTTTATGATCACCTAGTTACGTTGTGACATTTGATAGCACACAAGGTGTTCTTACGGTATTCGGGAGTTGCATAATCTCATAGTCATAGGAACATGTATAAGTCATGAAGAAAGTAGTAGCAGTAAAACTAAACGATCATAGTGCTATGCTAACGGATGGGTCTAGTCCATCAAATCATTCTCCTAATGATGTGATCCCGTTGATCAAATGACAACTCATGTCTATGGCTAGGAAACATAGCCATCTTTGATCAATGAGCTAGTCTAGTAGAGGCATACTAGGGACATACTATTTGTCTATGTATTCACACATGTATCAAGTTTCCGGTTAATACAATTATAGCATGAATAAAAGACATTTATCATGATATAAGGAAATACAAATAACATCTTCATTATTGCCTCTAGGGCATATTTCCTTCAGTCTCCCACTTGAACTAGAGTCAATAATCTAGATTACAAAGTGATGATCCTCACACCCATGGAGTCCTGGTGCTGATCATGTTTTTCCCGTGGAAGAGGCTTAGTCAACGGGTCTGCAACATTCAGATCCGTATGGATTTTGCAAATCTCTATGTCTCCCTCCTTGACTAGATCGCAGATGGAATTGAAGCGTCTTTTGATGTGCTTTGTTCTCTTGTGAAACCTGGATTCCTTCGCCAAGGCTATTGCTCCAGTGTTGTCACAAAAGATTTTCATTGGACCCGATGCACTAGGTATTACACCTAGATCGGATATGAACTCCTTCATCCAGACTCCTTCATTTGCTGCTTCCGAAGCAGCTATGTATTCCGCTTCACATGTAGATCCCGCCACGACGCTCTGCTTGGAACTGCACCAACTGACAGCTCCACCGTTCAATAAAAATACATATCCGGTTTGTGACTTTGAGTCATCCGGATCAGTGTCAAAGCTAGAATCGACGTAACCGTTTACGACGAGTTCTTTGTCACCTCCATATACGAGAAACATATCCTTTGTCCTTTTCAGGTACTTCAGGATGTTCTTGACCACTGTCTAGTGATCCACTCCTGGATTACTTTGGTACCTTCCTGCTAGACCTATAGCAAGGCACACATCAGGTCTGGTACACAGCATTGCATACATGATAGATCCTATGGCTGAGGCATAGGGAATGACTTTCATTTTCTCTCTATCTTCTGCAGTGGTCGGGCATTGAGTCTTACTCAACTTCATACCTTGTAATACAGGCAAGAAACCTTTCTTTGACTGATCCATTTTGAACTTCTTCAAAATCTTATCAAGGTATGTGCTTTGTGAAAGTCCAATTAAGTGTCTTGATCTATCTCTATAGATCTTGATGCCTAATATATAAGCAGCTTCACCGAGGTCTTTCATTGAAAAACTCTTATTCAAGTATCCTTTTATGCTATCCAGAAATTCTATATCATTTCCAATCAATAATATGTCATCCACATATAATATTAGAAATGCTACAGAGCTCCCACTCACTTTCTTGTAAATACAGGCTTCTCCAAAAGTCTGTATAAAACCATATGCTTTGATCACCTCATCAAAGCGTATATTCCAACTCCGAGATGCTTGCACCAGTCCATAGATGGATCGCTGGAGTTTGCATACTTTGTTAGCACCTTTTGGATCGACAAAAACCTTCTGGTTGCATCATATACAACTCTTCTTTGAGATATCCATTCAGGAATGCAGTTTTGACATCCATTTGCCATATTTCATAATCATAAAATGCGACAATTGCTAACATGATTCGGACAGACTTAAGCATCGCTACAGGTGAGAAAGTCTCATCGTAGTCAACTCCTTGAACTTGTCGAAACCCTTTCGCAACAAGTCGAGCTTTGTAAACAGTAACATTACCGTCTGCGTCGGTCTTCCTCTTGAAGATCCATTTATTTTCGATGGCCTGCCGATCATCGGGCAAGTCAACCAAAGTCCACACTTTGTTCTCATACATGGATCCCATCTCAGATTTCATGGCCTCAAGCCATTTTGCGGAATCTGGGCTCATCATCGCTTCCTCATAGTTCGTAGGTTCATCATGGTCTAGTAACATGACTTCCAGAACTGGGTTGTCGTACCACTCTGGTGCGGAACGTATTCTGGTTGATCTACGACGTTCAGCAGAAACTTGATCCGAAGTTTCATGATCATCATCATTGACTTCCTCACTGATTGGTGTAGGAATCACTGGAACAATTTTCTGTGATGTACTACTTTCCAATTCGGGAGAAGGTACAATTACCTCATCAAGTTCTACTTTCCTCCCACTCACTTCTTTCGAGAGAAACTCCTTCTCTATAAAGGATCCATTCTTAGCAATGAATATCTTGCCTTCGGATCTGTGATAGAAGGTGTACCCAACAGTCTCTTTTGGGTATCCTATGAAGACACATTTCTCCGACTTGGGTTCGAGCTTATCAGGTTGAAGCTTTTTCACATAAGCATCGCCTCCCCAATCTTTAAGAAACGACAACTTTGGTTTCTTGCCAAACCATAGTTCATAAGGTGTCGTATCAACGGATTTAGATGGTGCCCTATTTAACGTGAATGCGGTTGTCTCTAAAGCATAACCCCAAAACAATAGTGGTAAATCGGTAAGAGACATCATAGATCGCACCATATCCAATAAAGTACGGTTACGACGTTCGGACACACCATTACGTTGTGGTGTTCCGGGTGGCGTGAGTTGTGAAACTATTCCACATTGTTTCAAATGAAGACCAAACTCGTAACTCAAATATTCTCCTCCATGATCAGATCGTAGAAACTTTATTTTCTTGTTACGATGATTCTCTACTTCACTCTGAAATTCTTTGAACTTTTCAAATGTTTCAGACTTGTGCTTCATTAAGTAGATATACCCATATCTGCTCAAATCATCAGTGAAGGTCAGAAAATAACGATACCCGCCGCGAGCTTCAACACTCATTGGCCCACATACATCAGTATGTATGATTTCCGACAAATCTGTTGCTTGCTCCATAGTTCCGGAGAACGGAGTTTTAGTCATCTTGCCCATGAGGCATGGTTCGCAAGCACCAATTGATTCATAATCAAGTGATTCCAAAAGTCCATCACTATGGAGTTTCTTCATGCGCTTTACACCAATATGACCTAAACGGCAGTGCCACAAATAAGTTGCACTATCATTATTAACCTTGCATCTTTTGGTTTCAATATTATGAATATGTGTATCACTACAATCGAGATCCAATAAGAATAGACCACTCTTCAAGGATGCATGACCATAAAAGATATTATTCATAAAAATAGAACAACCATTATTCTCTGATTTAAATGAATAACCGTCTCGCAACAAACAAGATCCAGATATAATGTTTATGCTCAACGCTGGTACCAAATAACAATTATTTAGGTCTAAAACTAATCCCGAAGGTAGATGTAGAGGTAGCGTGCCGACGGCGATCACATCGACTTTGGAACCATTTCCCACGCGCATCGTCACCTCGTCCTTAGCCAATCTTTGTTTAATCCGTAGTCCCTGTTTCGAGTTACAAATATTAGCAACCGAACCGGTATCAAATACCCAGGTACTACTACGAGCATTAGTAAGGTACACATCAATAACATGTATATCACATATACCTTTGTTCACCTTGCCATCCTTCTTATCCACCAAAAACTTGGGGCAGTTCCGCTTCCAGTGTCCAGTCCCCTTGCAGTAGAAGCACTCAGTTTCAGGCTTGGCTCCAGACTTGGGTTTCTTCGTGGGAGTAGCAACTGTCTTGCTATTCTTCTTGAAGTTCCCCTTCTTTCCCTTGCCCTTTTTCTTGAAACTAGTGGGCTTGTTAACCATCAACACTTGATGCTCCTTTTTTGATTTCTACCTCCGCAGCCTTGAGCATAGCGAAGAGCTCGGGAATTGTCTTTTGCATCCCTTGCATAATATAGTTCATCACGAAGCCTTTATAGCTTGGTGGCAGTGATTGAAGAACTCTATCAATAACACTATCCTCGTCAACTTTGCAACCAAGTTGAGTCATATGATTATAGTACCCAGACATTCTGAGCAAGTGTTCACTGATAGAACTATTCTCCTCCATCTTGCAGCTGTAGAACTTATTGGAAATCTCATATTTCTCAATCCGGGCATTTGCTTGAAATATTAACTTCAACTCCTGGAACATCTCATATGGTCCATGACGTTCAAAACGTCGTTGAAGTCCCGGTTCTAAGCCGTAAAGCATGGCACACTGAACTATCGTGTAGTCATCAGACCGCGACTGCCAGACGTTCAAAGCGTCTACATTAGCGGGAGGGGGCTTGTCACCTAGCGGTGCTTCAAGGACATAATTCTTCTGTGCAACAATGAGGATAATCCTCAAGTCACGGACCCAGTCCGTGTAATTGCTACCATCATCTTTCAACTTAGCTTTCTCTAGGAATGCATTAAAATTCAAAGGAACGGTAGCACGGGCCATTGATCTACAACAACATAGATATGCAAAAACTATCAGGACTAAGTTCATGATAAATTAAAGTTCAATTTAATCATATTAATTAAAGAACTCCCACTTAGATAGACATCCCTCCGGTCATCTAAATGATCACGTGATCCAAATCAACTAAACCATGCCCGATCATCACGTGAGATGGAGTAGTTTCAATGGTGAACATCTTATGTTGATCATATCTACTATATGATTTACGCTCGACCTTTCGGTCTCCAGTGTTCCGAGGCCATATCCGCATATGCTAGGCTCGTCAAGTTTAACCCGAGTATTCTGCGTGTGCAAAACTGGCTTACACCCGTTGTATTTGAACGTAGAGCTGATCACACCTGATCATCATGTGGTGTCTCGGCACGACGAACTTTTGCAACGGTGCATACTCAGGGAGAACACTTATACCTTGAAATTTAGTAAGGGATCATCTTATAATGCTACCGTCGTTCTAAGCAAAATAAGAAGCATAATAAGATAAACATCATATGCAATCAAAATATGTGACATGATATGGCCATCATGATCTTGTGCTTTTGATCTCCATCTCCAAAGCAACGTCATGATCACCTTCGTCACCGGCGCGACACCTTGATATCCATCGTAGCATCATTGTCGTTTCGCCAACTATTGCTTCTACGACTATCGCTACCGCTTAGTGATAAAGTAAAGCAATTACATGGCGATTGCATTTCATACAATAAAGCGACAACCATATGGCTCCTGCCAGTTGCCGATAACATTACAAAACATGATCATCTCATACAAAACCGTATAACTCATCATGTCTTGACCATATCACATCACAACATGCCCTGCAAAAACAAGTTAGACGTCCTCTACTTTGTTGTTGCAAGTTTTACGTGGCTGCTACGGGCTTAGCAAGAACCGTTCTTACCTACGCATACAAAACCACAACGATGTTTCGTCAAGTATGTGTTGTTTTAACCTTCACAAGGACCGGGCGTAGCCACACTTGATTCAGCTAAAGTGAGAGAGACAGACACCCGCCAGTCACCTTTAAGCAACGAGTGCTCATAATGGTGAAACCAGTCTCGCGTAAGCGTACGCGTAATGTCGGTCCGGGCCGCTTCATCTCACAATACCGCCGAAGCAAAGTATGACATGCTGGTAAGCAGTATGACTAGTATCGCCCACAACTCATTGTGTTCTACTTGTGCATATCATCTACGCATAGACCTGGCTCTGATACCACTGTTGGGGAACGTAGTATTTTAAAAAAAAATCTACGATCACGCAAGATCTATCTACCAGATGCATAGCAACGAGAGGGAAGAGTGTGTCTACGTACCCTCATAGACCGGAAGCGGAAGCGTCAAGTGACGCAGTTGATGTAGTCTAACTTCTTCGCGATCCAACCGATCAAGCACCGAACGTACGACACCTCCGTGTTCAGCCCACGTTCAGCTTGATGACGTCCCACGAGCTCTTGATCCAGTTGAGCTTCACGGGAGAGTTTTGTCAGCACGACGGGGTGGTGACGGATATGATGTATCTACCGGCGCAGGGCTTCGCCTAAGCACTGCGACGGTATGACCGAGGTGTGTTTCTGTGGAGGGGGGCACCGCACACGGCTAGAACAATTCAACTTGTGTGTCTTTGGGTGCCCCCCTGCCCCCGTATATAAAGGAGCAAGGGGGAGGCCGGCCGGCCCTCCTATGGTGCGGCTAGGGCTGCAATCCTACTAGGAATAGGATTGCAATCCTATTCCTAGTAGGAACCTACCAAGGAAGGAAAAGGGGGGAAGGAAAGAGAGGGAGAGGGAGAGGGAAAGAGGGGCCGCGCCCCCTCCCCTAGTCCTATTCGGACTCCTCCTAGGAAGGGGGCGCGCCACCTCCTGGCTGCTGCCCTCTCTCTCCCCTATGGCCCACCAGGGCCCACCATTCCCCCGGGGGGTTCCGGTAACCCCCCAGCACTCCGGTAAATTCCGAAACTTTCCAGAACACTTCCGGTGTCCGAATATAGTCGTCCAATATATCAATCTTTATGTCTCGGACATTCCGAGACTCCTCGTCGTGTCCGTGATCTCATCCGGGACTCCGAACTACCTTCGGTCCATCAAAACTCATAAACTCATAATACCGATCGTCATCAAACGTTAAGCGTGCGGACCCTACGGGTTCGAGAACTATGTAGACATGACCGAGACTCATCTCTGGTCAATAACCAATAGCGGAACCTGGATGCTCATATTGGCTCCTACATATTCTACGAAGATCTTTATCGGTCAAACCGCATAACAACATATGTTGTTCCTTTTGTCATCGATATGTTACTTGCCCGAGATTCGATCGTCGGTATCTCTATACCTAGTTCAATCTCGTTACAGGCAAGTCTCTTTACTCGTTCCGTAATACATCATCTCGTGACTAACTCATTAGTCATTTGCTTGCAAGGCTTATTATGATGTGCATTACCGAGAGGGCCCAGAGATACCTCTCCGACACTCGGAGTGACAAATCCTAATCTTGATCTATGCCAACACCACGAATACTTTCGGAGACACTTGTAGAGCATCTTTATGATCACCCAGTTACGTTGTGACGTTTGATAGCACACAAGGTGTTCTTACGGTATTCGGGAGTTGCATAATCTCATAGTCATAGGAACATGTATAAGTCATGAAGAAAGCAGTAGCAGTAAAACTAAACGATCATAGTGCTATGCTAACGGATGGGTCTAGTCCATCACATCATTCTCCTAATGATGTGATCCCGTTGATCAAATGACAACTCATGTCTATGGCTAGGAAACATAGCCATCTTTGATCAATGAGCTAGTCTAGTAGAGGCATACTAGGGACATACTATTTGTCTATGTATTCACACATGTATCAAGTTTCCGGTTAATACAATTCTAGCATGAATAAAAGACATTTATCATGATATAAGGAAATACAAATAACATCTTTATTATTGCCTCTAGGGCATATTTCCTTCAGTTCTAAGCAAATAAGATGTAATAAACATGATAAACATCACATGCAATCAAATAGTGACATGATATGGCCAATATCATCTTGCTCCTTTGATCTTCATCTTCGGGGCTCCATGATCATCGTCGTCACCGGCATGACACCATGATCTCCATCATCGTGTCTTCATGAAGTCGTCTCGCCAAACATTACTTCTACTACTATGGCTAACGTTTAGCAATAAAGTAAAGTAATTACATGGCGTTATTCAGTGACACGCAGGTCATACAAAAAATAAGACAACTCCTATGGCTCTTGCCGGTTGTCATACTCATCGACATGCAAGTCATGATTCCTATATCATTCATGATCATTCATCACATCTTTTGGCCATATCACATCACACGGCACATGCTGCAAAAACAAGTTACACGTCCTCTAATTGTTGTTGCAAGTTTTTACGTGGCTGCTATAGGTTTCTAGCAAGAACGTTTCTTACCTACGCCAAAACCACAACGTGATATGTCAATTTCTATTTACCCTTCATAAGGACCCTTTTCATCGAATCCGATCCGGCTAAAGTGGGAGAGACTGTCACCCGCTAGCCACCTTATGCAACTAGTGCATGTTAGTCGGTGGAACCTGTCTCACGTAAGCGTACGTGTAAGGTTGGTCCGAGCCGCTTCATCCCACGATGCCGCCGAATCAAGATAAGACTAGTAGCGGTAATAGAATTGAACAAATCTACGCCCACAACTGCTTTGTGTTCTACTCGTGCAAGATACTACGCATAGACCTAGCTCAAATGCCACTGTTGGGGAATGTAGCAGAAATCAAAAAAATTCTATGCTTCACCAAGATCGATCTAAGGAGTCATCTAGCAACGAGCGAGAAATGAGTGCATCTACATACCCTTGTAGATCGCGAGCGGAAGCGTTCAAGAGAACGTGAATGATGAAGTCGTACTCGTTGTGATCCAAATCACCGATGATCCCAGCGCCGAACGGATGGCACCTCCGCGTTCAACACACGTACGGTGAAGCGACGTCTCCTCCTTCTTGATCCAGCAAGGGGGTGGATAGGTTAATGGAGATCCAGTAGCACGACGGCGTGGTGGTGGATGCAACGATATTTCTGCAGTGCTTCGCCAAGCACTGCGGGAGGAGGGATGATGTAGGGGTCAACCCATTCTAGGCCGATCTTTCACGAAAAGGAGGGATCCCGCGAGGAACACGATGAACACGGGGACGAACAAGGAGAAATCGCAAGGGAAAACACTCAAGAACAAGTCCAATCACACATCCACTAGACAATCAAACACACAAGATCACAAGGTACATGAACAACAAAGGGAAAGATACAAGGTAGAGTTCATCTCCAAGAGGAGGTCTTGAATCCGTGAAGGATCTTCCCGTTAGGGGTCTTGAATCCAAGGTGGATCTTCTCCGTAGAGGGGCCGCGGTCTCTCTCGTGGAGTAGATACGTAATGGATGGGCAAAGCTCTAGTCTAAAATGAGCTATCACATTTGCTAACCCTAAAATGGTGGAGGTGGAGGAGTATATATAGTCTAGGGTCATGAAGGGGTAAGTGAGGGCGAAACGGGTACATGGGCATTGGCCCGGATACATGCACGCAGGCAAGGCCGGATGTCCGGGCTGGCGGCCGGATGTCCGGGGCTTCGGGGTGAGCCGGATGTCCGGGGTCACGGCTGGATGTCTGGGCTAAAGGGGCTCGGTCCCGATGCTCTCTGGATAGGATGGTCCGGATTTCCCGGCCGAAGGCCGGAGGTCCAGGAGTTGGCGAAGCGCCGATGTCCGGCGTTTGGCCCGGATGTCCGGATGTTGTAGCTTCCACAACTCCGTCTTCTTCCGTTGTCGCTTCCAAGCGCCGATTCCAAGCTTCCCTCGCGGATGGTGTAGGTGTTCCTCGGCGCTTGCACTCCTCCTCACCGTCCGTGATGCTCCGACAATACCTATGCATGCACACGAGTGGAGTGTCAAGTAGTATACCATCCTCGAAGGGGTCAAGTGAACACGTGTAACGGAGATGATTCACCTTTATGTATGGGAAGTAGAGGTCGCACGTGTCACTTGCCAAGCGGACTCTTGACATGGTGATGTCCTTAGAATGCTCCGCATCATCCCCTCCCCCTTGGAAAAGATCCGACCTCGGATCGAAAGCCAAATCACCATGGGAAAGAGATGGCGTCACCATGTCGAAGCGGTCGATCACCAAGCACTCGTCATCTTGAAGCTCGAAATGGGCACTCTCGAATGTCGCACCGTCTAGTGATTTCTTCAAAAGGAGCTAGGACAACAAACACTTGGAAAAACAAATGTGGTTAGCATTAGTGCAAAACCAAGCATTCAAGAGGTGATTCACCCAACAAGTGTTGTCATCAAGCATAGCATGTGGTGTGACAAAGGATTGTGAGATGGCATGTAAGCATATGAATTGAGCACAATCAAGGTCATCATGGAAACAAGCATGTAAATGTGAGGTAAAGATGCACATATGTGTGACAAGAGAGTAAGCATCTACCTCAAAGTTGTAGCAAGCATGCATAAAGCGCTCAATGAAAGGTCTATGGTAGGCATAGGAATCATTCACAACACCAAATAAAATGAAGTGTCTAAACACATGGGTCAAGTGTAAGACAATCCAAGCATAACGTGCATAGGGTGTAGTGAAAATACTGTGGCACTCAACACAATATAGAAAGAGCAATTGTTCAACATGTGTGAGGCAATCAAGTCAATCATGTGAAAAGCAATGGGATATGGCATATGTGAAAAGATGACATTGTTGCAACCAAGCATATGATAGGGACAAGTAATCCAAGAATTGGATACAACACACAAGGCATATATAACATGAGGCATGGCAATGTGACAATGGCAAGTTGAAGCGAGATCTTTAACATGTGTGCAATCAAGGGGTCCAAGATGACAAATAAGTCTCATGGTGCAAGCAACACATGTAGTGTGATCCATAATATCCATGCTCATGGTTTTGGGTGTCTCGAAAGAGAAGGATATCACCTTGAAAGCATGTCCTTGTGCGTCCTTCACAATGTCGAAGCACAAGCAAGTGCGATGTAGAAGCGTCGGGAACGAAGGTGGTTCGCTCTCAAGAGCTCGAATGGTCAACTCACGTGATGTGGAAGTCGACACGATGTCCAAGTATCCTACACATGCACACAAGAAAACAAAGAACGTATGCGCATGGTAGATGAACACATCATCCATCATGATGGTTCTCTTCTCTTGCACATAACTATTAGAAGCAAAAGTGCATGAATAAGATGATGCAACAATGGCTATATTCATGGCACTAGGCATATGGTGCAAAGAGATAAGACAAGCATGCTTCACAAGAAATATGTCAAATCTCCAAATAAATGCGAGAATGCTATGGGGGCAACCTCATTGGCAAGACTAAAATCATGGTTGCGCTCAATGCATGGACAATCATATAGCATGAAAGAGGCAACATGTGGAGACATATGACAACAAGCAATATCAATCATGTGCAAAGCATGGCAATGGTTGACATCAACCGCATGGAAGGAGCAAGTATGAATCATCGGTGATGCAACATAAGCAAGCATATCAATCATGTCGTGCAAACTAGTGGAGCGAAGATGCAACACACTAGATGAGTTCATAGCAATCATGTCATGTGAGCCAATAGTAGGCATAAGCAATGCGCACAACATATCACAAGCACGAGCACATAGCATGAACAAGGTATCCTCATAGGCATTTGGCACAAAGCAAACATGGCAATAACAAGCAATATCTCCACCAAGCTTGCATATACACATACAAGTATGAGAATCAATCATCATGTGTAATGTGAAGCATTGGTCACAAATGCATGGCAAAGGCATATAAATGAGCATATCATGCAAAGTGAACATGGCAAGAGGGGCATAAGAGATATAATGGACAATAACCCATAACCATGTGAGGGCCATGTATAAGAGATGCGCGAAGTCTTTGCGCGAAGGGAGCGGTTGGAAGGATAATCCACGGAATCCCAAGTCATCGTTGCTCTCTAGAGCTATTTTTGTCAACTCGTGCTCTTGCGAGGTTGACAAGTAAGTATGGGGACCTACACAAAAGACACACAAACCAACGAAATTGTGCGCATGGTAAATGTACACATCATCCATCATGATGTGTATGTGCATGTGTGAGTTAGCATAAGATAAGCATCGCTCAAAGAAATTTGATGCATGGTATAAGAACATGTCATCCATCATGAATGAATAGTTATTGTGTATAGCATGATGTGGATGCAAATTGAGCATACAAGTATGGGGATCATGCAATGGATGGGATGGACCAAAATCTCCTAAAATGTATGAGGAAACTATGGGGGTCTCCTCATGAGCAATATCGAAAGCATAATATGGAGAAGTGGAACAATCTCCAAAACAATGCATATCCGAAGCTAGGTGTTCATGGCATGGCATATGATGGATATGATGCAAAGGAAGCATGTCAATATTATCACAAGAAAAACAAATGCCAATAACCATGGGCTTGTCATATATGCCATATGTGCAAATTGGGTTTATCTTAATGGCATATGCATAGTTACTACGAAGAGATTGCAAATATGACATATGGTTGATCTCATTCATAGCATATGATAAGTCAAGCGGATTGTCAAACATGATGTGACCGAGAGAATTATCACATGTCATCCTATGCAACATGGCATCGCAACTAATAGACTCCACATGGCAATCATCAAACTCATCATAAATGGGTAAATCATCGCGTGGGGAAATCATACTAGCACGAAGCATGGTAATAGGTTGATCAACATCATGCAAGCAATCGATGTCAAGAATGTCCACTAGTGGGACTAGAGAATCACCTTCACCTTTGTTACCTTTCTTATTCCACTCATGTGGTGTAGGTGAGGTGGGAAAGACCAAATGGTGGTCATCATCGTCAACTTGATGGAACCATGTGGGGGGTGCATCATATTCCACCATGGCCATCGTCTTTTCCAATGGAAGGATGAAGTCGTCGAGGATCGGCGCGTCATCATAAATGGGACCTAGTACCAAATGAGAAGACACAATAGAGGTAGAGGTCAAGTTGTTAGTGTTGAAAGTGGCCTCACATGACCTATCAACTATCTCACTCTCTCTATGTGGTGGCTCACTCACTCCCTCAAGGTAGGTGCACTCAATGTCACATATGGTGGAGTCACTCATCTCACTCAAGTGGTGGGGGTTGTGGTTCTCCTCAGATGTGAATTGTGGCAACTCATCATATATGGGGCTAGTGGTGAACTCGCTCTCACTCTCAATATGGTGGCACAAGTCACTCAAGTCATCATACGTCGCCGTGGTCGAAGGGAAAATCCCATGCTCAACCATCTCGTCATTGTCATCGTGGATGAAGGCCGAAGATGGCACATCATCACTCTCGCCTCCAAAGATGGAAGCATCATCCTTGCTCGTCACCATGTCGTTCTCCTCCAAAGATTGATCCTCGAATGGCTCCGTAGTCGTAGTCGTCATCGCACCGTCTTGAAAAAGAGTCGAAGTAGATTTGGCATCATCAATGCCACAAAGAGTGATGGCGGTGGAGTCGGACTGTGGAACGTCGTCTTGGAGCTCGTTAGGCTTGGACATCATGGTGGTACTAGCCTCATGCTCGCCGTCTTGGAGCTTGGTCTTTGAGAAGTGTGCTTGCGGTGGAGAAGCCTTGGCCTTCATGAGTTCTTGTTCCGCCTTGAGAGCACCAATGTAGTTGTCGTCGAGGGACTTGTAGTTCTCGAGGAAGATAGTCTTGTAGATGTCGTTGTGCAGTCCCATCACGAAGTGGAGCTTCATCGAAATGGGGTCGTCCATGCCGGCTCGTCGCAAGGCCATCTTCATCTCCTTGAAGTACTTGTCGATGGACTTGGATCCTTGTATAGTGTTCTCCAATTGGCGTAGAAGATGTTCCGTGTAGGTGGGAGGCACGAACTCTCGCCGCAAAGCTCTCTTCGTCTTGGGCTAATTCACATTGAAGCTCGTCGAAGGTGTGTGAAGCCACCATGTTGACGCGTTGTCGTGGAAGTTTCTTGTGGCGCACTTCACTTGATCTTTGTAGGGAACTTGATGTAGCTTGAGGTAGCTGTCCATCTTGCGCTCCCACTCGAGATACTCCTCGGGGTCTTGAGTCCCATAGAAAGGAATCTCGTGGTCGTTGTCGAGGTCGTAGTAGCTCGTGGAAGTCGTGGACTTGAGCTTGGGAAGCTTCTCTCGAGCATAATCTTGAGGTGCTTGTTGGCGAACATGTCGTATGTCCAAAGGCGAAGATGCCTTGAAGTCGCTTGGCAAAGATGCCAAGGTACACGGTGAAGTCGTTGAGTGGTTGTTGGAGTTGAGCTCTTGACCTTCACGTTCTTGTCGTTGATGGTGTCGATGCCGATGTGATCTCGCCGAAGATGGTAGCTCGGAAGGATGTGCACTAGAGCGTCTTCTCGAAGATGAGGGAGACCTCTTGTGGTTCTTGATGAGGGCTTTGAGATCCTCCATTTGAGCATCCATGTTGGCGCACAAGTTGGTCGTCATGGCATCGAACTTGTCATTGTTGTTGTAGACTGAAGTAGATGAAATGCTTTGCCTATCCATCACAAGACTCGAGCAAAGGTGAGTAGGAGATGAGATAAACAGCACCAAGTTACCTTTTCCCAATGTTGAGGATGTATCCCGTTTCACTCAATGTGAAATGAAAGAATAGTGGAATTGGTACTGGACTTGTTCACTCACACCTATCAAGTAAAGCTTATCGAGTAGCTCGGTGAGGATAGTGGCACAAAAATTTGATGCAAAATGTTAGCAAGAGTCAATAAAGTTGAAAGAGATTCACAAATTCGCAAGTGAAACAAGTAGACCAATAGCAATATGGGAGGCACACGGAAACACACACACGGATAGATAGATGGGGTCGTGCAACCAAGGAATGAGCACAAAATGTGGAGTCCATGAAAAACGCTCATGTTGCACAACTCAAGAGAGACGCTAGCCGATTGCTCAATAGGCGGATACGAACTTGTGCACTACCTATATGAGACAAAATGTAGCGACTTCCTATCACAAGTATGCTATGTATGTATGATGTTCCGGTGCTTTTAGCACAAGATGATCCAAGATGATCAAGTATGATATGATATTTTGTGATGCTATGGCTCTTGCTTACAAGCTTCTTTGTCTTCCTTTTTTTCTTTGCTTAAAAGCTTATTCTTTTTTTTCTTTTCTTTTGTATGGTCACGATGCGAAATGCACAAACCAAGATAACAAGTGTGTATATGCGGGAACAATCTTGTGACACAAGGGATGATATGATGATACCAATATGATATGGTATATATGCAATGGAAGAGCGTATCGATGATCACTAATGTGCACAAGTAACGTTGCCGGCAATACTCAAAGGCTAGTCTCGATAGGCAAGTGACGCAAAATGGGCTAGGGGTTAACAATGCAATTGCAAGGGGAATATACAATGATGTCGTCGAGGTTACCGTCCGAGTCGATGATGGGAGGCGGTGTTCTTGATGTAGACCCGTTCCTAATTAGCCGAAACACCTTAGGAAACGGAAAAACCACAACTCAAAATCTCAAGGACAAATGTCAAATGGTGGTAGCGGACAAGCGGTGGTGGTCGCGGAATTGTTGGTGGAAACCCGGGCAAAATGGGTTATGGTGGTGGAAGTGTATGATGGGCTATACATGGTGTCAGAGTTGAACTCACGGTCCCTAAGTAGCCGAAACATTTTAGGAGACACAAGCCATAACTCAAACAAGCTCGAACAAATTTTGGTTAAGTTGGGTTGGCTATGTATGGTGGACTAGGCTATGCGGAAGTGGTGGTGGTGGTTGATGAAGAAGCAATGGTCCCTAATTAGCCTAAACACCTTAGGAGACTCAAATCACTACTCAAGCAACCATAAATGCTATGGGGGACAAAATGGTTAGGTTGCGGAAGGCTATGGTGGCTATGCGGATGATGTGGTGGAAGGCCTAGGCAAACTTGCCAAATTTGACAAAATTTGATGGAGTCAAATGATGATGGTGGTATTTTTGTGGAATGGGGGATGTCAAGAGCTTCAAAACGAGCTCAAGAACGTCAAAATCGGACTTCGGATGAATTAGTTATGGACAAAACGGTGAAACGCGTGAAGCTGAAAAGTCAGGGGCCGGACATCCGGGGTGGAGCCCGGATTTCCGGGGTTTGATGTCCAGAACCGCGCGGGATTTTGCCCTCCAGGGGCCGGATGTCCGGCCTATGGCCCGGATGTCCGGCCCGACAATTCCAGATCGGGATTGGGACTTCCAAACTCATTTGGGGGCGGAATTTGATGATTTTGGGGGCAAAATTGAAGAGATTTTGTGTAGGAAAGATAGGGAAACTTGGGGAAATGCTAGATCCACTTGAAACCAAGCAAATCCATGGATCAAAATCAACAAAACCTCATCAAACCAACAGATCACAAAAAAAAATTTAGGGCTATTTTTGATGGGGAATTTTCGAATTTGAGGAAGAACACAACAAAACAAGGCAAGAAAACGGTGGGGAGGCTCCAAATTCGTGAGATACCGTGGCTCATGATACCATATGATGTAGGGGTCAACCCATTCTAGGCCGATCTTTCACGAAAAGGAGGGATCCCGTGAGGAACACGATGAACACGGGGACGAACAAGGAGAAATCACAAGGGAAAACACTCAAGAACAAGTCCAATCACACATCCACTAGACAATCAAATTAACACACAAGATCACAAGGTACATGAACAACAAAGGGAAAGATACAAGGTAGAGTTCATCTCCAAGAGGAGGTCTTGAATCCGTGAAGGATCTTCCCGTTAGGGGTCTTGAATCCAAGGTGGATCTTCTCCGTAGAGGGGCCGCAGTCTCTCTCGTGGAGTAGATACGTAATGGATGAGCAAAGCTCTAGTCTGAAATGAGCTATCACATTTGCTAACCCTAAAATGGTGGAGGTGGAGGAGTATATATAGTCTAGGGTCATGAAGGGGTAAGTGAGGGCGAAACAGGTACATGGGCATTGGCCCGGATACATGCACGCAGGCAAGGCCGGATGTCCGAGGCTTCGGGGTGAGCCGGATGTCCGGGGTCACGGTCGGATGTCTGGGCTGAAGGGGCTCGGTCCCGATGCTCTCTGGATAGGATGGTCCGGATTTTCGGGCCGAAGGCCGGATGTCCGGGAGTTGGCGAAGCGCCGGATGTCCGGCGTTTGGCCCGGATGTCCGGCTGCTGTAGCTTCCACAACTCCGTCTTCTTCCGTTGTCGCTTCCAAGCTTTCCTCGCGGATGGTGTAGGTGTTCCTCGGCGCTTGCACTCCTCCTCGTCGTCCGTGAAGCTCCGACAATACCTATACATGCACACGAGTGGAGTGTCAAGTAGTATACCATCCTCGAAGGGGTCAAGTGAACACGTAAAGGAGATGATTCACCTTTATGTATGGGAAGTAGAGGTCGCACGTGTCACTTGCCAAGCGGACTCTTGACATGGTGATGTCCTTAGAATGCTCCGCATCAAGGGAGAGGTGTAACGAGAGGGAGAGGGAGGTGCCAGGGGCAAGGGTGCGGCTGCCCTCCCTCCCCCCACTTTATATAGGGGGCCTAGGGGTGCGCCAGCCCTAGAGATGGGATCTCTAGGGGGGGCGGCGGCCTAGGGAGGGGACTTGCCCCCCAAGTCACAAGTGGCGCCCCCACCCCTAGGGTTCCCAACCCTAGGCGCAGGGGGAGGGCCCAAGGGGGGCGCACCAGCCCACTATGGGCTAGTTCCCATCCCCTTTCAGCCCATGGGGCCCTCCGGGATAGGTGGCCCCACCCGGTGGACCCCCAGGACCCTTCCGGTGGTCCCGGTACACTACCGATGATCCCCGAAACTCTCCCGATGGCCAAAACTGGACTTCCTATATACTCCCTCTGTCCCAAGATAAGTGACTCAAAAATGACTCAACTTTGTACTAACTTTAGTACAAAGTTGAGTCACTTTTGAGTCACTTATTTTGGAACGGAGGGAGTATAATTCTTTACCTCCGGACCATTCCGGAACTCCTCGTGACTTCCGGGATCTCATCCGGGACTCCGAACAAAATTTGGGTTACCGTATGCATATATCTCTACAACCCTAGCGTCACCGAACCTTAAGTGTGTAGACCCTACGGGTTCGGGAGACACGTAGACATGACCAAGACGACTCTCCGGTCAATAACCAACAACGGGACCTGGATACCCTTGTTGGTTCCTACATGTTCCTCGATGATCTCATCGGATGAACCACGATGTCAAGGATTCAATCAATCCCGTATACAATTCCCTTTGTCTATCGGCATAGTACTTGCCCGAGATTCGATCGTCGGTATACCGATACCTTGTTCAATCTCGTTATGGCAAGTCTCTTTACTCGTTACGTAATACATCATCCCGTCACCAACATCTTAGTCACATTGAGCTCATCATGATGATGTCTTACCGAGTGGGCCCAGAGATACCTCTCCGTCATACGGAGTGACAAATCCCAGTCTCGATTCGTGCCAACTCAACAGATACTTTCGGAGATACCCGTTGCGTACCTTTATAGCCACCCAGTTACGTTGTGACATTTGGCACACCCAAAGTATTCCCACAGTATCCGGGAGTTGTACAACCTCATGGTCTAAGGAAAAGATACTTGACATTGGAAAAGCTTTAGCATTACGAACTACACGATCTTGTGCTAGGCTTAGGATTGGGTCTTGTCCATCACATCATTCTCCTAATGATGTGATCTCTTTATCAATGACATCCAATGTCCATGGTCAGGAAACCGTAACCATGTATTGATCAACGAGCTAGTAACTAGAGGTTTACCAAAGACACGTTGTGGTCTATGTATTCACACATGTATCACTGTTTCCGGATAATACAATTCAACCATGAATAACAGACAATTATCATGAACAAGGAAATATAATAATAAGAATTTTATTATTGCCTCTAGGGCATATTTCCAACATCTTGCCCAATGATAAAAATGGCAAGGGCACGTATTTGTATTGTTGCTATTAAGTATAAAATGACAGGGTTCGGTCATATTGATTTTTTGTCTATACTTTGTCATCTTGCTTAAAGCATGTTACTCTATTTGTCATAAACTTAATACTTTGGGATGCATGCTGGATAGCAGTCTTGAGATGGAGTAATAGTAGTAGATGTAGTTGGATTGACAGTCTACTTGTCAGAGGCGTAATGTTTATGTATTGACTATGGCATGAAGAATCACAATTATAATATGCTCAATTATGTCAATTTCTAAATAGTAATTTATTTACCCACCGTTGTTATGCTTTCGAGAAAGGTGCCACTAGTGAACGCCCCGGGGTCTATCTTCCATCAACACTATAATCTTTAAAATTACATTTTACATATCCTTTTATTTTCTTTTGCTTTGCATGTCACTATTGGCTTTTAATCTCGTGGCTAGCAAGAACAATGGGAGTGACGACCCCGTTGCTTTTGTTGGGTGCAAGCAATTATTTTGTTTGTGTACAATTACTGTTAAAGTTGTTCGTGTGTTGCATGCTACTGGCTCGATAAACCTTAATTATTAACTAAGAGAAATACTATGGGCTACTATACTGCTTCACCCTTTCTCTTTGGGGAAATTCAACAACTCCATTGCGAGTAGCTCGCCCCCGTCCCCCGTCACAGCTTCACCACTCACTGGTCCCAGCAAGTCCGCACTGTGGTTGTAGCTTTTCAGTGTCGCCGGAGTAGGTTCCTACTTCGCCGGTTCCAGCACCGCCTTGCGTCGGTAGCAACTTTTGCACGCGCCGACCACAGATTGTCACATTGATGGTTCCAACATCACGGTGTGTTGGTTGGACTCGTTGCAGCTACTCGCATCGCCGTCCAAAGAGCTGGACCAGTGCTCGCCGTTGCAGTACCACGCACTAGTTTTGCAACTTGTGGTATGCGTTGAAGAAGCAACCATCACTTTCAGTTGCTGGTCATAGCAACTGTCGTTGACGTACACAACATCGGCAGTGGCCCTTTCCAGCCCAAAGTTGACCGCCCAATAGGTGGCATCATGCAGCACGACGTCCCCCGCCCGCACGACGCCCATCTCCCAGCATCGATGCCCTCTCGGGTCCGCAGCAGCGCGACTAGCAGTGCTCAATAGCAGTGCACGAGCCCTCCATTCATTATCGCCGGATGCATCACCCCGCCATGGCTGGTCATGGTGTCGGCCTTCCTCGCGGTCAAGCTTGCAGCAGCGGCCACAAAAACATGTCGGGCGTCGAGCGCTTGCAACACCAACAATAGCCGCACGCTGGGCAGGGTTGGGACGTGGCCACAAAACAATGCTCGCCCTTGTGTGCGACTCCCATGGCTGGCTATGCGATTTGGGGATGGAGCGATGGGATAAGGTGTGCGGTGAACAGGACGAGCACGTGGCCATCGCATACTACATTTAATACCTCTCGCGTAGAACAATTAATACCGCACATCTCCTCCCCGACGACGCATGGAGCGGTCGGCCGATCAGAAGCATTTCCTTTTTATGTATAAAATATAATTTAAAAACATATTTTTCAAATAATAATAATAATTAAAAAAGCATCCTTTCTTGATTATTTATCTCTTTCCTCTCATCCTCGTACCCGCTAAACCAATGAAAATCACCTAAAAAAAGTAAACCAATGAAAATTCCGAAAAAAAAAACACGGTAAAATCTTCTCACTCTTTCGCCCTCTCGAATACTTTCCAAATCAAACCCTAAGAAGTTACAATTAGGATTAGCGTTTCCCACTCCCTCCCCCCCCCCCCCCCCCCCGCGTCGGCGCGGCCATGTCTCACGGCGGTGGCGGGAGGGCGAAGGTGACGCCGAACCTCGCGATGGACGAGGAGGGGACGCGGATGCTCAACCTCACCGTGCTCCAGCGTCTCGACCCAGCCGTCGAGGACATTCTCATGACCGCCGCGCATGTCACGCTCTACGACTTTGACACCAACCTCAACCAGTGGGTAGGTGTTAGTGGCCCGGCTGGTCTCATGATCTTCGCAATCAGGCCTGATATTTTTATGTGGGCGTTTGTTTTTGTAGAGCCGGAAGGATGTGGAAGGATCGCTCTTTGTCATCAAGAGGTTTGTCTCCGTGCCTATTTGTTCCGTTCCAGTTGTATTCCAATGACTGACATTTTATAGAGAACTTAGTGCAGACTCCGGAAACCAGCTTGCTCATCTTTAAAGGTGCAAATTGGTGACCCTAAGGTTACCCTCCAACCCTCTTTAGCTCAAACGGATGAACTAGTTTTCCAAAAAGGATGGTGATTTGGAAATTTTAGTTAATTTAATAATTGAACTAAAGAGGTTAGAGGGTACCATAAGGTCACGAATTTGCACCCTTACACAGTTTATTGCAAATAACGGCACTTTACACACAGTCGTTACAAGGAAAACAAAAATTGATGCTAAGAACTAGAGAGTTCCTAGAGTGAAATGGGGCTGGATTATTGGATAATAGGAATGAGAAAGGAGATTTATTTTCCACTAGTTAATTGCCCGTGCATTGGAACGGGGGCACACATATTCTAGTGGTTCAACACTAATTCTGTCTAGCATATACCTTTAGGATCCTCATAGACGTCAGACCACTATATCCGTCTCTCCCATACAAGCTTGCCACCTCTGTCAGTGTCGCACATTGATTTGCAGTGCTCCTTCCACCCACACCCAGCCAAACTTTGAGTTTCAAACACATAACTATGCAGTTGTGTATGTTTCACAATGTGTGTCTTACCAAGGCTTGCAAATCCCCCACTGTGTGTGTGTGTGTGTGTGTGTGTGTGTGTTCCACATAATCCTCCGAGGATTCTCACTCTATGTTCCACGTCACCTTTCGATGACAGCCTCTTCCTCGTCTTGGATGGATAGTGAATGATTGACATGTTGCCTCAGGTTGTAAGATTTGCTTAAATTTGGATTAATCCAGATCTTTTGTCTAGTAGCTCATTTGCCGGTGGTGGTCAGTAAGTGCGGTTATCATGTACTCCCTCCGTTCCTAAATATAAATCTTTTTAGAGATTCCACTATGAACCACATACGGATGTATATAGATGCATTTTAGAGTGTAGATTTACTCATTTTGCTCCATATGTAGTATATAGTAGAATCTCTACAAAGACTTATATTTAGGAACGGAGGGAGTACTAACCACGAAAAGTCACCTGGTAATGAAATCCTTGGTGGGTACAACATTTCCATGTCAGAGTACTAAATGACATACACCATATAGCTTTATGATATAGGTTGATCCAAATACCCCCCCAAAATATGACAACCTCTTTGATGGGAATTAATTAGCAGCAATGCGGCAACTCAGCAGCTTCGGGACATAACTAATGAATAACCAAACTTATTCAGAAAAGGTTTGGAACTGTAAGTTGATTATGAGATGCCCCAAAGAGCTAACTGCTCACTATTTCCGATTTAAGAAATGCAAATATTTCCTCCCCTATGGTGTAGAGTATGCGAACTTCACACAGGAAAACATCGTTCATGTGGATGAAATTAAACAGCCATATAGTAGAGGCGGGGTGATCGATCTCTTCAGCCATGGGGAAACTAGTAGCAGATATATACATTTCCAACTGTGATTAATTGTAGGTATGGACTTGTAATCTTATTATTGTTTATCATGTAGAAAACACTTTATATGATAAAAATGATTAATTTCCAAAGAATACGTTTTAGTTACAGATTTATTGGATAAAACTACTCTACCGTCTAGGAAGGAGATCTGGGTCGAATAAGGTCACTATTAACAATTTCTTATACAAGAGTACGATCTATATCAATTAAGTCACGCAAGAAGTCTTGGAATTGTAATTACCGTGATTGCTTCCTAGTTACTCCTTGAAATGGGGCTGTAGCTTCGGATTACTCCCTGATTTGCTTACCAAAGATATTGTAATTACCGCGATGCATAATTCATGATAGGTCCCTAAAACCGGGTGTCGAGGCGGGTACTAGAAAACCGTCTATGATGATGGGGATACTGTAACATGGGAGTCGGACGAATCGAAAGATGGAACCTTAGGTCTTTTTTAGGTAGTAGAGATTCTAACAGTTTATGGTAGAAAATTGTGGGTTTATATTATTTCTAGTAGTTCATGATGTGCAAAACATTACAGATATAGGGTTATTTGTTATTATAGTCCTGAAATATAAAATTTGATCCATTGGATGGCAACTGTATAGTACAACTGTAAATGGTCAGGCTCACGGCGTATGTTGTTTCTGTTGTAAAGCGTGAAAACTGTACTATTTCAATAGGTTTGTGGCCTTTGGAGCAAAGGATGTCTTTCAAATTGTGTTATTTGAGAGCCCGACACTCCAAATTTGTATTTTAAAGCTTACCAAGTAACACTAATCTATTTATAAAATCACCAGAAACAAATAAAACTCTTAACAGGTGTTGTGCAAAATTAACATTTATACATTCTCTGTTGCAATATTTTATTTTTGCCGTGCAAATGTGTTATACTACTTAACATTTAAGAGCAATGAATTTTTAATGCTTGTTGTTACCTGTGCTTAATACCATTGTATTTTAAAATATGAGCTGTGTATTTCTTGCAGAAACACTCAGCCCAGATTCCAGTTCATCGTCATGAATCGTCGAAATACCGGTATCTTGCCACATAACTTTGCTAGGAAGGCTTAAGCTTTAACCAAGTTCTTATAATTGGCCGTGTTTAAACTTTGTAAAGATATGTTGACAGTAATCCTACCATGCATTACACATGAATTGTGATGATTTCCATCAATCTTGCAGCTGATAACGGAGTAGAATTTGTCTGAACTTATTCAACAAGAAAGTTGATTTCAATGGCAGCTGTTCCTTTTATCTCCTCCAGCCTAAAATAGCTGAAATTTAGGAAAAAAATTCATGAACTTTGAGGTTTTCAAGGGGAATCAAATATTTTTCTTCTTTTCCTTGTGTTGGTGTCATTAACTTGCTGTTAACTCTGATAGACTTTCTATATGTATTCAGTCTGCAAGAAAGGAACATCTGCTTGCTAACAGGATAAAAAAAATAGTTTTTGCGTACGGTAATATTCCTTCTAGATTAGTTTGTTGTAGATAGAAGCATGAAATTCTTTGGGAAATTAATATACGACAGGTAATAAATTGTAATACTACAATGCTTAGTTGGCATTGACGCGTGCATGAAATGGAACTTGACATGCATGATTACTTGAATGGAGAGGGAGGGAGGGTGATGGCACCGGGGGTCGGAGGGTGGGGGTGGGGGATGGGGGGTTGATGGGGAGAGGGAGAGAGCAAGACTTGGGAATAAGATCTTTATACACTGGCGAAAAAAGACCTTTACTTAATATCTGTGTAAAATTCTACTCCCTCTCTTCTAGTTCATAAGTCATGTGTGTATCCCTATGTCGTCACCCCTTGTAACCACAACATATAACGGTCGACAAAGCCTCTGCGGCACCGAGACTTAGGGCTGTTACCTCCTTCCAGAGGGGCCTGAACTCGTAAAAGCAGTGTCACAATCTTGCCGTAGCTAGGACTCTGCCTCTTCCCTACCCCCTACTCTCACTGTCAGATACGTTCCCACGACAGTTGGCGCCCACCGTGGGGCAGGCGTCTAAGCGACTTCCGGCAAGGTTGCATTTTTCCAATTCCCTTCAGCATGGCGCTCGGCGGTGAGTTGTCTCCGGGCCGCGAGATCTGTCTCGGCGCGCTTGTCTTCATCGCCGATGATTCGGCTTGGCTGCAAGAGGCACCGCTCGACATAGAGTCCCTCCCAGTCCGTGGGACGGCGCACTTTCGTGCGAGTGCGTGCGGCGTCCTCCTGCGGCAGCCGTCGACTCAGTACCGGTCGGCTCCGGCATCACCCTCGCCACTCGCCGCTCGCCGTCGCAAGCGATCCGGTCGCTCGCGGCTCCAGCGGTGGCTCTGTCACGCGGTCGGCCGTCAATCGGCGCATCCACAGGTCACGACAATCGAGTCCGACGAATCCTTGTATGATCTGTTCGATCCGTCGACTGATCATACGGACTCGCTTTCCGAGTGCGAAAGCAACGACCCCGCCACCGAAGTCCTCGTGGTTAACTCTAAACGCGCTCCCCCTGGATTTTCCCACGGTGACGGGGATGACGACGGCCCGTCGCACGACGATGGCGAATATCACCCGCAGCCCCTCACAGCAGAGCAAAGGGAAGCTGCACGGCGCAGGGACGAGCAGGCCCTTCGAACCCCCATCATTGGGGAGATAGCCGGGGCGCAGGCCTTGGAGTCTGCGCGTTTAGCCACTCTGGCCGAGCGCACTTGACTGGAGAACCTCCAACGAGCACTCGACGATCGCGCCTGCGCGCGGATCCCAAGTTCTAGTCGACGGCAGCGGCAGTTGTTTCCGCCTGGAACTCGAGACGAGTGTTAGGTATACCGCACACGGATCCAAAATGTCGCAGCGGCTGCGCGCATAGCAGATTCGATTCAGCCATCCTGTTCTGAGGCTGGCAGAGGCCTGGAGCAAATTCGCATGTTGCTCAGGGAGGCTGGTGAGCAGTATTCTGCTATGTCCCAGTCGCGCAACATAATTCATAACGGGTCCGTCCAAGCCGAGACGGTTCAGTCTACACATAGTCCAAGATCACCTCCGCGGAGAGGGAGATAAAGTTACATTCAAGGTTAGCACTTGGATCGAGGCCACGGACAGTACGATCCCCGACATCACCGCGACGACCGCCGTCGAGTGCCGATGCCCCCTCCGAGGGGTGGTTCGTACGCGCCTCGGCGGTATGAAGACAGGCACCCGCATGGCGACGAGCGAAGAATTCCAGTCGACCCCCGTGAGCCTGGTTTCGATGCAAGATCTCTCCTCGTACAAGGTTTGGTTGATAGAGGAAGAGCTAACAGAGATGGCTTGGTCAGTGATCGCCCGAGTGGAAGTGGGGCGTTCCTCTTTGGGCCCAAGTGTTTCAGTCGTGCTATTCGAGTGGCTGTGATTCCCCCCAACTTCAGGTTGGCGACGGGAGTCAGCAAGTTCACTGGCGAGTCAAAGCCAGCCACGTGGTTGGAAGATTACCGAGTGCCTGTTTAGATCGGTGGAGGCAACGATGAGGTGGCTATGAAGCATTTGCCCTTGATGCTTGAGGGCTCAGCCAGGTCGTGGCTCAACCAGTTGGCGCCTTCCAGCATATACTGCTAGGACAACCTGGCCCGAGTGTTTATCAGGACTTTCGAAGGAATATGCAAGCGGCCAGCTGGACTGACTGAATTGCAACACTGCGTCCAGAAGTCAAATGAAACCCTGAGGAATTATATCCAACGTTGGACCACTCTGCACCATACGGTGGAGAATGTTTCTGAGCATCAGGTTGTGTGTGCCTTCAAGGAAGGCATTAGATACAGAGAACTCATTTTGAAGTTTGGCCGTTCGGTCGACATGACTCTGAATCGCATGATGGAGATTGCCACTCGGTACGTCAATGGTGAAGAAGAAGATCGCTTCCGCAGTGGAAAAGGGAAGGCAGTCGACCCAGAAACCGAAGGCGGGAACATCGGTCGGAAGCAAAAGCGCAAGGCTGGAGCCAATGTTCAGACTGAGGCAGCAGTTATTGCACCTCAGAACAAAGGCAAGGGAAAGCCTAAAGGGCCATGGATACCCAAGAAAATGAAAGATCAGTCGAGTCAAGATGTCCTGGATCTCCCGTGCTCCATTCACACTAAGAAGGACGAAGAAGGTAACCTGGTTTACCCCAAGCACACCACTCGGTAGTGTAGGTTTCTTATACAACAGTTTTGAGAAGGTCAGTCGAGTGAAAAAGGCTAGGACAAAGAAGAGGATGAAGAGAAGACAGATAACTTCCCGAAGGTCAATGCCACTTTAATGATTTTTGCTGATGTCGAAAGCAAGAGTCGACTGAAAGCTATTAACCGTGAGGTTAACAGGGTTGCTCCGGCGACCCCCGCATATCTTAAGTGGTCTCAGACTGTAATCACTTTTGATCAGTCGGATCACCCCGCTCACGTGGCAACTCCAGGACGACAAGCTCTGGTGGTTGACCCAGTTGTCGAAGGCACTCGACTGCGCAAGGTCCTTATGGATGGCGGCAGTGGCCCGAACATTTTATATGCTGAAACCCTTCAGGGAATGGGCATCCCGATGTCCAGGCTCAGTGAAAGCAACATGACGTTTCACAGAGTCATCTCAGGATCGCCTTGGATGTGACCTTTGGTGACTCGAAGAATTTCCGAAAGGAGAAGCTGACTTTTGAGGTGGTAGATTTTCGCAGTGCCTATCACGCTATTCTAGGCAGGCCCGCGTACGCATGCTTCATGGCCCACCCGTGTTATGTATACCTCAAGTTGAAGATGGAGTGATCACAGTCACTGGCAACAGGCAGAGGGCAGAGGAGTGCCTCCAGAAAGGCTGCAAGATTGCTGACGAGTAGATGGCAGTGGTAGAGCTAGAGGAATACAAGAAAAGTGCCGATCCGAGTGAGTTGCTCCGAGCCAAGAAGCCTGCTTCAGAGTCCGCATTTCAATCGGCGGGAGAAATGAAGCCGGTCCATGTTCACTCGAAAGACCCCAATGCCGCGCCGACTCACATTTCAACGACACTTGACGGCAAATAGGAAGCCGCGCTCATCCAGTTCCTTCGTGAGAACTGGGACATCTTTGCATGAAAACCATCAGACATGCCAAGTGTACCTAGGGGACTGGCTGAGCACCGTTTGCGTGTCGACTCAAAGGTTAAACCCGTCAAAGAACATCTCCGACGGTCCGCCGCGAGAAAAGGAAGGCGATTGGCGAAGAGGTGGCTCGGCTCCTGTCAGCTGAGTTTATACGCGAGATTTACCACTCCGAGTGGCTTGCAAACGTAGTCATGGTGCCTAAGAAGGATAATTCACTCCGCATGTGTATTGACTTCAAACATCTCAATCGGGCCTGCACGAAAGACCATTTCCCGCTCCCCCGCATCGATCAGATTGTCGACTCGACTGCGGGGTGTGAGTGACTGTCTTTTCTCAATGCGTATTCCGGATACCATCAGATTCGACTGTTTGGGCTAGATGAAATAAAAACGGCCTTCATCACCCCATCCGGGTGCTTTTGCTATATCACTATGCCATTCGGTCTCAAGAATGCTGGTGCCACATTCATGCGCATGATCTAGAAGTGCCTGCTCACTCAGATCAGTCGGAACGTAGAGGCTTATATGGATGATATCATAGTCAAGTCACGTAAAGGTTCCGACCTACTGACTGACCTCGCAGAAACTTTCGCCAATCTGAGGAAGTATGACATTAAGTTGAATCCGTCCAAGTGTACGTTCGGAGTACCGGGAGGCAAGTTACTCGGTTTCCTCGTTTCCGAACGGGGAATCGACGTTAATCTTGAGAAGATCCGTGCGGTAGTTCAAATGAAACGCTCAGAATGAGTGCATGACGTCCAGAGACTCACAGGTTGCCTAGCAGCGTTGAGTCGATTCATTTCCCGCCTCAGTGAGAAGGCACTGCCTCTTTACTGACTGATGAAGAAGTCAGATAAGTTCGAGTGGACTCCAGAAGCAGAAGCAGCGTTTGTGGAACTCAAAGCCTTGCTTTCCAACCATCTGATGCTTGCTGCCCTGAACAACAAAGAACCTCTGCTCTTGTACATAGCAGCTATTGATCAAGTTGTCAGCACAGTGCTTACAGTCGAGCGAGAGGAAGAAGGCAAGGCTTATAAAGTGCAACGTCCTGTGTACTATGTTTCTGAGGTCCTGACCCCGTCCAAGCAGAGGTATCCGCACTACCAGAAACTTGTGTATGGGATTTACTTGACTGCGAAGAAAGTTGCCCATTATTTTCAAGACCACTCGGTTTCAGTCATTAGCGACGCCCCACTATCTGAGATCATGAACAATCGGGATGCAACGGGTCGAGTGGCCAAGTAGGCAATTGAGCTTCTCCCCTTTGACATCAAGTTTGAAGCGAAGAAAGCGATTAAATTCCAGGCGTTGTCCGATTTCTTGGCCGAATGGATCGAGCAGTAGCAGCTAGACTCAAGTCCACTCGGAACACTGGACCATGTTCTTCGATGGATCCAAAATGCTTAATGGGTCCGGTGCAGGTGTGGTCCTCGTGTCACCAAAGAGGCGACCGACTCAGCTATGCTCTTCAGATCCACTTTGACTCTTCCAACAACGAAGCTGAATATGGAGCACTCCTCTATGGGTTACGCATGGCCATCTCACTCGGCGTCCGTCGCTTGATGGTTTTTGGTGACTCGGATTTGGTAGTCAACCAAGTGATGAAAGAGTGGGATATCAGTTTTTGGTGACTCGGATTTGGTAGTCAACCAAGTGATGAAAGAGTGGGATATCAGAAGCCCCGCCATGACAGGATATTGCAATGCGGTCAGAAAGTTAGAGAAAAAGTTTGAGGGTTTGGAACTTCATCACATCCCTCGTGCCAAAAACTAGGAGGCCGATGAGTTGGCAAAGATAGGTTCCACTCGGAAGCATGTTCCTAGCAATGTGTTCCTCGAACATCTCTTCTCACCGTCAGTACAGGAGGATCCGTTCACTGAAGAGCCTCCCCAGGCAAAAAGCTCTTCCGACCCAACTAAGATTGAGATTCCAGCTGTTATTGATCTGGTCATGGAGGTCCTGGTGATCACACCTGACTGGACTGTGCCTTACATTGCATATCTACTCAGGCAGGAGCTCCCAGAAGACGAAGTCGAGGCGCGTCAGATTGTCTGCAGATCCAAAGCTTTCACGGTCATGGGTGGGCAACTTTACAGGGTAAGTATCACTGGTGTAGCTCAGCGCTGCATTTCTCCACAGGAAGGTCGACTGATTTTGGAGGAAATTCACTCGGGCACTTGTGGTTATCATGCATCCTCTCGAACAATTGTGGCTAAAGCATTCCGGGCCGGTTTCTATTGGCCACGCGCCAATGAAGCTGCCAAGGAGATCGTCAGGCATTGCGACGGGTGTCAATTCTACGCCAACATGTCTCACAAACCTGCGTCTGCCTTGAAGACAATTCCACTCGTATGGCCCTTGAGCGAATCGACGAACCGCGCGCATGGAACGCCGATCTCCGTCGTCGATTTTTCACCTAGTACTCGAACAGCCGAGATGTAATAAATGGACCCTTTTCGATTGTTATCAAGACTCAACTCCTGCAGTCCCATAATGATTATTTTTTGCATCAACATGTGTTTAAATCTCCCAGTGGGTGGCTTAGCCTCGAAATCCGCTTTCGCCTAAGTTAAAAACTACTCCGAGTGAGAGCGACCCTCTCACTCGGGGGCTTAGCTGCGAACCAGATTCACCTAAGATTCAAAAACTACTCCGAGTGAGAGCGTCCCTCTCACCCGGGGGCTTAGCTGCGAACCAGATTCGCCTAAGTTTCAAAAACTACTTAGAGTGAGAACGACCCTCTCACTCGGGGGCTTAGCTGCGAACCAGATTCGCCTAAGTTTCAGAAACACTCCGAGTGAAGAGCAACCCTCTCACTCGGGGGCTTAGTTGCGAACCAGATTCGCCTAAGTTTCAAAAACACTCCGAGTGAAGAGCAACTCTCTCACTCGGGGGCTTATCTGCGAACCGGATTCACCTAAGTTTCAAAAACACTCTGAGTGAAGAGCAACCCTCTCACTCGGGGGCTTAGCTGCGAACCAGATTCGCCTAAGTTTCAAAAACAATCCGAGTGAAGAACAACCCTCTCACTCGGGGGCTTAGCTGCGAACCAGATTCGCCTAAGTTTCAAAGCACACTTCGAGTAAAGAGCGACCCTCTCACTCGGGGGCTTAGCCATGAACCTGACTCGCCTAAGTCTCAAAGGGGTGCTTCCTGAGCTGTGCCACAAGTACAACGTCCGGTCGCACTCTGAGCTGCGCCACAAGTACAACGTCTGGTTGCGCTCTGAGCTGCACCACAAGTACAACTTCCGGATGCACTCTGAGCTGCGCCACTAGTACAACGTCTATTCTGAGTGAAGAGCAATCCTCTCACTCGGAGACTCAGCTACGATCCTCGATTCGCCTAAGTCAAAAAAATCCGAAGACGATAGAGACAAAGCAACTGCATTCAAATAAAAACAACCAAGTTCGGATAAATCCAGCGAGGCATCAAGCCTGAAAGAGTTTAACGATTACAAAATCACTCGGCATTCCGAGGCAAATGGAGTCAGTTCATAAATGTTTTTTACTCTGCGGGAGGGCTGGCAGGCTCGACGAAAGTATCCAGATCGATGCCTTCCGCAATTCGAGTGGCCGCTTCAAGGAAGGTCTCCATAAAGCTCTGAAACTGAAGCTTCTTCGTGTTTGCCACTTGGAGATTCTTCAGCTTGTCTTCCCTAACTTCCTTGCAATGGACGCGTACAAGCGAAAGCGCCACATCAGCTCCGTCGCGGGCCGCAGACTTCTTTCATGCTTGCACTCGACTTGGGAGCTCATAGAGCCGAGTCATCAGTGACTCGAGGTCATTCTGGAGTCGGTCTTCTGGCCATAGCTCCTTGTCTATCCCAGCGAGTGCAGTCTTCAGTCGGGCGATGTATCCCAAGACACCCTCAAGGCGCGCTTCGAGTCGCAATACATTCATGGCAGCGGCGTCGACCACAAGTGACTTGGTAGGATCCAGCCCGGGTTCAATTTGGTCTGTCTCTTGGTCAAAGCTCTGGCAGAATTTTGCACGAAGAACAAAAGTATGAGTCAACAACATTCTTAAGAGGTATTACTTCAAGCGTGTCTACAATACGTTTACTCGGAGGACGTACCTTCGAGCGAGATGTACAGCTTCTGAGCAAGGCCCCCCAAGTATTCTTCCAGCTCATTCCTCAGAGTAAGTTGGTCGACCTTGTCAGACAATGCTGTCTTCTCCTCCCGCAATTGAGCGGCTCCCTTCTTCGCCTCATCGACTTCAGTCTTCAGGGTTGCGATCTCTTCTTCAAGTTTGCCGACTGAAGCCAGCTTCCTGTGTGCCGCTGCGGTTTTCTCCCTAGCAATCTTCTGCGCCGCAGCGAGGTCGTTATCCTTCGCCTCCAGGGCCTTCTTCATTGTGTCTAAAGAAACAACAACCCTGAGTCGAGCTTGTAGCCGATGATTTTCACTACGCACATCTGTCCGAGAATGCTCCAACTTCTTGGTGGCCTCCAGCTCCACCTGGAGAGAGATCTTCTCCTTTTCCAAAGCAACATATTGACTCCCAAGTTCACAAGATTTCTGCAATCAGTCGAAGGACTATTCAGTCGACAAGAACAAGTGAAAGATGGACGAGTTCAGTTAATCAACACACAAAAAAAGAGTTCTTAGACCACCGCCGACTGCCAGCAGTCGACAGCGGTCTCGGGGACTACACCCAGTGGGTGCACTCAGCGTGCCCCCACTGGCTCCGATTTGTCACTCGGAGAGGTCCGCCCGACCAAAAAAATGGAGTTCCAAGACAACCGCCGATTGCCCGCAGTCGACGGCGGCCTCCGAGACTACACCCATTGGGTGCACTAAGCGTGCCCCCACTGGTTCGATTTTATACTCAGGAAAGTCTACCGACTCGAATGAAGACTTACAAACAGCCGCAAGTATAAGACCCCCGCCGACTGCCCGCAGTCGACGGCGGCCTCAGGGACTACACCTAGTGGGTGCACTCAGCGTGCCCCCACTGGTTTAGACTTCCCACTCGACACGGCCAGCCCGGTCCGAGTGGGTAAGATACCCACTCGACACAATTCGAGTGGAGGAGCTATACGATCAAACTAAACACCCAGTGGGTGTACAGACGGACTCAAGGTGCATACCTATAATAGATGCACATTAAAGGTTCCAAAACGCTCATCCACTGACATCTCTCGGGAGACAAGGCGGCAATTTTCTGGTAGCATATCCTAAAGAAGGCAAGGCTGAAGCTTTAGAAAAACAATAGGAAATCAACTTACAGTCCCACTTACTCGAACATTGGCTTGAAGAGAGGAGCTGGCGTCATAAGCAGGTCTGCTGGCCTCATACACCACCTTCAGTCGGTCCATCATCACTCCGGCTTGGATCATCGCCTCCTTGGCAGCACCTATCTGATCCTCAGGGACATGGTGCAGAGTGAACTGAGTCGGAGCTGGTGTCACCGCTGATGGGCTCGGAGCTTGAGGCTGCCCAGTCACGCCCGAAGCATGAACAGTCATCGCAGGTGGTTGGTCAGTCGACAGAGGGTTAGCAAAAGAAACAACAGGCCGAGACGAGCCTCCGAGTTCCTGAACAACAGGCTCAGCAGACGAGAGAGGCGTACGGTTGGCAGACACCCTCCTGCTCGAGGCCCTTCCCCTCCTCCCTGTGCTCCTCTGGGTCTCATCATCGTCATCCGGAAGCTGGATTACCTCTGTTAGCTCTGCAAGTACCCCGAATGAGATTTCAATCGGCCACTCTAGTCAGTTGACGAAAGGCAAGTGCGTCCATTATAGCATACCTGCTCGAGAAGTTACCACGTCGGCGGTGTCTGCATCGCCTTGCTCTTCATCTATCTCCCAAGAAAGTAGCGAAGAGGTCCAAGATCAGACATAAGAAATTGCTCACTAAGACGAGCCTTCACAAAGGCAATATACTCACGGTCGTCGCCAGTGATGATCATGTCATCAACATAGAGAAGAGGAAGAGTCCGACCATAAGCAGAAATGTGGACAAACAACGCTGGATCATGAACTCTCGCTGAAAACCCAGCGGCAGTCACCACAGAGGCAAAACGCTCAAACCAGGCTTGAGGGCTTGCTTAAGGCCATAAAGAGAGCGACGAAGACGACATACCATGCCATCAGGAACAAAATACCTAGGTGGTGGCTGCATGTATACCTCCTCACGCAGCTCACCATTAAGGCGTTATTAACATCAAGCTGAGACACAGACCAGTGGCGAACAGAGGCCACGACAAGAAGTGTACGAATATTGGTCATATGGGCCACAGGAGCAAATGTCTCATCGTAATCACGACCATGCTCCTGTTGAAAGCCACGAGCCACAAGACGAGCTTTGTAACGCTCAAGAGAACCATCTGAGTGAGTCTTAACCTTGTAGACCCACTTACAAGTGATTGGACGAACACCAGGAGGAAGAGAAACAAGGTCCCACGTGCCGGTACGCTCAAGGGCAACAAGCTCCTCTGCCATTTGGGAACAGCTTGATGATAAGAAGTCAGCTCAAGAACAACAGCGCCAACATTTGGAAAACCAAGGCGATCAAAAGGCGGAAGTGGACGAGGATGCAAGCCATAAGTAGGCTGAGACAAGGAGGACGATACATCAGTAGACGCATCCACATTACGTAGATGACGAGTATAATATTGAGGGAATGATGGAAGAATACGAGGAACTGTTGAGGTAGACCCAGGAGATGGGGACGAAGAAAACACCGGGGATGAAGGTGCCGTATCCGATGATAGGCGAGGTGAGGAAACCATGGGAGATGGTGAGGATGGATCGACAATAGGCGGAGAAGCAGGGGTAGCACGACGAATAGACAAGGGCTCAACGGGAGTGATAGGTGTGTCAGGGAAAGTGAGAAAAGAGATCCTCACTGGAAAGGTCGACAAGGGACGGGACTCATCAAAAGTCACATCTCGAGAAATACGCATCCGTCGACTGATAGGATCCCAACAACGATAGCCCTTATGCTCGTCACTATAGCCTAAGAAGGCACACTCAACGGATTGAGCGGTCAGTTTGTTGCGTTCACGGGGGGCAAGAAGAACAGAGCAAACGCAACCAAACAAGTGAAGCGTCGAATAATTAGGAGAACGATCAAAGAGACGCTCGAAGGGAACACCACCTTGTAGAGCAGTGGATGGCTAGAGGTTGATGAGATAGGTGGAGGTGGAGACAGCCTCGGCCCAAAAATGAGGCGAAAGAGAAGAGGCGATCCTCAACGCACGAGCCGTCTCAAGAAGGTGACTCAAGAAGGTGACGATGCTTTCGCTCAGCCACACCATTCCGAGCATGATCACCAGGACAAGAGAACTGAGAAAGAGTCCCCTGCTCAGCAAGAACACCACGCAACATCTTGGAAATATACTTGCCAGCGGAGTCAGCACGAAACACACGAATGGGCGAAGAGAACTGCGTGTGAACCATGGCAGCAAAATGCTTATAGATGGACAAAACCTCACTGCGAGAAGTCATAAAATAAAGCCAAGTGTAATGAGAGAAATCATCTATGAAAATAATATAGTATCGATGGCTCCCTTTCGAAGCGAAGGGAGTCGGACCCCATATACGGCCAGATAGCAGAACTCTGTGCATAACTTTGTGCATAAAAATCATCAACAGTGGAGTCACCCTGCTGAATAGCATGCTCCTGGCGGACCACAGACAGGTATAAGGCGTCACCAGAAGGCTGATAGCGCTGACGGAGATGGGTCCACATCTCAGACACAGGAGGGAGGCCCAGAAACTCAAGAGGCAAACTGAGGCAGAACACTAGCTGCAGCTCGAGCATCATCATCAAGCCACTGGGTGTAAGAAGACAAAGCCTCATGATAAGTGGAAAGAGCCTCCTCATAAGTCAAAACCTGCTCATCATAAGCACAAACGGCAGCATCATCAGCAAGCTTAGCTGTATCCTTCGCAGCCTAATTAGCATCCGCAACAAGAACCGGTAGCGTCGGCGGAGTAGGAGCCACAGGAGAAACCCGACACGGCGGACTAGGGACCTCACCAGAAAGAACTCCCCAGAGACGAAGGCCACACATATGAATGCGCATGAACCCAACAAACTCGATGTAGTTGGTACCATAAAAAATCATCGGACATAGAGGAACAACAACATAGCCTGACGGTGTTGACATTGCGCCTGCTTTTTTTTAATCAACAGGCAGCAGCCGCGCTCACGCGTGAGTAACAGAAGCTCCCGGTGGGCTGCGGGCGGCAACCACAGGACGAGGAGAAAGGCAGCAGCAAGCAGGAACCGGCAGTTAGCAACTGAATCCCGCGAGGGCGGCGGAATCCAGCAAGATCCGGCGAGGACGGTGGCTGGTGACGAGATCCGGTGAGGACGGTGGCTGGCGGCGCGATCCGGCGAGGACGGCGAGCGATTCAGCGGCGGAATCGTGCGAGGACGGCGACAGGCTGCGTGATCTAGCGAGGCAACGAGGACGGGGAGCAGCGACGGCGTTGGCTTGATCTGGAGCGGAGGGAGATCGATCAACGGAGGGAGAGGCCCGATCCTGTCGATCCACACGGCAGGGCACACGGGCGGCGGGTGGGCCGGGCCTGGCGTTGACCTGCAGGGGGAGAAGAGCAGGCGTGGAGAGCCAAGGGCGACAAAGAAAAGGAGCGGCGGCCACAGAGGACTGTGGCGGATCAATCAACACGAGTTGTAACGTGCAAAAAATTGACCTAGCTCTAATACCATGTTAGGAATATGCAACTTGTATTCCCATGAGGCCATAGGCCAGTATATATACATATACAGGTGCAGGACATATGCAGAAGACCCCTTATACAATGGGGTAAATACAAAAGGGCACATGACTATATATATAGTACTCTTAACATAATTAACAGCGTATCGCATGGCTCTCAAGAAAATTAATGCATCGATCCTGCGTGACCCCAGTTTCCTCTGTAAACTCCCCTCATCTCTAGCATTCATGACAATAGAAGGGCCACTGAACACACATGCACACGGTTAATTCTAGCAGAGGGGAGGTGGGCGATTTATGTTGCAGGAGTTTATTACCCGGCCTTATTTTTGCGAAAAATCTGGAAAAGGCCCCTAGGTACCCGAACAGAGGGAGTAATATGAATTAACCTATGGTTGTTTTGAAAGTGAAGCGGAAGTTCGATATTGTGTTAGTAAAGTGGAGTATTCATTAGAAGAGTGGTTTGATAGTCAGAAGGGGAGCCTTAGCGCAATGGTAAAGCTGTTGCTTTGTGACCATGAGGTCACCAGGCTGCCCTTTTTAGTGGGTTGATAGTCACATAAACTATCTTGTTGTGATAAAACAACCCTATGGACACTAATGCTCCAGTGAATCCAGCAAGACTGGTTTCTGAACAATGCACAATTCTCAATGATTTACAAGGTTTATCCGATGGGTGTAGGTGCTCTTAGGTTTGAAAATCGACTCTTTTGGGGATCACACGTTTAGTTTTGGTTGGACGGTATTAAATGGGTTCCTGAGAAGTTTATTTTTTGTCTTATATGTCACTGTTTTCTGCCATATATATGTTCCAAGTAATGGTTTCTTAGCATTTGGTTCTCTTCTTTCCTATTAACAGATAATCGCGTTGAAAATCTCTTGGGGGATTTTGAGTACCAGCTTCAAGTTCCCTATATAATGTACCGCAATGCTGCACAAGAAGTTATTGGAATTTGGTTTTATAATGCTCATGAATGTGAAGAAGTTGCTAACCTCTTCAGCAGGTAACTTTCTACAGATAGTACTCATTCCTTATTTGTCTGTGTTTAGAATTCTACTCCTGTTTGTTACAAATATTTTCAATCCATGTATGGTGTCGGTTGGCAGGTTACAAATATATATATATATATGACTGTTTAATACACTTTTGAATCAATGATTTTAAATAATAAATAAGTACTCCCTCCGTCCCATAATGTAAGACGTTTTTTGACACTATACTAGTGTGAAAAACGTCTTACATTATGGGACAGAGGGAGTAGGTAACAAGGACTGTTCTTTTGGTGATCTGCCTATGAAATTGTTTGTTCATTATATATTTTGTTCCAGTATCATGTTCCTTTCGATAACATGAAAATCTAAACGGTTGATAACCTAGCAATCTAACTCCATCAATGTTGTCGGTTATTGACAAAGGGCGTGTGTTAGTGTCGGTGAGTTAAATGACATGATAATATTTTTGACCTGGAACCTATTTCTCCGTGACATGAGACTTTCTGTTTTGCCCCTGTGGTGGATTGGCCTTCGTGCCGCTCCTACCTCCGACCCCTCTCCACCCATTGCCGCCGATGGCCATGGTGGCTGGAGGTGAGTGGTAGAGGGGTCTTGATCTTGTGCCATATGTACATAGGTTGGGTTTCTTCTCCAAATGAACCGAATCTGCGTCCAACTCTCCTTCTCTTCATGTTATTTGTTGCGGCCATGGTGGCTGGAGCTAAGACCGATGGAGATGGCCAGTCAATCGGATCTGAGGCCCTGGTCAAGGGTTTTCCTTGAGGTAACATGGATTTGGCGCTTGCTCCTTTTCCCTTTTTGCTCTTCTAGCCACCGCGAGGGAGGAACAGGAGATGTGGAAGGATGGAAAGCAAGTGGCCAACGAGCTGAGAGTTCGATTTGTCCTTGGTGGTCATCTTTAGTGGTTGTGCGTTAGGGCTATGGTGCCGGCAGAAGCACCTCTCCCTTTAGGGAGGAGCTTGCTCTTCTGATCGACGGCTGGCCTTTGGCAGCTCGTTGATGTATATTCTGGTCAAAAGGCGACTGCTTGGAGTGGTGGTGTACTTTGAAGACGCCTCCATTCATTCCTCCCACCGATGAGCCAAAGGGGAGGTAGTTTGGGATCAACCTGGTCTCTACAAACCTTCTGTTCGGAAACCCGCCGGTGGTCGAGCTGTGGCCAACCCATCATGCCAGGTGGTTTCGTCCCCAACGATGATAGGCTCGGTGCTGAAGCCTGTTGCAAGAACTGAATTGCAATATTGCATCATGATCTTGGGTCCTTGTAAAATATTGGGATTGGTCTGTAACTTCATTTTCTTTGTGGGGGGGGGGGGGCTAATGTAAAATGTACTTTCAAGCTTATCTAATGAAAGTCTTTGTCTTTCATGACCTTTTTTTCTTGAGAAACCAGCAGGAGCTTTGCCTATTCATATAGAAGAGAATTGCCCGATTATTTAGGATAACCGGGCGAAAACCAGATACAATGGGCACGAAGCCCCCACCCGTCGTCGAAAACAGTGGAAAGTCCAGCAAGCGCACCACCAATCACGACCAAAACACTATCAAATGCCTATGAAACACACCCTGCCATATCGCGCCATCGACGCACCCTCCAACAAGCTAGCCACATTCGGCGTGGCACCCCGATAGGCTTCCAAAGAATCACGGAAGACACCTTCCCAGGCACCGCACCACCATATCGCCAAACACCATTGCCGCCGAAGGGGAAGAGAAATCACATCCGCTAAGGGAGCAGCGAGAATGGGCCATCCCATGCATTGGCAGCGGTGAGAGCACACCTTCAGAACTAGCTTTGCACGAATCCTTCGACGCTCTCGAGACTAGAAAGCCCAAGGCCGTTGCCCCGACATCCGCCCAACACCTCCTTCCGGGATCGTCATCCCGACATCCACCACCTACAAGAGGCTACAATATGGCACTACACGACGTCTCGTAGCTTTGCACGAATCCTTCGACGGTCTCGAGACTAGAAAGCCCAAGGCCGTTGCCCCGACATCCGCCCAACACCTCCTTCCGGGATCGTCATCCCGACATCCACCACCTACAAGAGGCTACAATATGGCACTACACGATGTCTCGTAGCCCAAGCTACACTAGACGACCAACCACATTCCACGACCATCGCACCGGGATCCAGTGCCAACGCCCTGACGTTTGTGTTAAGAGTTATATTGATGATGCCTTTTGGCCTTCTGTATTCTTGCCTTTTGGCATTCTCTTGTACATGTATATATGTTGTCTTTTGCCTCCTAGTAATACAAGTTGCTATTGCTAACATGGTATTATAGCATATGTCAACTTTTTAGCACGCACAACTCGTACGTGATCCTTCCATCGCGCCGCCGTCGTCTCCTTGCCGGTCATCACTGCTCCCTCTTCCGCGTTGCCGACGTTCATCTAATTTCGGCTGCCGCTGCCTGTCTACTATGTCGGACGTTCTATCCGATCCAAGCTAGCTCCTCGCAGTCGCCGCTTTGAATCCAACCGCTGGACCAGGCCACGAGCGGCTGCCTTGCCGCTGTTCCATTGGACCAGGACGAGGCCCCATGTGCCCGGCAATCCGCCGGTTCCTGTAGATCGCGGCTGTGTGCATCCCGCTGGGACTCTGCCCAATCTGGCCGCCACCGCCCCGCCGGCCGATTCCAGCCGCTGCCGCCGGCCGTTCACTGCACCAGTTTGTCTGATTCCGTCCGCTGCGGCTGGCCGTTCACCGCGCCTCCTATCGGCTCTTCTTATCGTGGCCCTCATCCGGCGTTGGATGCAAGCGTGTCTGCTTTCTCGCCCTGTCGATCCTGTCGATCCCATCGAGAGTTGACCCGAAGTGTTCCTTAGCTTGTGAGTAAAAAAAAAGAGAGAGATTAAAATAAAAAGGGCATTATGTTATCATCGGGCATAGTCTCTCATGCTGTCCGGTGATTCTTGACGGTGTTCCCTAGATTGATCCTGTCTTGCGCATGTGCCTTCCGTCGGTACTTGGTGCTTCTCCGCCTGCTTCATCGGCTTTCACGCGCAGGGGTTACCTTGAAGAACATGACAAACACGGGGAAGAACGGGGAGAAATCACAAGAGAAACACTCAAGAACAAGTCCAATCACACATCCACTAGACTCAAATCCACACAAGATACCACAAAGGTACATGAACAACAAAGGGAAAGATATAAGGTAGAGTTCATCCTAAATCCAAAGGAGATGGGGTCTTGATGATCTAGATAGATCGTTCCCACAAGGGGGTCTTGAATCCTTCCGGATCTTCTCACATGCTCACATGGAGGTCTTGAACTCCATGGGAGTGGTCCCTCTCTCTCAAGAGATGAGGGTAAGGAGCAAAGCTCAACTAAGATGAACTATCATATTTGCTAACCCTGGAAAGGAGGAGGGGATGTCTATATATAGGCTAGTCCACGAAGGGGTAAGTGAGAGGGGGATACATGGGCCTTGGGCCCTGCCCATGCGCGCAGGCAGGCGTCTGAAGATGCAGAAGAGGAAGAGGAGCAAGAACCCCCATCAGGTCAACATAGCACTGTTGCTCCCCTGGGGCACCCAAAACAGCTTCCTAACAATCAATTTCCTGCTGATAAACCAGAGCAAGCAACGGCTGGATCTGCTATCTTGGTGGACAAAAACTCAAGGAAAAAACTGAATTTGGATGGCACTCCAAAAGGGCCCTACAGGCACCCTAATCACACAGCAAATAGATCAGAGTTCCACACACCGCAACAAGGGCAACTGGCCAAACAAGTGATTGCTGTGGAGGACATTCCTGAAGATCAACCTAGAAGAGAGATGCAGAGGACAAGACCTAATACACCTGATATTCGCGGAAACTTGTTGTCTGTCAAGCCAGCTAAGTTAAACATTGCAGAGTTTGAGGGACATGATGCGTACTCTTGGATTCAGAATATTGAACAGTATTTTGAGGCTGCCAGGACCCCTTTAGAGCAGAGAACAGAGTTTGCTGCCTCATATCTCAAAGGAGAGGCAATCCAATGGTGGAGAGGCACTGGTTTTCTTGTGCACAACGTGCCCTGGCACAGATTCTGCTCTTACCTTGCTGACAGATTTGCTACCACATCCATATGTGACAATGTCACAATGCGAAAGCGTTCCATAATCTAAGTCAAACTGGATCTGTAGCACAATACATCACTCAGTTTGAGAACCAAATGAACCTCATGAGAAGAGACAATCCAGCAGTTCCCGATGAATATTACAAGCACAGTTTCATATCTGGCCTCAGTCCTTATATTCAGAGCCACATAGAATGTTTGGAACATGCAAGTATACAAAAAGCCATGTGGTTGGCCAGGAGAATGGAAAAATCCTGCCCTCCTACACGGTGTACAAGGACCTATGTGACGACCCGAAGATGATCAGATCGCACGGGAGGGGAAAGGGGATGAGATGCAGGAAGGAAGGAGGGCAGCTTTACTTGCAGAAGAGGAAAGTTCAGAGTACATGGGAGAAGAGAAGTGATCACACACTATACGCATGCCCTCTCGCCCACGCAGGGGTTGGCTAAATAACACCTCACTCGCTAGGGCCTACTGATGACCTGGCCTAGTGATGACTTGTCCCTGGCTTCCCTATTGGTTGCTCTAGTCCACCGTGGCACTTGCAGGTGCAGGTGTGACATCTCCCCCTTCATCAGAAGGAGCGTCACCAGGCGCTCCGGCCGCTCCCTGCCAGATTGCCGCTGCCGGAAAACGAAGCTTGAGAGTGTCGTAGTCTTCCCATGTCGTGGCAGAAGGTGAAGACGAAGACCAGCGCACGTGTAGTTGTACCAGAGCGGTGTTGCCTCGCTTGACCATGCGTCTGTCCATGATCTCCACGGGCGCCGTCTCGGTCAGGGACAGATCCGGTGGCTTGGGCAGCTCCGCGAAGACAGGCGTGTAGTTGGGTGTGTATGGCTTCAGCTGGGAGACGTGGAAGACGTTGTGGATGCGGCTGTCCGGCGGTAGAATCAGCTTGTAGGCGAGCGCCCCAATCTTGACGTTTACCTTGAAGGGCCCGAAGAACCTGTAGGCGAGCTTGGCGCAGGGGCGATTGACGACGGAGGACTGGGCGTATGGCTGCAGTTTGAGTAGCACCTCCTCGCCGACCTGGAAGCTTCGCTCCGTGCGATGACGATCCGCTTTCTTCTTGAAACAGCGTTGAGCTCGAAGCAGCTGCTCGCGGAGGCGCGTGGTGTGCGCGCCCCAGTCCCACTGCTCGTTGTCGAGGACCGGCGCCGTCTTGTCGTCCCAGAGCGCCGTGGCGCCTAGGTTGGGCTCGGTGCCATATAATGCCTTGAACGGGGTACAATTGATGGACGCGTGGAAGGAAGAATTGTACCAGAACTCGGCGGTCGGAAGCCACCGACGCCAGTGGTGGGGGTCGTCGTGGATCGCGCAGCACAGGTACATCTCCATGCATTGGTTGACCCTCTCGCTCTGTACGTCTGTCTGGGGGTGGTAAGCCGTAGAGTACAACAGCTTGGTGCCCGCGGCCGCGAACAGTTCACGCCAGAGCACGCTGGTGAAGACATGGTCGCGGTCCGAGACGATCGAATTGGGCACGCCGTGGAGCTTGACGGCATTGTCCCAGAACGCGCGCGCCACCTTGGTGGCATTGAAGGGGTGGCGAAGAGGGATGAAGTGGGCGAACTTGGTGAGGCGATCCACGACCACCATGATGGAGTCGTACCCCTTCGACGTCGGTAGTCCCCCGACGAAGTCCATCGTCAGCTCCTGCCATGGTGCCGTGGGAACGGGCAGGGGAGCCAGGCGGCCGGCCGACCGGCAGTGCTCGTGCTTGGCCTGCTGGCACACCAAGCACTGCTTGACGTACTTGTCGACGTCGCGCTTCTGGCCCGGCCAGATGAAGAGCTTCTTGCCGCACTGGTGAGTGGCGGTGATGCCCGAGTGGCCACCGCCCGAGTGGCCACCCACCATGCTGTCATGGAACGCGCTGACGAGCTTGGTACGGAGCGCCATGTTGCTGCCAATCCAGAGCCGGTCGCCGCGGCGAATCAAGCCCTTGTGCAGCTCGAACCCCTCCTCGTCTGGACTGTGGATGGCGAGGCGGGACAGCATCTCTTGCGCGGTGGCATCAGTCGCGTACGAATTGGCGACCTCCTGTACCCAGGTCGGTTGGCAGGTGCAGCGCCCACCCGGGATAGGGCATCCGCCGCACCGTTCTCTGCCCCGCGCCTGTACTGAAACGTGAACTGCATCCCAACCAGCTTGGACATCGCTTTGCGTTGCAGGTTCGTCTCCAGTTGTTGATCCCCCAAGTTGGACAAGCTCTTGTGATCGGTAAGAATGGTGAAGGGCCCGCGCTCCAGATAGGCACGCCATTTCTCCACGGCCATCATTACCGCCAAGAACTCTTTCTCATAAGCAGATAGCTTTTGATTGCGGACGCCCAATGCCTTGCTGAAATACGCCACTGGGTGTCCCTCCTAGACCAGCACAGCGCCGATGCCGGTGTTGCACGCGTCGGTCTCAACGACGAACGGCTTGTCGAAGTCGGGCAGGGCGAGAACTGGGGTGCTCACCATGGCGCGCTTGAGCAAGTCGAACGCGGTCTGCGCCTGTTCAGACCACTCGAAGCCTTTCTTGGTGAGCAAATTGGTGAGCGGCTTGGCAATGATGCCGTAGCGCGCGACGAACTTCCTGTAGTAGCCGGTGAGGCCGAGGAACCCGCGGAGCTCGGTGGCCGTCGTCGGCGTAGGCCACTGCAGCATCGCCTGCGTCTTGTCCGCGTGGGTGGCCACGCCCTCCTTGAAAATAATGTGGCCGAGGTACTCGATGTTGTCTTGCGCGAATGAGCACTTGGAAGCCTTGACGAACAGCTCGTGTTGTCGGAGGAGCTCGAAAACTTGCCGTAGGTGTTTGACGTACTCTTCGAGGGTGCCACTGAAGACCAAGATGTCATCAAGGAAGATGATGACGAACTTGCGCGCGTGCTTGCCGAAGATTGCGTTCATCAGACATTGGAAGGTCGCCGGCACGTTTGTCAGGCCGAACGGCATGGCACGGAATTGGAAGTGCCCGTGGTGGGTTTTAAATGCTTCTGGGTTTGGAGTGGGAGCAGTACTCATGCAAAAAGGGCAACCTATGGCTTTCCTCAGCAAGGCAATTGGCCCCAAAGCAGCTGGCTGGTCTACATATGACAAAGAAGCTCTGGCCATAATTGAAGCCATTAAGAAATGGAAACGCTATTTTGCATCATCCTCCATCATTATCAGAACTGATCAACAAAGTCTCAAGCACATCCAAGAGCAGAAATTAACAGCAGACATTCAACATAAGCTGTTAATCAAACTCGTGGGTTACAAGTTCAGAGTGGAGTACAAAAAGGGAAAAGAAAACAAAGTGGCAGATGCTCTTTCCAGAGTGAAATATGCTCTGCAAGCTCTCTCCACTACAGCTGCAATTCCAACATGGATTACGGAAGTAGTCGACAGTTACAAACAAGACCCCGAATGTTCTGAACTACTGGCACAACTAGCAATTGCTCCAAATGGAAATCCTCCTTATTCACTTACGAGTGGTGTTCTGAGATATAAAGGAAAAAAATACTAATTGGCAACAGCACAAAATTGAGATCATCCCTCCTCAACTCCTTCCATACCTCCGAGTTAGGTGGACACTCTGGGGAGAGAGCAACTTACCACAGGCTGAAAATCCTATTTACCTGGCCAGGCATGAGACAGGCAGTAAAAACCTTTGCCCAACAGTGCCCAGTGTGCCAATTAAACAAGGCCCACCACTCCCCATACCCTGGTCTACTGCAACCTTTACCAGTCTCTGATTTTGCATGGACACACATCAGCATGGATTTTGTTGAGGGCCTTCCTGTGTCTGATCACAAAGATCTCATACTTGTGGTGGTGGATAGGTTCACCAAATATGCAAACTTCATTGCTCTCGAACACCCTATCACTGTCACAGGAGTGGCTCAAGCTTTCACTGACAATGTGTTTAAACTGCATGGGCTTCCAACAGTAATAGTCACGGACAGAGATAGGATATTCACAAGTCATCTGTGGCAGAAACTGTTCACCAAAATGGGAGTAAAATTACACCTCAGTACCTCATATCACCCCCAATCTGATGGCCAGACAGAAAGGGTGAATCAGTGCCTGGAGTTATCTCAGATGTATGGCATTTGCACATCCCAAGAAATAGTACAAGTGGCTGTAAATGGCAGAGTGGTGGTACAACACCAGCTTCCATACATCATTGAACATGACTCCCTTCCAAGCCTTATATGCAAAACCTCCCCCTCTTATTGCTGAACTCATGCTACCTCCACTAGAAGGGGAAGACATCACGGCTGAATTGGACAGGGATGCCATTGCTGCACAAATCAAAGATAATCTTCTGAAAGCTCAAGATAGGATGAAGTATTTTGCAGATAAGAAAAGGTCTGACAGGACACTGGAAGTGGGTGATATGATCTATGTCAAGCTACAGTCCTACAGACACACAAGTTTGAGTATTCACAGACACTTAAAACTGCACTCCATGTACTATGGTCCCTTCAGGGTTTTGGAGAAAATTTGTCTTGTAGCATACAAACTACTGCTCCCACATGGTTGCAAACTTCATCCTACCTTCCATGTCAGCCAACTAAAGAAACACCGATGCAGTTCCCAACCCTAATCTTCCACTACTTGATGAAGAAGGACATATACTGATTCAACCTGAAGCTGTACTGCAGAGGAAATTAATTCCAAGAGTTCAAGGGGACATCAGCAGACCAGTGGTACAGTGGCTCGTCAAATGGGTGAACTTGCCAGCTGACAAGGCCACTTGGGAGGACGCATCGTTCATCCATATTTTTTCCAGCTTTTCAGCCTTGAGGGCAAGTCTGTTCTTCGCAGGCGGGAATTGTCAGACCTGTAGCAGTCATTGACAGGCACCTGATATGGTGCAGTACCGATTCATAATGCCAGCTCAACTCCTGACCTTCGATCTGTGATCCAACGGAGACCAGGCAAACTTACCGCTTCGAGCGAGCAGCTCTCAGCGTCAGCCGCAGATCTTCAGATGGACGGCTACAAAGGAATTCCACTTATTTTCAAAAGTTACCGCATTGTACTGTAGCTAGCAAACCTGTCATTTTAACTGCTTTTCACTTTCTGTCTGTATTTAGACCCTGAGCTCTCCCTGTTGGAGGCAGCTGGATTGTAATTGGGCTTGGCCCCTATATACTGTCTTGTTCCGGCTGGCAAAACCCTAGTTTGTGTTTCTCTGGAATGAAATCCTCTCCAATTCGACCCTGAATTGAGTGTCTCCCTCTGTTTTCTCTGAAATTGGCTGACAGTCACAACTAGATCCTGTCAAAGATAATGATCCCCTCGGATTAGCACGTAAGTACGATGTGAAGATCAATCCTCTGTCACTAGTAACTTTTCTTGATGGAAAATCACAGAAAATATATGCGATTGGGTCGCCTGAACTCTGGCCTTTCTTGACTTTTTTTTCAAAGTCACGCCGAAAACTAATCTCCCTCTATACATGGCCAAAGCCTAGCTTTTATACCTACGCAGCTGGATCGTGGAAAGGAAAAGCTAACGTAACTACCTAGGACTCTATATTAAAAATGTGTATGTGATTGTGGACTACAAGAGAGAATCAAATCTTAACCTACTAAAAGGAACGAATCTTCCTAATAGAATATCCTAATCAATTTTGCACATGCCCTGCTATTCCATGTAAATTTAAAAGGCACCAATCTTGATTCATCGAGGTGGAGTTCTGAACATTGGTTGCAGCTCTTCTGGTTATAGTTCCTGGCCCTTCTTTGGTTGGATTAAGCCATAGTAAACACCTGGCACATGTATAATATTTATGCGTGCATGCTCTTGGCGGACCTACATAACCAGGTTCTGCTTGATCTCTTGGGACACCATGCTAATTTATTTCACTCATTCCCGGACCGCATAATACTCGCATCTTTTCTTTGGTTCCTCAGTGAATTTTGTGTAGCACTGTATATCTGCTCTGACAAGGTACACTATTTTTAGCACCATAGCCTGAATCCTCACATCCTTTGTTGAATCACCTTGAGTGGCAACATTACTTAACGGTATGTCGGATGTTACCGTGGCTTTATCAGGGCCTCTCTGATTTGAAGAATTTTCATAGGAATTTTGGAGAAACAAAATCCTTAGGAATTCTTCCTATGTTGGTCCTTTGATTCATTCGTTTTTCCTGTGATGCAATCAAACAAACAAAAATCCTGTAGGATTCGAATGTGCATGACACTGGAATCATGCGTTTTTCCTACCCCTGTGTTTTTAGAACCCTGTGAATCAAAGAAGCACTTGTAATTATCCTATGAAATGTCATGTAAAGGAATCCTTGGGAAGAAATTCCTATAGAGTTCAGTCCTACAAATCAAACAACTCACATAGGAAGAATTTCTAAGGATTCTTGTCCTCTTAAACTTCTGTGAATACCTTTCTAATCAAAGCCCAAATAATTCCTATTTTGGACCCTCTTGATTTTTTGCGTAGGTTACAAATGAAAATACCGTTTCATGATTTTTGCAAGGTGGTAGTGTGTTTCGACATTTACATGCATAATTCTTTCTTCAAATTTTGAAACTTTGAGACACACTTTTAGAATATCCTAGATATAAGATCGCTATGTTCTCTTAACTTAGTTGCACTAACAATCATAAAGCAAAGTTATGCATGATATGCTAAAGAAACAAATCTCAGCATGCTATTGGTACTAAATCACATCATTAACAATGTGATGTTACACACACCAATATGGTGTGTAATGTGTCATAGAACAACAAGCTCTAAATGTTTCATTACCTTGTTATTCAGTAGAAATGTTGGTGTGATATTCAATAACTTTATTTTGGTCAGAACAGTTTGATCAGATCAAAATCTTATATGCAGTGGTGCTCGTGCTGCAGTGCTGGCTGCTACAATTATCTTTTCTTAGCTCAAAGTTGTTTGACTACCACCTCATGATGTGGTGGTTCAGTTGAGGTGCTAAACTTTTTCAATCAGTTAGATTATCAATGCAACAATCTGAGAAATCACATATTATCGAAACGGCCATACCTTTGTTCATTCAGTACATTTGCAGTTCAGCTGAATTTAAGGCTGAAATGATCTAAGCTTGGGGTTTTGCAATTTTCTCTTATCTTTGTTTCTTTCTTAAGTGAGACATACATCTCTTATGCAAATTTTCAGGATACTGAATGCATTCTCTAAGGTCCCTCTGAAGCCAAACATTCCCTCGATCAACAGGTACTTGAAATACTTTTGTATTTTGCTCCTTTACTAGATGATAAACGTTGTGCCTGTTAAGCTTCATGCACTAGCCAACGCAACCAAAAGTCCGAACTGATGGAAAGGTCTAGTGCAATCCACATATACTGTAACACCCCCTCTCACGTGTGACGGGAAGACAAGTCAACACGTGCAACCGGAAGAGAGCGACGGCGCGCGAAACTCACGTATGACTCAAGAGGCCAATACGTGGACACAAAGGGGGGCGGCAGCAATTTTTTAGATAACTCAAAACCTGGCTCTGATACCATGTTTAGCTTCATGCACTAGCCAACGCAACCAAAAGTCCGAACTGATGGAAAGGGCTAGTGCAATCCACAATATTGCTTCAGTATTATTAGGGACTGAAATACCGCTAACGCGGTGCACCAACGCTAATATATGTATCTCTCGGGGTTATTCACATATTTTCATATGCGATGCTATGAATCTCTTAGGAATATTTTGAATATTTTTATATGCTCCGTCCGATTGGGCGGTTGGGTTTGGAGTGCGGGAGAAATCCCAGCCGGCTTCCGCCCCGATGCGGTGACACCTGCGGGTGCCGCCATTCCTTCTTGGAGGGTGTCGGTGGTATCCATCCCCCACCTCCCTCCGCGTGCCGGGGGAAACCCTAGGACTCGTCCGGGCAGCAGCGTCGTCGGCGTCGCATCCCTTCTTGGAGGTGCTGCTTGGTACGTGGTGGTTCGGAGCCTCGGCCTGTGGTGGTTTGTATCCGGTGGGCGCCACGGTGGTGGGTCATCCGCGCTTTGCCGAGCTGCCGTGGTTGGCATTTGTTTCTTCTTCTTTTTCTTTTAGCTTGTTGTGCTGCTCGCCACAACGATCTTTGTACTCGGTGTTGGTTGCTTTGGAATACAGAGCGGGGGGAAATCCTTTTTCGGTAATAACTTCGAAATGTGCATGAGGTCATATCTTGTGTTTTGGCAAGCAAGAGTCGAATAATTTTGTTATAGTTACACTTTGTGTTGCATTGAATAACATCTTTGCTATATCCAAAGCTGTTATTAATGTGGTCGATTTTACGGTTATGTATCCTGTTTAAGTGAATTTGAAGAGCTGGAAGCAGCACCTGGTTTGGTTGAAGGTCCCCTAGAATTGCAACCTTCGAATATCATAGCAACTACTAACCATGCACAAGAGGATCCCCAGTCTGCATTCTTCAGTGTATGGAAACTACCAAGATTTTTCTCTGGTTTTACTTGTATTATGACCAGCTTATCTGAATTAAAACTTAACTGCATTCAGATTTAATTTTGTTGTGTAATTTCTTGACTATAGCATCTCTGATTCGGTTTTTGTGGTTAAATGTGAATTCCTGGGAACAGACTGCTACGAACGTCCGTGGTACCTCTGGTATAGTAGTCGCAGGACAGCCAAATCAATCTTTTGGGCTTACTCCTTTATCTTCACACACACCAAGTATAGCTGCATCACAGCCTCTAGCCTTGCACCATTTGCTTCTTTCACAACCTTCCTCAATTTCTGGGATACCCTATGATGTTCATGGTGGCACTGGTGCTATAGCAAGGTCCACAAACCTTGTAAATCCATCACTTTTATCACCATTGATGTCTTCTCAGACAGTGGCTAGCAATATTTCTGGAGCACCAACTGCGCCATGTCAACATCCTCATAGCATTCAACAACCACAAAGTGCTCCTTTGCTTCAGGCCTTCCCATTACTTACCACTTCGCCTTCGCCACCATATGGGACTCCATTACTTCAGCCATTTCCACCACCAAATCCATCTCCATCTCTTGCATCAGCACCAGTCTACAACCCGCAACTGTCCAGAGACAAAATCAGGGATGCATTACTGAGGCTCGTTGCGGTATGTTATTCTGTCATTTTTTAATGTTAAAATTCTCTGTATGCATTCACCTGACCGACGTTTCTTGGATCGGTGAATTGTTTTTTCTTGAATGATGTTAGCTTCAATTGTAGCTCATTACAAGCTTCAAGTCAAACTAGAATTTTAAACCTCTCGTTATAAGTGTAGAAACTTGGATCTTCTTTGTTCTTTTTGTTTGGTTTTATTCTATTTATTTACTAAGTGCATTTCCGCGTCCCTAAAGTATGATTTGCTTGTTTCTTCCAGAATGGTGATTTCATCGATTTAGTATACTGGGAGTTCGCGAAGGGACAATAATGGATCTTGAAGGGAGAGCA
>LR738710.1:322360669-322533553 GCA_902687465.1 Secale cereale
CCTCAATCCTGGTTCATTGTTTTGACATTCGTCTTTTCTCAGGCCTGTGATTCAGTTTGTAGAAGACATGCTAATGTGATTTATTGGTAAAGTACGTAGGTCCACCATTGGCGGATTTTGTACTAAATTACCAATACCTAGGTGTGCAAACTATAAAACACTTGCATTGTAACAAAATATGTGACCCTCTCTCCTACTTGACATGTACTAGTGGTCAGAACACCGGTGGCAGGTTGTTTACTCATCTCTCCCTCTTACACCTTTCTGCTTGAATTTCAAACTATCGATTTAACACAACATTTTTTTAAAAACTTCACTGATTTAACACAATAGTTAATTGGCGTCTAATTAACTAACTTTACTGATTTAACACAGCCGCTAATTAGCTTCTAATTAATTGTTAATTATAACAAGGTCCTGCGGGATTACAAGTGCTAGAACTTCCAAAAGTTTCAAACATGCAAATGGATATTCACATACAAACACAAACGTGCCATCAAATTTGAACACAAAGTGTTTGCTCCATTTCTGTATAAAATGTCACTTCATTTTTTGGGTCAAACTTTGACTTAATATTTTTGTGAACAAAATATGGGTTATATGTCATAAAAATATATCATTGAAATGTGCATCCGATGACATATCTTTCGTGGCTCATAACTCATTTTTTTTGTAAAACTAGCAAATATGCCCGTGCGTTGCACCGGGAGAACCAAAACACACTTCCCTAGCTCAATGACCCAAGACAACATTCTGTTGCATCAGCCATGTAATGTATATTTTACCAATGGTCTTAAAGTGCATGTATGAGATGCTACACTTCAATCATGATAGAATTGATTAATTTAAATATCTAAATTACCTTCCTAGTTAACTTGCAATATAAGGAGCCATTACCCCTTCATCATTTGATTTATCATTGAGAGCCTAAATCATGAGGATCATACATGTATATAAGAAATTAAGGATTAATTGGTAAGTTACCTGATGCCCATTACTGATTTTCGTTACCAAATTTCTTCTAAACTTACATGCACGGAGACCTATAAAGTCTAAAGTACAACTCAATTTTCTTTCATATAGAAGGAAACATAATAGACGGATTTGCACATACCACACTAAAACAAATTTTCTATTTGAAGAGGTCACAATAATTTTCATGAAATCAGGTGTATGATTCGGAATTTCTTTTTTAACCATGCATGCATCAGATTCCATGGAAATGCATTATTCCCCGTGTGTTGTAACGGAAAAAAAATCATCCCTCATACACACACCTGACAGCATCGGCGAATCCCTTCAAATCTTTCACAATACCACACGAGAATCAACATGATAAGTGGTGTAACGCCCGGATAATTAAGCTACAGTAATCCTACGCTAATGATGCCACGTCATCGTGTTACTGTTGATAATCTCACGATTATCGAAACCCCGTTCGAATTAAAAAAGAATTGAATTAGAAACAAACGTTAAAAGTTTTCAAAAACAAAAACAAAATTGTTCGTGTGTTGCTAAATATTGCAATGTTAATTATGGTGTAGATATTACAATTTCTAAAATTGCCTAAATACATTAAAATATTTAAAACTAAAACAGAAAAATAGATAAAAGAAAAATCCTAAACTAAAATAAAAATAAAAATAGAAGACCCCCCCGGCCCAACTGGGCCGAATGGCCCAGCCAGGCCGGCCCATTACTTGGCCTATATGCCCCCCCCAACACCCACAGCTCTAACCCTAGCCCACTTCACCCCCAGCCCCCACCCCGCACGATCGCCTCAATCCCCCCCACATCTCCCTCGCGCCCCCCCGATCTGGATTGGGGCACGCGAGCCCGTCGCCCCGTCGCGACCCCCGACCGCGCCTCTGCCTCGACGGCAGCCGGCGCCCCCGTCGCCGCGCAGCTCGTCGTCGCCCGCGCCCAGCCACCGTCCTCTCCCTCGCCTCGTCGCCGACCCCACGCCGTCGCCGGACTGCCCTGCCCCACCTCTCCTTCGCCGGCCCTCCTCGAGCCTCGCCGCCCCCGTGCCCCTGCAAACGCCGGTGAGGCCCGGCCCCTTTCCCTCTGCCCCGGCCACCATCTCCAGCCTCGCCGCGGCGCTCCGACGACGCTACCGCCATCGCCTCGGGCCGATGCTCGACCCCCGCTCTGCGGCCCCGTGGCCCCCTTCGCCCGCCGCCGCCGGCAGCTGCAGCCGGTTCCGTCCACCGGCGCTCGCCGCGCAACCACACCTCCACCGCGTCCGCCGTTGCGGCCCCGCCTACCTCCGGCCGCCGCTGTACACCGCCCCTTCCCCTTCCTGGCCAGGTCCGGCGCGGCCTCCGGCCCGACCTCGCCGTGATGCCCACCGGCGGGGCGCCGTGGCCGTTGTGCACCGACGCGCCCGGGCAGCGCCCCGCCCCGCCGCGCCACGGTGGCCTCGCCCGTTTCCCCTCGGCCGGGCTCGCCCCTCCCCACGCTCGGGCGATGCCCGTAACCCACCACCCGTGTGCCCGCTTCGGCCACATGGGCCACTGGCGATTGGGCCCCGCCCCGTGGGGCCAATGACAGGGGGCCCCTAGCCCCCAGAACGTTTAAAAAAAAGAGAATAAAAAAATATAATAAAATAATAAAATATATATAATAAAATATTAGTAATTAAAATATAATTAATTAATTAATTAATTAATTAACTAATTAGTGAATAAATTAAGTTAGTTAATCCTGTTTCATTAATCTAATTGACTGGTTAGTTTAATTAAACAGTAACTGGATTAGCTAGATCCTAATTAAACTAAAACAGTGTATGGCAAGTGGGACCCACTGGTTAGTTTGACCAGTCAACCATGCTGACGTCAGCATGATGTCATGCTGATGTCATAAATCATTTTTAAAATTAATTTAATTAATATTAAACTCCAAAAATTAATAAAACCTTTAGAAAATCATATCTTTTAAACCGTAACTCGGATGAAAATACTTTGTACATGAAAGTTGCTCAGAACGACGAGACGCATCCGACTACGCAACCCGTTCATCCACTACACCTCTCTATCATACCGAACATGCAACATTCCCCTCCGTTTCATCTGCCCGAAAATGCCTAACACCGGGAATACATTCCCAGATGTTATTCCTCTTCGCCTGTATCACCGAGCACCGCGTTAGGTCACACGTAGCACCGCCTTTTGCCATGTTATGCTTTGTGATGCTATTGTTTGCTCTGTTATTTATTTGTTTCCCCTTCGTTGCTTATTTTCGGTAGACTCCGATACTGTGATAGACCCCGAGACCATTGATGCTTCGGTGTTCGACTACGGCTACGCTTCTGAAGATTCCTTTCATCTGCAGAGCTTCCAGGCAAGCCCCCCCTTTGATCACCAGATATCGCCTACTCTTCTCTCTACTGCTTGCATTAGAGTAGTGTAGCATGTTACTGCTTTCGGTAATCCTATTCTGCTGCATAGCCTGTCATTGTTGCTACCATTGTTGATACCTTACCTGCAACCCTAAATGCTTAGTATAGGATGCTAGTATACCATCAGTGGCCCTACACCCCTGTCCGTCTGCCCTGCTATTCTATCGGGCCGTGATCACTTGGGTGTGATCACGGGTATATACTATATACATACTTTACATACACATGATGATGGTTCGGAGATGGGGGCTGAAGGGGCAGGTGGTTCCACCCAGGTAGTGGTGGGCCTGGGTTCCCGACAGCCCCCTGATGGTTACTTTGTGGCGGAGCGACAGGGCAGGTTGCGACCACCTAGGAGACAGGTGGGCCTGGCCCTGGTCGTCGTCCGCGGTTATTTCATAATAACACGTTAACGGGATCTTGGTATTTGATCTGAGTCTGGCCATTTGGTCTATACGCACTAACCAGCTACGTGGGAATAGTTATGGGTACTCGACGTCGTGGTATCAGTCGAAGCCTTCTTGACGTCAGCGACTTAGCGGCGCGCGCCGGGTTGGACCGCGTAACGCAACTTCCTTAGTAATGGAGGTTGCTAGGTCTGCTCACCGGCCGCGTACGCAACGTGCAGGTGTGCGTTGGGCGATGGGCCCGGACCCCTGCGCGCCTAGGACTTAGACCGGCGTGCTGACCTCTCTGCTGTGCTTAGGTAGGGCTGCGACGTGTTGATCTTCCGAGGCCGGGCATGACCCTGGAAAGTGTGTCCGGCCAAATGGGATCAAGCGTGCTGGGTTATGTGGTGCACCCCTGCAGGGAAGTTAATCTATTCGAATAGCCGTGTCCCTCGGTAAAAGGACGACCCGGAGTTGTACTCTGACCTCATGACAACTAGAACCGGATACTTAATAAAACACACCCTTACAAGTGCCAGATATAACTCGGTGATTGCTCTCTCACAGGGTGACGAGGGGAGGATCACCGGGTAGGTTTATGCTATACGATGTTACTTGGTGAACTTACCATCTATTCCTTTCTACTGCTTCAAGACGGAGGCTGCCAGAAGCGAGGATACTTGTTACTTCCAACTACTCTCTTCTTCTGCTGCAAGATGGAGGATACGAGAAGCGTAGTCTTCGATTGGATTAGCTATCCCCCTCTTATTCTGCTTTCTGCAGTTCAGTCCACATATATTACCCCCTTTACTCAGATACCATTGCATTTGTAGTGTAGATCCTTGCTTGCGAGTACTTTGGATGAGTACTCACGGTTGCTTTTCTCTCCCTTTCCCCCTTTTGTTCCTTCTTCTCGGATGACGCAACCAGATGATGGAGTCCAGGAGCCAGAGGATCCCGATGATGTTTCTACATGGAGTTCGGCTTCGAGGAGTAGTTAGGAGGTCCCAGGCAGGAGGCCTTGCCTTTTCGATCGTTGTTACTTTTGTGCTAGCCTTCTTAAGGCAAACTTGTTTAACTTATGTCTGTACTCAGATATTATTGCTTCCGCTGACTCTTGTGTTTTCGAGCATTTGTATTCGAGCCCTCGAGGCCCCTGGCTTGTAATATAAAGCTTGTATTATTTTAATTTGTGTCTAGAGTTGTGTTGTGATATCTTCCAGTGAGTCCTTGATCTTGGTCGTACACATTTGCGTGCATGATTAGTGTACGGTCAAATCGGGGGCGTCACAAGTGGTGTCGTGCAAAGTTCATAAGGTTGTATTATTGTGAAATGTACTCAACATGTTTCCAATTTATTAGACAACAGAAATATCAACGTTAAGCCGGAATTTTCAAAATACGCCATATAAAGAAGATATTAATAAAGGTTGCACCATAAATGAAATTTTAGGAATAATGATTAATATAATAACATATTTGAAATCTACACATCTTTTTAAAGTGTTTTCCATATATAACATGTTAGATTTGGAATTAGGATTTGAAAGTGGTTAATATAATACCATATTTGAAATCTACACATCTTTTTAAGGGATTTCCATATATAACATGTTAGATTTGGAGTTGGGGTTTGAAAGTTACGAGTTTTTTAAAATATTTGAATATGTACAAAAATAGAAAGAATAAAAATAGAGTAACTGGTACATTGTGCGGCCCATCTGCTAAGTGACGCCGGGACGAGCAGTAGTATCCTGCGCCTACCAACATTAATAAGAGATAAAAAGAAAAGGAGGAAAACGGAGGATCCTGCGCCTACCAACATTAATAAGAGAGAAAAAGAAAAGGGAGGAAGGGGATTCGAACCTGGGTCTCGAAGGTGGAGAGGTGAGGCTCGCACCGCTGCACCACGCACCCGCGAGTTACTTATCTAAATTACCTTCCTAGTTAATTTGCAGTATAAGGAGCCATTACCTTCATCATTTGATTTATCATTGAGAGCCTAAATCATGAGGATCATACATGTATGTACATATATAAGAAATTAAGGATTAATTGGTAAGTTACCTGATGCCCATTACTGATTTTCGTTACCAAATTTCTTCTAAACTTACATGCACGGAGACCTATAAAGTCTAAAGTAGAACTCAATTTTCTTCCATATAGAAGGAAACATAATAGACGGATTTGCACATACCACACTAAAACAAATTTTTTATTTGAAAAGGTCACAATAATTTTTATGAAATCAGGTGTATGATTCGGAATTTCTTTTTTAACCATGCATGCTTCAGATTCCATGGAAATGCATTATTCCCCGTGTGTTGCAACGGAAAAAAAATCATCCCTCATACACACACGTGACAACATCGACGAATCCCGTCAAATCTTTCACAATACCTCACGAGAAACAACAAGATAAGTGGTGTCGTGCAAAGTTCATAAGGTTGTATTATTTGTGAAATGTACTCAACATGCTTCCAATTTATTAGACAACAGAAATATCAACGTTAAGCCGGGATTTTCAAATACGCCATATAAAGAAGATATTAATAAAAGTTGCACCATAAATGAAATTTTCGGAATGATGATTAATATAATAACATATTTGAAATCTACACATCTTTTTAAAGTGTTTTCCATATATAACATGTTAGATTTGGAGTTAGGATTTGAAAGTGGTTAATATAATATCATCTTTGAAATCCACACATCTTTATAAGGGATTTCTATATATAACATGTTAGATTTGGAGTTTGGGTTTGAAAGTTACGAGTTTTTTTAAAATATTTGAATATGTACAAAAATAGAAAGAATAAAAAAAGTTACTGGTACATTGTGCAGCCCATCTGCTAAGTGACGCCGGGACGAGCAGTAGTATCCTGCGCCTACCAACATTAATAAGAGATAAAAAGAAAAGGAGGAAAACGGAGGATCCTGCGCCTACCAACATTAATAAGAGAGAAAAAGAAAAGGGAGGAAGGGGATTCGAACCTGGGTCCCGAAGGTGGAGAGGTGAGGCTCACACCACTGCACCACGCACCCGCGAGTTACTTATCTAAATTACCTTCCTAGTTAATTTGCAGTATAAGGAGCCATTACCTTCATCATTTGATTTATCATTGAGAGCCTAAATCATGAGGATCATACATGTATGTACATATATAAGAAATTAAGGATTAATTGGTAAGTTACCTCATGCCCATTACTGATTTTTGTTACCAAATTTCTTCTAAACTTACATGCACGGAGACCTATAAAGTCTAAAGTACAACTCAATTTTCTTCCATATAGAAGGAAACATAATAGACGGATTTGCACATACCACACTAAAACAAATTTTCTATTTGAAGAGGTCACAATAATTTTCATGAAATCAGGTGTATGATTCGGAATTTCTTTTTTAACCATACATGCTTCAGATTCCATGGAAATGCATTATTCCCCGTGTGTTGTAACGGAAAAAAAAATCATCCCTCATACACACACCTGACAGCATCGGCGAATCCCTTCAAATCTTTCACAATACCACACGAGAATCAACATGATAAGTGGTGTCGTGCAAAGTTCATAAGGTTGTATTATTGTGAAATGTACTCAACATGTTTCCAATTTATTAGACAACAGAAATATCAACGTTAAGCCGGGATTTTCAAAATACGCCATATAAAGAAGATATTAATAAAGGTTGCACCATAAATGAAATTTTAGGAATAATGATTAATATAATAACATATTTGAAATCTACACATCTTTTTAAAGTGTTTTCCATATATAACATGTTAGATTTGGAATTAGGATTTGAAAGTGGTTAATATAATACCATATTTGAAATCTACACATCTTTTTAAGGGATTTCCATATATAACATGTTAGATTTGGAGTTGGGGTTTGAAAGTTACGAGTTTTTTAAAATATTTGAATATGTACAAAAATAGAAAGAATAAAAATAGAGTAACTGGTACATTGTGCGGCCCATCTGCTAAGTGACGCCGGGACGAGCAGTAGTATCCTGCGCCTACCAACATTAATAAGAGATAAAAAGAAAAGGAGGAAAACGGAGGATCCTGCGCCTACCAACATTAATAAGAGAGAAAAAGAAAAGGGAGGAAGGGGATTCGAACCTGGGTCTCGAAGGTGGAGAGGTGAGGCTCGCACCGCTGCACCACGCACCCGCGAGTTACTTATCTAAATTACCTTCCTAGTTAATTTGCAGTATAAGGAGCCATTACCTTCATCATTTGATTTATCATTGAGAGCCTAAATCATGAGGATCATACATGTATGTACATATATAAGAAATTAAGGATTAATTGGTAAGTTACCTGATGCCCATTACTGATTTTCGTTACCAAATTTCTTCTAAACTTACATGCACGGAGACCTATAAAGTCTAAAGTACAACTCAATTTTTCTTCCATATAGAAGGAAACATAATAGACGGATTTGCACATACCACACTAAAACAAATTTTCTATTTGAAAAGGTCACAATAATTTTTATGAAATCAGGTGTATGATTCGGAATTTCTTTTTTAACCATGCATGCTTCAGATTCCATGGAAATGCATTATTCCCCGTGTGTTGCAACGGAAAAAAAATCATCCCTCATACACACACGTGACAACATCGGCGAATCCCGTCAAATCTTTCACAATACCTCACGAGAAACAACAAGATAAGTGGTGTCGTGCAAAGTTCATAAGGTTGTATTATTTGTGAAATGTACTCAACATGCTTCCAATTTATTAGACAACAGAAATATCAACGTTAAGCCGGGATTTTCAAAATACGCCATATAAAGAAGATATTAATAAAAGTTGCACCATAAATGAAATTTTCGGAATGATGATTAATATAATAACATATTTGAAATCTACACATCTTTTTAAAGTGTTTTCCATATATAACATGTTAGATTTGGAGTTAGGATTTGAAAGTGGTTAATATAATATCATATTTGAAATCCACACATCTTTATAAGGGATTTCTATATATAACATGTTAGATTTGGAGTTTGGGTTTGAAAGTTACGAGTTTTTTAAAATATTTGAATATGTACAAAAATAGAAAGAATAAAAAAAAAGTTACTGGTACATTGTGCAGCCCATCTGCTAAGTGACGCCGGGACGAGCAGTAGTATCCTGCGCCTACCAACATTAATAAGAGATAAAAAGAAAAGGAGGAAAACGGAGGATCCTGCGCCTACCAACATTAATAAGAGAGAAAAAGAAAAGGGAGGAAGGGGATTCGAACCTGGGTCTCGAAGGTGGAGAGGTGAGGCTCACACCGCTGCACCACGCACCCGCGAGTTACTTATCTAAATTACCTTCCTAGTTAATTTGCAGTATAAGGAGCCATTACCTTCATCATTTGATTTATCATTCAGAGCCTAAATCATGAGGATCATACATGTATGTACATATATAAGAAATTAAGGATTAATTGGTAAGTTACCTCATGCCCATTACTGATTTTCGTTACCAAATTTCTTCTAAACTTACATGCACGGAGACCTATAAAGTCTAAAGTACAACTCAATTTTCTTCCATATAGAAGGAAACATAATAGACGGATTTGCACATACCACACTAAAACAAATTTTCTATTTGAAGAGGTCACAATAATTTTCATGAAATCAGGTGTATGATTCGGAATTTCTTTTTTAACCATGCATGCTTCAAATTCCATGGAAATGCATTATTCCCCGTGTGTTGCAACGAAAAAAAAATCATCCCTCATACACACACCTGACAGCATCGACGAATCCCTTCAAATCTTTCACAATACCACACGAGAAACAACATGATAAGTGGTGTCGTGCAAAGTTCATAAGGTTGCATTATTTGTGAAATGTACTCAATATGTTTCCAATTTATTAGACAACAGAAATATCAACGTTAGGCCGGGATTTTCAAAATACGCCATATAAAGAAGATATTAATAAAGGTTGCACCATAAATGAAATTTTCGGAATGATTATTAATATAATAACATATTTGAAATCTACACATCTTTTTAAAGTGTTTTCCATATATAACATGTTAGATTTGGAGTTAGGATTTGAAAGTGGTTAATATAATATCATATTTGAAATCCACACATCTTTTTAAGGGATTTCTATATATAACATGTTAGATTTGGAGTTGGGGTTTGAAAGTTACGAGTTTTTTAAAATATTTGAATATGTACAAAAATAGAAAGAATAAAAAAAAGTTACTGGTACATTGTGCAGCCCATGTGCTAAGTGACGCCGGGACGAGCAGTAGTATCCTGCGCCTACCAACATTAATAAGAGATAAAAAGAAAAGAAGGAAAACGGAGGATCCTGCGCCTACCACATTAATAAGAGAGAAAAAGAAAAGGGAGGAAGGGGATTCGAACCTGGGTCTGGAAGGTGGAGAGGTGAGGCTCACACCGCTGCACCACGCACCGCGAGTTACTTATCTAAATTACCTTCCTAGTTAATTTGCAGTATAAGGAGCCATTACCTTCATCATTTGATTTATCATTGAGAGCCTAAATCATGAGGATCATACATGTATGTACATATATAGGAAATTAAGGATTAATTGGTAAGTTACCTGATGACCATTACTGATTTTCGTTACCAAATTTCTTCTAAACTTACATGCACGGAGACCTATAAAGTCTAAAGTACAACTCAATTTTCTTCCATATAGAAGGAAACATAATAGACGGATTTGCACATACCACACTAAAACAAATTTTCTATTTGAAGAGGTCACAATAATTTTCATGAAATCAGGTGTATGATTCGGAATTTCTTTTTTAACCATGCATGCTTCAAATTCCATGGAAATGCATTATTCCCCGTGTGTTGCAACGGAAAAAAAAATCATCCCTCATACACACACCTGACAGCATAGGCGAATCCCTTCAAATCTTTCACAATACCACACGAGAAACAACATGATAAGTGGTGTCGTGCAAAGTTCATAAGGTTGCATTATTTGTGAAATGTACTCAATATGTTTCCAATTTATTAGACAACAGAAATATCAACGTTAAGCCGGGATTTTCAAAATACGCCATATAAAGAAGATATTAATAAAGGTTGCACCATAAATGAAATTTTAGGAATGATGATTAATATAATAACATATTTGAAATCTACACATCTTTTTAAAGGGTTTTCCGTATATAACATGTTAGATTTGGAGTTAGGATTTGAAAGTGGTTAATATAATATCATATTTGAAATCCACACATCTTTTTAAGGGATTTCTATATATAACATGTTAGATTTGGAGTTGGGGTTTGAAAGTTACGAGTTTTTTATAATATTTAAATATGTACAAAAATAGAAAGAATAAAAATAGAGTAACTAGTACATTGTGCAACCCATCTGCTAAGTGACGCCGGGGCGAGCAGTAGTATCCTGCGCCTACCAACATTAATAAGAGAGAAAAAAAAGAGGAAAACGGAGGATCCTGTGCCTACCAACATTAATAAGAGAGAAAAAGAAAAGGAGGAAAAAGGAGGAAGGGGATTCAAACCTGGGTCTCGAAGGTGGAGAGGTGAGGCTCACATCGCTGCACCACGCACCCGCGAGTTACTTATTACACAGGCTTACTTTTAATAACCTGTTTCCGATGCGAATTTTAGAAGGGCCACCGAACTGTTTTTTCACTTAACAATGGCATGGTGTGTAATTATTTACAACTTCAGGGGCATTTCTAATGACGGACGAACAAAAACACAATTTTCTTTATATATATTCGCAAAAGAGCCCGTGCGTTGCAACGGGAGAGAAAACATAAAACACGATCTTAACCCAACAACCATCACTCAAGGCCGCAATAGGTCCATCTCCTTTATTTTTGTGAGGCATCATATTTGTGTTGCCTGTTATCCTCCTTCTCACCCACGCCGGCGATGGCCTCAGTGTTCACACAAAACAAAGCAAAAAACGTGTTTAAATATGGTTAATCCTAAGGCCTCTCTCTCTCTCTCTCGCTTTCTCTCACTCTCGCGATGAGAAATCTGTTGTTTTCCCCTGCGACATTTTTCAGAGGTATGTATGTGTAGTTATCGATGTTATCTTTTCCCTATATGGTTATAGTGGAGTGCTTATTTGCAATCCGGGTCGCCACCGGTACGAAAGAAAAAACGGATCTTGCGCTATAAATTATAAGTTTGCTTCCAAAACAATATTTTAAAAGTATTTAACAGGTAAAATTAACATCATATCTGGATTCTACACATTTTTTTAATAAAATTTCATATACAATATGTTAAAATCGAAGTTACGGTTTAAAAGATACGTATATTTTAGAAAATCATTTGTTTGACTTAAATATATTCCAAAATAATATTTTACAAAATACTTAACATGTAAAAATAATCTCATATTCATATTCTACATATTTTTCTAATCAAATTTCATATATAACATGTTCAAATTGGAGTTACGGTTTAAAAGATATGGATGATTTAAAAAAACATGTATTTGACTTAAATATGATCCGCGGATGAATTACCTAAAACATCAGGTTTTTTTTCAAAAATTATAAAATAATGGTTCGGGTATGACTTAAATCCGGACTGCGGGTTGATTTCAAGAAAACACATGGACTTTTGTTTAAAATATGAAAAAACGATTCGTTTTAACTTAAAATAGGACTGCGGGTTGATTTCTCTGAAGTAGAGGGACTTTTCTGAAAAATGTCATGACGGACGGGTAGAAACCCAATTTTCTTATATATATATATATATATGCCTTGTATACAGTAATGGCGGGAGTACCGAAGATCACATAAAGTTCACCAATCATCTACGCAACAGTTCTAAAATGGCTTATATGGAGTTCCTGCATTTATCTATAAAGTGCCAGCCAATATAACAACAAAGTGTCAATGTATAGATCAGATTGCCAAATTAACACAAAGTGCCAAGGGGGCACATATAAAACAAACAACTAGTATTACCAAATCTTGAGTTCAAGTCGTAGACTTGGCGATTGTCCTGAATTTATGTTTGGCTTTCCGGCATTATTCTTTCAATGGTATGGATTGCATGTTAACCATGTATGGTGACTTGGTCAATATCGAGATAAAAGTCCCAACAAACTGGCCTAGGATATTTGGCCCAATTTTAAAGTGACAATGGCCGTAACAGCCCGCGATTTTCCTCCAACTAGAAATTGATTGTTATTTTGTTTTTTGCATTATCATTGCATAAGCATCATAGCATAAATTAAATAAATTATTATGGATATTTTATTTTGCCATTTTGTTAAATGGTGAATAAGTAAATCCCTCTCCCTTTTGGCGTTCTAGCTCAAGGGCCACCTGCACAATTTGCAGATGAGTTTCTTTTCACTTCATAAGGGTACGCAAATTGTTTCACAAGTTTAACACAAGCCGAACTTCTACCCCTAGTTCAACCCCACATAAGCATTATTTATGCCTTTATAATTAATGCATATGTTATCCTTTGCCAAAATTCTTGAACCTTCTATTGTGATTTGGATATATTCCAATAAAGCCCACAAAAGTTTTAGAAATTTATAAAATCTTTTTGAGCCTCCATTCTTTTTTCAAACATCAGTTTCTTAATTTTCTGTAGAGAAAAAAAGGAAGAATGCAATCAGTGCACAACAGCTCACCTATCTAGCTCAACCCACTCCTTTTTGCCCTCTTTCCCAAGCCTTTTCCCCCGCAGCCTAGCCCTACACGCTACAACCCAAGGCCCACCCCGCAAAACCCCTCCTTTGACTTCTCCAGAGATACACACACATTGGCGTGCACCCTTCCTCCTCGTTGTGACACCCCGAGACCGATACGCCAGGTGTCTTCCTCTTATTCGCTGCCGTTGCCATGTCATTTGCTTGGGTGTTGCATTTTGCCATGTCATCATGTGCATTTCATTTGCATAGTTTTCAAAACTTGCATCCGTCCTTAGTTGCCGAGCCCCCTCGTCCTTTCCGTTGTCCGTTCTGAGCCCAGACACACTCGCCCGTGCCCGCGGCACCTCTGAAATATTATTTTATAAGTGGCTGAAAAATGTTCTCGGAATGGGATGAAAGTTGGCGTGCGGTCTTATTATAGCGTAGGTAGACCGCCTGTCAAATTTCGTCGCATTCGGAATCCATTTGATAGCCCAACCGTTAAGCTATAGCGGCACTATAGCCGGTCATTCGTTGGACGTTTCGGTGCTCCGAAACCTATTGCCGGGCTGCCATCTCCCTCTCTTCTCAGCCTACTCACATCTCTGCACAGCGCACAGACCCCATCACGCGCATCTGAAACCTGCACGAACCCGATCCACTCTGTCATTATCGATGGATCCGGATCATCCCCAAACATCCCTAAAACATCTCTGTTTTCTTATTTGGACTCTCTTACCTATTTAATTCTCGATCGTTCGATTACGATCGGAGGGACGAGATGATCCCTATCAAAACCCACTTGCTATTAGTATCAATCCAGCCCTAGCCCTAGACTGTCCAATCCATCCAAATCCTCCTGACCGCCGCCACCCTACCTGCCTCTCCTCGATCTCCGCACCAGACCAACCAGTGCACAACGACAAGGCTCCTCCTTCCTCGGGATCTTGCCCGATCCAATCCAGCCACCACCGAACCATCCATCTCCTCCTCCATCCAATCGAGCCAACCAAGCTGCGCCGCCCAAATCCCGCGGGAGCCCGAGCTCCTCTGCCCACGCGCCCAACTCATGTGCCCTCCTTCGCTCCTGCTGCGTCGTCCCCGAGCCTCCCCATCGCGTGCAACCCAAGGCCTTGGCCATGGAGCACGAGCGCCGTCGTTAGCAAGCCGGCCTCCTCTTCTGCTCCATCCCCGTTGCCCGCGCCTCCTTCCCGCTCGCGATCCGAGCCAAGCCACGCCTCCCGTACGCCAAGCCGCCGCCTGCCTCAGCGCCCCTCGTCCGTGAGCGCCGTCGGCCCCGAGCCTCCCTGCTTTTCCTCGGGCACGAGCTACAGCGGGCAGAGCCACCCACCGCATCTCCAATGCTGCTTCACCGCCTCCCTTCGCCCGCGGGAGTCCCCCGCCCGCCACTTCCAGTGCGGCGCCATGACTGCCTCCTCTGCCTCCTGCTAATTCGGGTCGCCCAAGTCCGCCGGCAGCAGCGGCCCCGACTCGCTCGCCTTCATCTCGTCGGGTTCGGCTTCCTTGTCCTCTTCAGTGACGACTAGAGCATCAGGGCCCTACCTCGCCGCGTTGAACCAGCAGCCACCGCAGGAAATCGGCGGGTCCAACCGCCTCTTGGCTGGATCCGGCTACCGGCGCCCGTCCCTGACCTCGCCTCTTCCAAGCCGTCGCCCCGCCAAGTCCCTCTGCTGCTCCTCTGATTCGCGCCGCGCCTCGCCTTCGACCTCCTGCCAGCCACCATGGACAGCGCCGCCGCTGTCTTTGGTCGTCAAAGCGCGACGCCAATGCCCGCTCGTGGTCTCGTTGACCGCGGGTCAGCTCTAGAGGGCTCTGTCTCCAGCGGCGCCGTGGCCTCGTCTCTGCTTCAAGCAGGAGAACGAGCGCCCGCTCTTCCCAGGCCCTCCTCTGCCTCGCCTTTAGCGTGGGCCACCGGCTCCTCCAGCCCGTGTGACGCCAAGGCCCAGCCAGCTCCAGTTCCTCACCGGCCCAACTCTAGATCCGGCCTCGGGCCCAATGTGAGCAGCATCCCCAGCGCCTCCTTTTATTTTCTTATGTTGGGCCAGATCCAGATTCAGCCTATTTTTTTTTTCATCTGGCGTTTTTCTTTTATCCACAGAAAAACAACTTTGCAGTTTAGTCCCTCTAGATCATGCATTTAATAACTAAATAACCATGCATCATATGTAAAGACTTTATATATGAAAGTTGCTTAGAATTCTGTATAGATTAATAATATGCAACTTTCATCCATGCTTGAAATGTTTAAATTGTTGTTTGCATTAATTTGCATAAATGACATGTTAAAATGGTTTTATTCATAACTAAATAACCGTAGCTCCAAATTTAATAAACTTTATATGTAAATGGTGTAGAAAAGTGTATACATTAACTTGGTGCACTTTATTTTGCTGTTTAACAACTTTAAAATATGTTTATAGGCAGAACAGTACCAAATGTGAAATATGCATATGGATTTTTTCGGAATCGTTGTTTGTTGTTTCCTGTCCCATTTAAATTGCTTAGATCGTGTAGTTTATTTGTGCTTCACCTCTTGCCATGTTAACCAACATTTAATCTTGTTTTGTTCATAAATGAGAGTGAACTAAATAATTGGATGTGGTGTTTCGTCAATATGCAACTCGTTGCATATTGAGCTCCACTTAACTTAGTATTGTTTGTTGCACTTTGCCATGCCATGCATCATTAAACCGGACATGCATCTTACTTGATTGTGCATCATGTCATGTTTATGTGTTGTGTGTTTACCAAGTTGTTTGCTTCTTCTCGTTAGTTCCTGTTTCATTGCGATCGTGAGGATTCGTTCGACTACGTTTGGTTCGTCTACGTGGCTTCTTCTTCATGGACTCGTTCTTCTTCCTTGCGGGATTTCAGGTAAGATGACCGTCACCTTGGATCTCATTACTATCATTGCTATGCTAGTCGTCTTGATGCTATCGCTATATGTCGCGCTGCCTATCTATTGTTGTCAGCCTCTCATTGTTGCCATGAAACCTCTAACCTTTGACACCATCCCAGCAAACTATTGTTTGGCTATGTTACCGCTTGCTCAGCCCCTCTTATAGCGTTCTTAGTTGCAGGTGAAGACGAAGATTGCTCCATGTCGGAACTTGGATGTTTGGAATCACAATATCTCTTAATTAAATTAATGCACCTATATACTTGGCAATGGGTGGAAGGCTTGGCCTTTTGCTCGGTGTTTTGTTCCACTCATGCCGCCTTAAGAACCGATAAATCGGTGTTATGTTCCTTGATTTTGCGTTCCTAACGCGGTTGGGTTTATGGGGACCCCTTGACAATTCACTTTGAATAAAACTCCTTCAGCAAGGCCCACCTTTGGTTTTACCATTTGCCTAATAACAAAAACTTGCATAGGGAGTTAGCGCTACCCGTGGATTCTTAATTCAACCCCCGGACCAGTGCTCCTCATGAGTGTTGGTCCGAACTAGAGTTGTATGCGGCGCCGCCCCTTGGCAACTTGGGGTATTTGGTCGCTGTACGCTGTGCTCATCCGGACGTGGCCTGAGACGCGATACGCGCGGCTACTATCAGGGTGTCGGCACCCTGGGAGGTCTTGCTGGACTTGTTTTACCGTTGTCGAAATGTCTTGTGCACCGGGGTTCCGAGTTTGATCGGGTTGTCCCTATGATGAGGTTTTTTTACCTCTGCTGATCGTGCGAGCTTGTGATGGGCTAAGTTGGGACACCCCTGCAGGGTTATGATCTTTCAAAAGCCGTGCCCGCGGTTATGTGGCAGATTGGAATTTGTTAATGTCCGGTTGTAGAAAACTTGACAGAGGATACGAAATAAAATACACCAACCGCATGAGTAATCGTGATCATCTCTTTTCATTTTGAGAAGAGAACACGATGGGGTTATATTTGACTCGTAGGTAGCTCAGGATCACTTAGCAGTCATTACTAGTTTGCGACCATTGGTGTAGATGCTCATCTTATTCTTGTACTCGTAAGTTAGCCACCATACAATGCTTAGCCGCTGCTGCAACCTCACCACTTAATCTTTCCATGCCCATTAAGCTTCGTTAGTCTTGATACCCATGGTTATGGGATGGTTGAGTCCTCATGGCTCACAGATACTACAACACCAGTTGCAGGTACAAGTTTCCGATGACTTGACGTGAGAGCGATGTTTCCTTGTGTTGGAGTTCTTTCTTCTTCTTCGTCAGTCTTGGGATAGGTTCCTGGTCGGTAGCCTGAGATAGCAGGATGGATGTCGTTGTGCTTTTCATGTTTTCATCCGTAGTCGGATGTCTTGAGTATAATGTGTTGTATTCATGTGACTATTGTATGGCTTGTATGTATCCCATCTATTTATGTAATGGTACGATGTAATGATATCCATCTTGCTAAGCGCCCGAAATGCGGTTGTACCCCAATCACGAGTTTATCATGTGATCGGGATAGAATCGCATCTTGGGCGTGACACTCGTCGACGTCACCTCGCGCACCACCGCGTCCTCACCCCCTCCTCGAAACCCTAAGCCTAGTACCTTCTCTCACTCTCTTGCCTCCACTAGCTTTTTCTCCCTCTCTTTCCATGGTTTCATCCATGCGCATACGCGCCTAGTGATCCCACCCAGCTCTGCCATGGCTACATCCATGCGCATACGTGACCACCGGACTCCTCCCTCCTCACCGACATGCCACTCGGCTCTGCCTCACTCCGTATTGACCTTCCACGCCTTTAATTGGAAGGAGGCGCCCTCGTAGCCGATGCCCTCTTCCTCTTTCCTTGGGCCAGGGTTACAATCGTCGCACCAAAATTGGTTGCCGTCGCCACGTGCTAGAGCCCCTGATTGCTCCAGCTACATTGCATCAACCTCATGTACCTCCACGACATCTCCACGCCGAGGCCTGCTTCATCCTCTGCCATGCCCATGTCACCATGCCCTGGCAGATGCCGCCGAGCTCCCTCGTGAGGCTTCGGTCGCTCTTCAGCTCCCCTCTACTTCGTCTATCGGCCTGCATCGACTCTCGGCGTCGGCCGAATCTTCAATGAAAACATCCGCATTCTTTTCACGGTGTCACCACTACACCGTATTTCTGCAACACCGTCAAGCGTTGCAATCCTGAGCACCGCATTTCTGCTTCATCGGCAAGCCCCTAAGTGACGAATGTGAGCAATGCCCTTCCCCTTCCTCTCTATTTTGCGCCCTCACTTGCTCTCTGCCGTGAAGTGGGCAATCTTCGGTGAGCCTTTCGCCTCCTTGTTGACCACTGGCGGCGTGCAGCCATAGCTTGAGCCATCAACATGTGGGCACATGCAACCCATTAATGGGTCTAACTTGTGACTGGGCCATGGCCCTACTTGTCATATCTGTGGCTAGTCTCCATCGCGGTGAGAAAAGTCACATGGCCTAATGCCAGACTGGTTGCCACGTCAACGCTCCTGGTCCCATTCCTTAGTTTCTGTAGCTAGTCGAGTGCCTGTGCAAAACGTTTATGGGATTTTAGTTTGAACTATCTTTGAATTAGAATTTCTGTAAAATGCACTAATCTTCCATAATTCACATGTTTGAATGTACTAGATGGCTCGTTGCCTCATTGGGGGTAAATACCATCTACAACCAGGAAGCTAAGTAAGCTCTGGACATGACATCTAATATAAGTTTTTTTATAAATCATCCTCAAAGAGCATTAGCATGGATAAGGACACATGTGAACGGAGACCAAGAAACAACGGACATGCTAACAAATAGGGATAGGTACACATGTGGACGCACTTAAACACCACCTCAGTGCCTGAGAGGATATGCGTAAACGTTGGTTTCAATGGCGAGGGCGAGCAGCGCGGAATAACAAAGACAATAAATATCAACACAGGTCCGTCTAGGCATGTCCCTTTGCGCCCAGTCCGACGCACATGTTGGGGAACGTAGTATTTTAAAATTTTCCTACGATCACGCAAGATCTATCTACCAGATGCATAGCAACGAGAGGGAAGAGTGTGTCTACGTACCCTCGTAGACCGGAAGCGGAAGCGTCAAGTGACGCGGTTGATGTAGTCGAACTTCTTCGCGATTCAACCGATCAAGCACCGAACGTACGGCACCTCCGCGTTCAGCACACGTTCAGCTTGATGACGTCCCACGAGCTCTTGATCCAGTTGAGCTTCACGGGAGAGTTTCGTCAGCACGACGGCGTGGTGACGGATATGATGTATTCACCGGTGCAGGGCTTCGCCTAAGCACCGCGACGGTATGACCGAGGTGTGTTTCTGTGGAGGGGGGCACCGCACACGGCTGGAACAATTCAACTTGTGTGTCTTTGGGTGCCCCCCTGCCCCCGTATATAAAGGAGCAAGGGGGGAGGCCGGCCGGCCCTTGTTTGGTGCGGCTAGGGGTGCAATCCTACTAGGAATAGGATTGCAATCCTATTCCTAGTAGGAACCACCAAAGAAGGAAGAGAGGGAATAGGAAAAGAAGAAGAGGTGGCGCCCCCCAACTCCTAGGAACCCTAGGTGGGGCGCCGGCCAGCCCTATGGGCTGCCTCTCTCTTTTCCATAAGGCCCACTATGGACCATCCCCTTTCGTAGGGGGTTCCGGTAACCCCCTCCGGCAATCCCGTTAAATCCGAAACTTTTCCGGTATACTTCCGGTGTCCGAATATAGTCGTCCAATATATCAACCTTTATGTCTCGGACATTCCGAGACTCCTCGTCATGTCCGTGATCTCATCCGGGACTCCGAACTACCTTCGGTACATCAAAACTCATAAACTCATAATACCGATCGTCATCAAACGTTAAGCGTGCGGACCCTACGGGTTCGAGAACTATGTAGACATGACCGAGACTCATCTCCGGTCAATAACCAATAGCGGAACCTGGATGTTCATATTGGCTCCTACATATTCTACGAAGATCTTTTATCGGTCAGAACCGCATAACAACATACGTTGTTCCTTTTGTCAACGGTATGTTACTTGCCTGAGATTCGATCGTCGGTATCTCTATACCTAGTTCAATCTCGTTACCGGCAAGTCTCTTTACTCGTTCCGTAACACATCATCTCGTGACTAACTCATTAGTCTTTTGCTTGCAAGGCTTATTGTGATGTGTGTTACCGAGAGGGCCCAGAGATACCTCTCCGACACTCGGAGTGACAAATCCTAATCTTGATCTATGCCAACACTACGAATACTTTCGGAGACACCTGTAGAGCATCTTTATGATCACCCAGTTACGTTGTGACGTTTGATAGCACACAAGGTGTTCCTACGGTATTCGGGAGTTGCATAATCTCATAGTCATAGGAACATGTATAAGTCATGAAGAAAGCAATTACAGAAAAACTAAACGATCATAGTGCTATGCTAACGGATGGGTCTTGTCCATCACATCATTCTCCTAATGATGTGATCCCGTTGATCAAATGACAACTCATGTCTATGGCTAGGAAACATAGCCATCTTTGATCAATGAGCAAGTCTAGTAGAGGCATACTAGGGACATACTATTTTGTCTATGTATTCACACATGTATCAAGTTTCCGGTTAATACAATTCTAGCATGAATAAAAGACTTTTATCATGATATAAGGAAATACAAATAACATCCTTATTATTGCCTCTAGGGCATATTTCCTTCAGTCTCCCACTTGCACTAGAGTCAATAATCTAGCTCACATCGCCATGTGATTTAATACCGATAGTTCACATCGTTATGTGAATAACACCCATAGTTCACATCGCCATGTGACCAACACCCAAAAGGTTTACTAGAGTCAGTAATCTAGTTCACATCGCTATGTGATTAATACCCAAGAGTAATAAGGTGTGATCATGTTTTGCTTGTGAGAGAAGTTTAGTCAACGGGTCTGTCACATTCAGATCCGTATGTATTTTGCAAATTTCTATGTCTACAATGCTCTGCATAGAGCTACTCTAGCTAATTGCTTCCACTTTCAATATGCATCCAGATTGATACTTAGAGTCATCTGGATTTAGTGTCAAAGCTTGCATCGGCGTAACCCTTTACGACGAACTCTTTATCACCTCCATAATCGAGAAACATTTCCTTAGTCATCCAGTTACTAAGGATAATTTTGACCGCTGTACAGTGATCTACTCCTGGATCACTATTGTACCCCCTTGACAAACTCATGGCAAGGTACACAACATGTTTGGTACACAACATGGCATACTTTATAGAACCTATGGCTGAGGCATAGGGAATGACTTTCATTCTCTCTATATTTTTCTGCCGTGGTCTGGCTTTGAGTCTTACTCAACTTCACACCTTACAAGTCAGGCAAGAACTCCTTCTTTGACTGATCCATTTTGAACTACTTCAAAATCTTATCAAGGTATGTAATTATCGAAAGTCTTATCAAGCGTCTTGATCTATCTCTATAGATCTTGATGCCTAATATGTAAGCAGCTTCACCAAGGTCTTTCTTTGAAAAACTCCTTTCAAACACTCCTTTATGCTTTCCAGAAAATTCTACATCATTTCCGATCGACAATATGTCATTCACATATACTTATCAGAAAGGTTGTAGTGCTCCCACTCACTTCTTGTAAATACAGGCTTCACCGTAAGTCTGTATAAATCTATATGCTTTGATCAACTTTATCAAAGCGTATATTCCAACTCCGAGATGCTTGCACCAGTCCATAGATGGATCGCTGGAGCTTGCAAATTTTGTTAGCACCTTTAGGATTGACAAAACCTTCGGGTTGCATCATATACAATTTTTCTTTAATAAATCCATTAAAGAATGCAGTTTTGTTATCCATTTGCCAGATTTCATAAAATGCGGCAATTGCTAACATGATTCGGACAGACTTAAGCATCGCTACGGGTGAGAAAGTCTCATCGTAGTCAACTCCTTGAACTTGTCGAAAAACCTTTCACAACAAGTCGAGCTTTGTAAACAGTAACATTACCGTCAGTGTCGGTCTTCCTCTTGAAGATCCATTTATTTTTGATGGCCTGCCGATCATCGGGCAAGTCAACCAAAGTCCACACTTTGTTCTCATACATGGATCCCATCTCAGATTTCATGGCCTCAAGCCATTTTGCGGAATCTGGGCTCATCATCGCTTCCTCATAGTTCGTAGGTTCATCATGGTCTAGTAACATGACTTCCAGAACTAGGTTGCCGTACCACTCTGGTGCGGAACGTACTCTGGTTGATCTACGACGTTCAGCAGAAACTTGATCTGAAGTTTCATGATCATCATCATTAGCTTCCTCACTAATTGGTATAGGAATCACTGGAACTAGTTTCTGTGATGTTCCACTTTCCAATTCGGGAGAAGGTACAATTACCTCATCAAGTTCTACTTTCCTCCCACTCACTTCTTTCGAGAGAAACTCCTTCTCTAGAAAGGATCCACTCTTAGCAACAAAGACCTTGCCTTCGGATCTGTGATAGAAGGTGTACCCAATAGTTTCTTTTGGGTATCCTATGAAGATTTACTTCTCCGATTTGGGTTCGAGCTTATCATGTTGAAACTTTTTCACATAAGCATCGTAGTCCCAAACTTAAAGAAATGACAGCTTAGGTTTCTCATCAAACCATAGTTCATACGGTGTCATCTCCACGGATTTAGATGGTGCCCTATTTAACGTGAATGTAGCTATCTCTAATGCATAACCCCAAAAGCGATAGTGGTAGATCGGTAAGAGACATCATCGATCGCACCATATCTAATAAAGTACGGTTATGACGCTCGGACACACCATTACACTATGGTGTTCCAGGTGGCGTGAGTAGTGAAACTATTTCACATTGTTTTTACTGAAGGCCAAACTCGCTAACTCAAATATTTTACCTCTACGATCATATCGTAGAAACTCTTATTTTCTGTTAGGATGATTCTCCACTTCACTATGAAATTCTTTGAACTTTTCAAATGTTTCAGACTTGTGCTTCATTAAGTAGATATACCCATATCTGCTTAAATCATCAGTGAAGGTCAGAAAATAACGATACCTGCCGTGAGCTTCAACACTTATTGGTCCGCATACATCAGTATGTATGATTTCCAACAACTCTGTTGCTCGCTCCACAGTTCCGGAGAACGGAGTTTTAGTCATCTTGCCCATGAGTCATGGTTCGCAAGCACCAAGTGATTCATAATCAAGTGATTCTAGAAGTCCATCACTATGGAGTTTCTTCATGCGCTTTACACCAATATGACCTAAACGGCAGTGCCACAAATAAGTTGCACTATCATTATTAACCTTGCATCTTTTGGCTTCAATATTATGAATATGTGTATCACACGATCGAGATCCAACAAACCATTTTCATTGGGTGTATGACCATAGAAGGTTTTATTCATGTAAACAAAACAACAATTATTCTCTAACTTACATGAATAACTGTATTGCAATAAACATGATCAAATCATATTCATGCTCAACACAAACACCAAATAACACTTATTTAGTTTCAACACTAATCCCGAAAGTATAGGGAGTGTGCGATGATGATCATATCAATCTTGGAACTACTTCCAATACACATCGTCACTTCATCCTTTAACTAGTTTCTGTTCATTATGCAACTCCCATTTCGAGTTACTACTCTTTAGCAACCGAACAAGTATCAAATACCGAGGGGTTGCTATGAACACTAGTAAAATACACATCAATAATCTGTATATCAAATATACCTTTGTTCACTTTGCCATCCTTCTTATCCGCCAAGTATCTAGGGCATTTCCACTTCCAGTGACCATTTCCTTTGCAGTAGAAGCACTTAGTTTCAGGCTTGAGTTTAGCTTTGGGTTTCTTCATGGGAGTGACAACTTGCTTGTCATTCTTCTTGAAGTTTCCCTTCTATCCCTTTGCCCTTTACTTGAAACAAGTGGTCTGGTTAACCATCAACACTTGATGCTCTTTCTTGATTTCTACCTTCGCCGATTTCAGCATCGTGAAGAGCTCGGGAATTACTTTCGTCATCCCTTGCATATTATAGTTCATCACGAAGTTCTACTAACTTGGTGATAGTGTCTAGAGAACTTTGTCAATTACTATCTTATCTGGAAGATTAACTCCCACTTGATTCAAGCAATTGTACTACCCAGACAATCTGAGCACATGCTCACTGGTTGAGCTATTCTCCTCCATCTTGTAGGCAAAGTACTGTCAGAGGTCTTATACCTCTCGACACGGGCATGAGTATGAAATACTAATTTCAACTCTTGGAACATCTCATATGCTCCGTGGCGTTTCAAAACGTTTTTGAAGTCCCGGTTATAAGCCGTAAAGCATGGTGCACTAAACTATCAAGTAGTCATCATATCGAGCTTTTGTCAAAATGTTCATAACGTCTACATCTGCTCCTGCAATAGGTCTGTCACCTAGCGGTGCATCAAGGACATAATTCTTCTGTGCAGCAATGAGGATAATCCTCAGATCACGGAACAATTCCGCATCATTGCTACTAACATCTTTCAACTTAGTTTTCTCTAGGAACATATAAAAAAATAAACGGGGAGCAACATCGTGAGCTATTGATCTACAACATAGATATGCTAATACTACCAGGACTAAGTTCATGATAAATTAAAGTTCAATTAATCATATTACTTAAGAACTCCCACTTAGATAGACATCCCTCCGGTCATCTAAATGATCACGTGATCCAAATCAACTAAACCATGTCCGATCATCACGTGAGATGGAGTAGTTTCAATGATGAACATCTTATGTTGATCATATCTACTATATGATTCATGCTCGACCTTTCGGTCTCCAGTGTTCCGAGGCCATATCTGCATATGCTAGGCTCGTCAAGTTTAACCCGAGTATTCTGCGTGTGCAAAACTGGCTTACACCCGTTGTATTTGAACGTAGAGCTTATCACACCCGATCATCACGTGGTGTCTTGGCACGACGAACTTTCGCAACGGTGCATACTCAGGGAGAACACTTATACCTTGAAATTTAGTAAGGGATCATCTTATAATGCTACCGTCGTTCTAAGCAAAATAAGAAGCATAATAAGATAAACATCACATGCAATCAAAATATGTGACATGATATGGCCATCATCATCTTGTGCTTTTGATCTCCATCTCCAAAGCACCGTCATGATCACCTTCGTCACCGGCGCGACACCTTGATCTCCATCGTAGCATCGTTGTCATTTCGCCAACTATTGCTTCTACGACTATCGCTACCACTTAGTGATAAAGTAAAGCAATTACATGGCGATTGCATTTCATACAATAAAGCGACAACCATATGGCTCCTGCCAGTTGCCGATAACATTACAAAACATGATCATCTCATACAAAACCGTATAACTCATCATGTCTTGACCATATCACATCACAACATGCCCTGCAAAAACAAGTTAGACGTCCTCTACTTTGTTGTTGCAAGTTTTATGTGGCTGCTACGGGCTTAGCAAGAACCGTTCTTACCTACGCATACAAAACCACAACGATGTTTCGTCAAGTATGTGCTGTTTTAACCTTCACAAGGACCGGGCGTAGCCACACTTGATTCAACTAAAGTGAGAGAGACAGACACCCGCCAGTCACCTTTAAGCAACGAGTGCTCGTAACGGTGAAACCAGTCTCGTGTAAGCGTACGCGTAATGTCGGTCCGGGCCGCTTCATCTCACAATACCGCCGAAGCAAAGTATGACATGCTGGTAAGCAGTATGACTGGTATCGTCCACAACTCATTGTGTTCTACTCGTGCATATCATCTACGCATAGACCTGGCTCATGATGCCACTGTTGGGGAACGTAGTATTTTAAAATTTTCCTACGATCACGCAAGATCTATCTACCAGATGCATAGCAACGAGAGGGAAGAGTGTGTCTACGTACCCTCGTAGACCGGAAGCGGAAGCGTCAAGTGACGCGGTTGATGTAGTCGAACTTCTTCGCGATTCAACCGATCAAGCACCGAACGTACGGCACCTCCGCGTTCAGCACACGTTCAGCTTGATGACGTCCCACGAGCTCTTGATCCAGTTGAGCTTCACGGGAGAGTTTCGTCAGCACGACGGCGTGGTGACGGATATGATGTATTCACCGGCGCAGGGCTTCGCCTAAGCACCGCGACGGTATGACCGAGGTGTGTTTCTTTCTGTGGAGGGGGGCACCGCACACGGCTGGAACAATTCAACTTATGTGTCTTTGGGTGCCCCCCTGCCCCCGTATATAAAGGAGCAAGGGGGGAGGCCGGCCGGCCCTTGTTTGGTGCGGCTAGGGGTGCAATCCTACTAGGAATAGGATTGCAATCCTATTCCTAGTAGGAACCACCAAAGAAGGAAGAGAGGGAATAGGAAAAGAAGAAGAGGTGGCGCCCCCCAACTCCTAGGAACCCTAGGTGGGGCGCCGGCCAGCCCTATGGGCTGCCTCTCTCTTTTCCATAAGGCCCACTATGGACCATCCCCTTTCGTAGGGGGTTCCGGTAACCCCCTCCGGCAATCCCGTTAAATCCGAAACTTTTCCGCTATACTTCCGGTGTCCGAATATAGTCGTCCAATATATCAATCTTTATGTCTCGGACATTCCGAGACTCCTCGTCATGTCCGTGATCTCATCCGGGACTCCGAACTACCTTCGGTACATCAAAACTCATAAACTCATAATACCAATCGTCATCAAACGTTAAGCGTGCGGACCCTACGGGTTCGAGAACTATGTAGACATGACCGAGACTCATCTCCGGTCAATAACCAATAGCCGAACCTGGATGTTCATATTGGCTCCTACATATTCTACGAAGATCTTTTATCAGTCAGAACCGCATAACAACATACGTTGTTCCTTTTGTCAACGGTATGTTACTTGCCCGAGATTCGATCGTCGGTATCTCTATACCTAGTTCAATCTCGTTACCGGCAAGTCTCTTTACTCGTTCCGTAACACATCATCTCGTGACTAACTCATTAGTCTTTTGCTTGCAAGGCTTATTGTGATGTGTGTTACCGAGAGGGCCCAGAGATTCCTCTCCGACACTCGGAGTGACAAATCCTAATCTTGATCTATGCCAACACCACGAATACTTTCGGAGACACCTGTAGAGCATCTTTATGATCACCCAGTTACGTTGTGACGTTTGATAGCACACAAGGTGTTCCTACGGTATTCGGGAGTTGCATAATCTCATAGTCATAGGAACATGTACAAGTCATGAAGAAAGCAATAGCAGAAAAACTAAACGATCATAGTGCTATGCTAACGGATGGGTCTTGTCCATCACATCATTCTCCTAATGATGTGATCCCGTTGATCAAATGACAACTCATGTCTATGGCTAGGAAACATAGCCATCTTTGATCAATGAGCTAGTCTAGTAGAGGCATACTAGGGACATACTATTTTGTCTATGTATTCACACATGTATCAAGTTTCCGGTTAATACAATTCTAGCATGAATAAAAGACTTTTATCATGATATAAGGAAATACAAATAACATCCTTATTATTGCCTCTAGGGCATATTTCCTTCAGCACATGTGGGTCTGATGCAACTGAGAATTGGTGAGGTCCGAGCCTTCTGAGCTACCAATCTTTATCGCGCATGGATCCGAATCCTTCGCCTCGCTTGATGACGTGTGGGGTTGTGAGGGGCTTGGTTGGCCTACCTATTTACCCGGGCTTTGGTTGCGAGAATCCTTGCACAATGAATAAACAGTAACACACCCCCTTCACACACTGGCATGAATCCTTTTTTAGGGGGGGGGGGGCACTGGCCTGAATCCTTACACAATGAATAAAGGCAAACATTTCTAATCCATAGTCTGATCAGAAGCACCGCGTCGGACCGATTGACCATCGTCTATTCTAGCTGAATCCCACGGCCAATACTTCTCATCTCTTAGGTCGTTTTCAAAAAGAATAAGAAAAAAAACACAGAGCCTAATTACTAACAACCGCGCATCTGCCGGCATAATCCCTCCCGCTAATCACTCGCCCATCCATCCATCCCAAGACCCCCTCGCATGAACCTCCCTAGCTTGGCATCGACCACACTAATGGCCTTCTCTACGATTGTGCCGCCCATCCCGGTCAGGTTTGTTCCTCCGCTCCTCTCCACCTCATTGCCCAGATTCATTCCACTGCTCCTCCCTTTTTCCTCTCGGTCGATGCGCCCCCGGGAAACATTGCAGGTGCGCCTTCCTGGCATTATATGGCCAAGCCCAACTTTCCCTCTGTGATTGCTACTTCGACGGGTTACGTCCCATGTTGGAGTAGCACCAGAAGGCCGAACAACAAGCAGTCGACTGGTGTTCCCCTCTTTGAAGAGCCCCTGACCGGAGTTGAAGGTTAGTGTGTCGCTCACCCATGCAAGGAATATTTCCATTATCTGAAGCATTGTAGTTCTTGAGTTCTTTCTTCTCCGTCTCTTCGATTTATTAATCAGAGTTTGCTAACTCCGTCGCGTGTTTATGTACTCTAGTTGCAGGAAGCACATAAGAAGTTTTGAAGAAGCATCACATATGTCTGCATGGCAACAATGCAGGGGACAAGGTCCTCGCACTTTTGATTGCAGTGCATGTCACCGGCCGCGGTAGATGGTGTGGAGCTTACTGAGCATCATAGAAGCAAATTCTATATTTAGCGGAGACAGATGATCATCACCATCGAAGCACTCCCCTTGCTATTTTATATGTCATAGTTTTTATTTTTCTTTGTAATGGTAACAAATATATATTTGTATGGAAGCAATTCTTATAATCTATGAAAATAGTATCATAATGATTTGGAAGCAAAGTATATAAATCTCTCGAAGCAAAGCATCAATTTTGTTGCAAGAAGGCAAATTCTGAATTCTTTTGATTAAGATTCCTAATCCTATGGATGCAAATACTCATTTTCTTTGGATGCAAATTCCAAATCCTTTGGAAGAAATTTCTATTTATTCGGATGCAGATACCAGATTATTTGGAGAACAAGTTCCAATTTAATTTGTTTGTAAGAGTCTGTAACAATGGTAGAAAATATGTTTCAAATTCCAAATTCTATGGATGCAAATACTCATTTCTTTGGATGCAAATTCCAAATTCTGTGGAAGCAAATTCCTATTTATTCTGATGCAGATACCAGATTCTGAGCACAAGTTCCAATTTAATTTGTTTAAAGAGTCTGTAACAATGGTTAAAAAGATGTTTGATGGAAGCATGTATTTGTAATTTTGGAAGCAATGCGTCTGCATTGAGCTCAGACGATGCAAAATAAATTGTCATGTTCGACTAACTGAAATAATATACAGTTGTTGTGGAAGCAAATTTGCTAGCCGGTAGAAGAAAAATGAATTGTTATGCTTCCACTATTTTTTTTGAGAATCGTTATGCTTCCAGTATTAATAATAGAACATGAATGCATCAGATGCACTCGGTTTGCCACATAGCACCATTTCACATACTGCAGATTTTGAAGCAATCCTAAAAAAGGCACCGATTTATGCATAGGAACCATCAATTTATATGGAAGCAAGCTACATATCATACTACAAACCTACATTAAAAGGACTAGCAATCAACCTGCTGAAATCCAGCGGCGGAATCACAGGTAATCAGCATTAACTTGTTTCAGTTTTGGGAACATTAAATGGGGAAGGTGCCTTGCTTAGGCTAGTTGTAATGGGGAGTATCATATTGTAGTATCATGCTATGATACTAGTGTATGATACTACATCCGTAATGCATAGTATCATATGTTGGTATCATAGAGTAGTACATTTATTGGCATGCATGACACAAAGTAGCACATCATTTAATATGATACGGTATCATGATATGATACTCAAGCCTCTCTTTCTTCATTTAATTTCATGCCACCTCACCAAAATTGCTTAGTTGGCATGCATGATACTACCTATGATACTCCCATTACGGGCAGCCTTATCCAACGGGTGCATGGAATCCAATCCAACGCCTCTCCACTGGTATGATAAAATGCTAGGCATCAGTAGTCTGATGCCTAGTGGTTCCCATGAATAAACAGTAACCGGCAAGCATGGTCCATGATTAAAGAGGGCTACTTATAGTGATTAAAGAGGGATGATAGGCATCAAGGAGCCAAACTAACTCGAGGGAAACAGACGGGTAGTTCCAAAAGGAGCATACCCACCTTAACCACCCATCAAGACACTGACTCCGAACCGAGTTCATCACCAGCCAGAACATCGTTGAGATAGCCAGTTGGGGTCCTGGTAGGTCGTTCCCCACCACAAATGCATGTACCGGATCGCATAGCACATAAGTTGTAAACGGAGGATGGAAGGTAGCTGTGGCGACTCGGGCGACCCGAGGACGCCGCGCGCCTCCTCGTCTCCTGCGCCCCCCGCCGCCGCCCCGTCCCTAGCCGCCCCTCTGTGGCCTGCCTCCGCGTCCGCGCTGGCCCTCATCCTGCTGGTGGTGACGCCCCCTCTGCCCGTCAGCCCCGCGCCGCCCCGAGTCCGATGGTCCGACCTGCTGGACGACGAGGCGGAGTTGCCCCCCGGTGACCGGCCCGGCTTGTCCCCCCTCCCGTGCCCATGATCGCGCTGCCCCACCGCGTGTGGTTACCGGCCCGGCCTCCCGCGGGAGCGCTGGTGCCCATGACCCGCGACCGGCGCCGCTGATCCGCCCGACGAGCTTGTCTCGTGCGGCGAGGGCCGAAGGCTCTACCTTGCGGAGGGGGCGGATTCCCCGCCGTCGCTCCTGGGTGATGCCGACTGGTCGGAGCAGGGCGCCGCCCGCTCGACCAGGCGGGCCGTGCCCTCCCCGCCCGTCCCCCTCCCATCACCATGTCGTAGTCCTACCATCCTCGGCAGCGGCTTCCCGGGGCCCGTCCTCCGGCGATCTTCGTTTCGCCCCTTCATCGCAGCTTTCGGCTCCTCCAACTTCCGGTTCCGGTCTTCCTCCTCCCCCTGTCTGCTCTGGCCGGTTGCTCATCGCGTATCCGCTCCGGCGAGGGTGGTGGCGGCGACGACGACTCGGCATGGGGAAACCCTGTCCGTCCCCGCCCCCCCGGTCGCGTGCCTCCTTGATGGCGGGCCGGGGCATCCTTGGCCGCGGCCCGGCTTCCCCCTCCCCGCACGGCCCACAGCTGGGCCAGCTCGGGTGGACCGTGGCCCGCCCCCCCCACTCCTTGCTCCCTGCTTTGTTGGGCCAGACCCAATGGGCCGCGGTCCAGCTCCGGACCTTCCCGCGTGCCCTAGGCCCACTCCGCGGGCTCTGGGGATTTGGCCCCCTATGGCTTCCCAGTGCAACTGTCTCCCCTCTCAGCCGCCACCCTCCCCTCGTCTCCCCGCCCACCATCACCGGCGCCCCTGCTCGTCGCTCCCTCCCCCCTTCGGCCGACCTTTCCCCTCCCCCCCCGCTCCGGCCATGACCAGGGAGTGGGAGGACGGCGAGGCTCGCCGCAAACGCCAGTATGATACCGTCGGGACCCTCCACGCCCCTCCCCCGATGCGCTCCATCGTGAGGATGACCTCCGGCACGAGCTGCGCGACCGGGAGGCGCGTCGGGAGGACCGGCGTTCCCCGGGCCGCTTTGACCGCCGCGGGCCTTCCCGCTCCCCCTCCCGCTTCCGGTGACTGGCGGTCGCCCCGTCGCCGCTCACCGTCGCCCGTGCGTCGCCGGGGCCGTAACCCGTCGCTGACCCGCCCTCCTTCGCGCTCCTCCCCGCCTCGCCAGGTGGCCCCTCCGGCGCCTGCCCCGCCACACAAATATGTGCCTCCCCACACCGCGGTCTCCGCCCCCCAATCGGGCTCTCTGGCCGGGGCCGGTCCCAACCGTGGCCGCCAAGGCGCGGGTCGCAAGAAGAAGTGGCGCCAAGCCCGTCCTCCGACTTCCCTGGCCGTCGCGGCCGCTGGTTCCGCCGCGGCGTCGGGCCCCGTCTCCGGCCGTCCCTCACCTCCCTGCTTCAACTGCGGGGAGGGAGGCCATGGTCAAGTCAACTGCCCCAACCCGCCCTGCTGCTACATCTGCAAGGACCCAGACCACCCAGCGCTGCTCTGCCCCGACAGGCCCCTAACCGACGAGCTCCGGATGTACGAGCACATGATTGAGGGGTTGGGATTCTTCCATATTGAGCTCCCCGACCTCGCTCCCCGACTCTCTCCCTCCAGGCCATCGTGATGGTGGTGGATGGTGTGGCTTCGCCCGAGATGATTGAGGCTGAGCTGAACCACCTGTACCGTCGTCAGTGGGACTGGCAGGTCACCCCGACTTCCGGGTCGGTGTTCTCCGTGATCTTTCCTGACGCCCTCAGGCACGGTTACGCAACTCGCAACGATCAGATCACTCTCGCCCTCAACAAGATCGTCGTCGACATCTCCGAGCCGATCCTCGAGCCCAAGGAGGTGGTGGTGCTGGACACGGCATGGATTCTCATCGCCGGCCTCCCCGACATTACGAGGTCCGAGCGGGTCATCCGCCAGATGTCTCCCTCCGTAAGGAGGAGGTCCGGGTCAAGCTCAAGTGCCTGGACTCCTCCCAGCTTCATGCTACCATCCGGGTCTTCTTCAACGACCAGGGCTTCGACCTGCGGATCTCTCCTGAGCCCCCTAACCACGTGGGCCGCCCTCGCTTCTCCGACGACGGTCCTCCTGGGGGTGGTGTAGGTGGAGACTACCGTGGACGCCACCACCGTCGCACCGCCCGCTCAGATGACGAAGAGGCCTCAGAGGAGAGCCACTCCCGGTCCCCCTCTCCTGACCCTCGCGCTCTGTCCCCGGATCAGGGGGCGGCAGGTCGGGCTCGGTCCTCGACGCCCGGGGCACCGGTGGGCTCTCCGGCCGGCCTCTCGGATGAGAGCGACATGTCTAGTGTCGGCTTGCTCGTCATCGCTGCCTCCTCTCCACGCTCCCCGACTGCCTCTCCACAGATCCTTGCCTCCTTTGAGCCGGCTGCGCCATCTCATCTGCCGGTCTCTCCGGCCCCCCACCCTCCCTGCCCAAAGCGGGACCCGTGGCCGTGGCGGACCCGGTTCCAGTCCTGACCCCGGCGGAGGCTTCGCCCGTGCCCCCTCCATCCGCCTAGGACGTGGGCCCCGTTGGGGTGGTGGACACGGCCCCTCCTGAGCCGGCCGGCCCCACCCCCTGCGCTCCCTGCTGCGATGACGTCTCCGACCGCTGCTCCACCTATGACACCCCGAGACCGGTGCGCCAGGTGTCAGTCAGTTATTCGTCGTCGCTGCCATGTCATCTGCTTGCGTGTTGCATCTTGCCATGTCATCGTGTGTGTTGCATCAGTATGTTTCCAAAACTTTCATCCGCCCGAGCCCCCTCGTCCTTTCCGTTGTCCGTTCTCAACCCAGATACACTTGCACGTGCCCGCGGCACCTCCGAATATTTATTTTGTGAGTGGCCGGAAAACGTTCTCGGAATGGGGTGAAACTTGGCATGTGGTCTTATTATAGTGTAGACAGGCCGCCTGCCAAATTTCATCACATTCGGAGTCCGTTTGATAGCCTAACGGATATATATAGCGGCACTAGTCGTCGGTTTAAACGTCGGACGTTTTCGGTCTCCGAAAACCTCCGCGGGCCTCTTCTCTACTCTCCCCACAACCCCTCCTACACAGCCCACTACCTAACCTAGGCCATCCTACCTCACCTCGCGATCGGATCCGTCGGATCGCGATCGGAGGGCTCGAAACACCCCTAAACACCCCCTAACCCTAGTTTTGTCTATATATAAACACCCCCATGCCAAATTTGGCATTTCCTAACCTTCTTCCTCCTCCTCCTCAGATTCCGTGCACAGCCAACCCCCTCCTCCTTCAATCTGGCGCCCTCCACCTCACTTCTACCACTTGGCAGCGCGCCACTGGCTCCCAGCCGCCACCTCAGCCGCCTGCGGCCTATGGACGAGCGCCACGTCACGCCTCAGCCTCTCCAGCGCCTCCATCCGCCAGGCCCGCGGGGAGCCCGCCCCGGGCCGCGACCGGGCCCCGCCGGGACCGAGCTCCCCAGCTCCTCCCGCTGCTCCTTCTTCAGCGCCCCGCCGCCGGTCGCCGTTCCCCGCCGCCGTGCGCCCTACAGCCCGCCGCCGTGCGCCCTACACTCCGCCGCCCCGCCTCTACAGATCTGAGCGCTGCCACCGAATCGCTTCTTCCCGCCGGCGACCACGCAGCCGCGGGTCCTCGCCGTCGCCGGAATGGCCCCGGGGACCAGATCCGCTCGGATCTGGTTTGGTTCCACCTCTTAGGCGCCTCTCCGGCGCCTCCCTACGCCGCCGCCGCGCCGGAAGCTCCCCGTCGTCGACCCTGGCAAAATCGGGCCGGCGCCGTCCCAGATCCACCGCCCGATCCGCTCCGCCTCCTGTGCCTCTGGCCGGTGGGTCCGCGCCACCTGCCACCGACGGACGTGTCCGGGAGGAGCCCGGACATGTCCGCCTTTCCCCTTCTGTGCCACTGCCACGCGGGCCCCGTTCATCGGACGTGTCCGCCGGGACACGGACATGTCCGTTTCCCCGAGGTCCTTTTTCCTCTAAGTCTTTTTCTGTCAGCATTTTATTGCATCTTTGAGTGCGTGTAAATAATTGCGTGTGTGTCCAAATTGAGTGAATGATATGTCAAAATGATCGTGGTGATATGCTCTACACTTTGTTCCATTGTGCCATGGCTGTTTGACCTCATCTAGATGTCTTAATCATCATGACAAGAGTGCTACTTGATATAAACTGCTGCTACTTGTTATTTTCATGCCATGTTTGAGATGTGATAACTTGGTGCATGTTTATCCAAATGAAGCAAATGATATGTCAAAATGTTCATCATGAGATGCTCTACATGTTTGGTTGCTATAGCATGCATGTTAGAGTTCATATTGCCATGTTTATCTCTGTTGCAAAAGTGCATGTGGCGGTTAGGTTTTGTAACTTGTTATGAGATGCTGATTTCATTTGCTCTTTGCTATTGATGTGTTTGTCCTCATGCCACATGTCTAGATGTTTTAGAATCTCCATCATATGGTCTTTGCTGTGGTGCATTTTACTTTCCATGATATGCCTTGTGTTGACTTAAACATGCTTGTAAACATGCCATGTTGTTATTGTTGTTTTATACTTAGTGAAAAAAGTGCTAAGTCTGGAATCTGTAATAACCTGATGCTATGTTTGCTTGATGCCCTAGGCAAATCCATGTTAGTTTTGGGGTGGCCATTGATCATTCCTTGTTGTACATGTTGTTGTCTATCCATCCATGTCCTCACTTGCTCATTTGGGTTGCTGTAGCTTATTTAATTCTTGCTCCCAAGTTGCTATAAAATATTATTGTCAGGATTTTATTGTCATGATCAAAATGTTGTAGCTTGTTGCTATTGATCCATGCCTCCTATGAAGTTGATCCAATGGAGTTGTTTGCTGTAGGATATGTCTACTTCATATCCATGCCTCTTGCTAACATGTTTGGGTGTTTTAGCTTATATTTACCTTGCTCCAAAGTTGCTATGTGGCTGTTAACTTCAGTTTGTTGTTATATTTTGTATCATGTGTATCTTTTAGCCCGTTGCTCCGTTTTGAGTGTGCCCTATATGAAACTTGTGTGATTTTGCATGTAGATTCATAATATCATATTGTTTTCATGTTTGGAGTGAGTTTGCTTGATGTTTGGGTGCATCTTGCACCGTTGCCTTGCTTGTCTTGTTTTGCACATATCTTCTAGGCCGTAGCTCCGAATTAAACAAACTTTATATGAAACCTGACTAGAATTTCTTGATCTGGACTAATTTCAAACTATGCATATGAGAGCCTACCGGGTTTGTTATATGTAGTTTCCGGCCTCTTTTAAACTTGTTGACTTGTGTTGTTTTTGAGTGCTTCCTGCCTTGCCATGTTTTGCATCATATATAGAATTGTCTTGCATCCTACTTGGTTGAGCATATTGTCATGTTCTTGTGTTGTTTTCCTGTGCTTCCTACCTCGCCATGTATTGCTTCCTGTATAGACTTGTCATGCATCATACCTTGCCATGTATTGCATCATATATAGACTTGTGTTGTTTTCCTGTGCTTCCTACGTTGCCATGTATTGCTTCCTGTATAGACTTGTCATGCATCATACCTTGCCATGTATTGCATCATATATAGACTTGTGTTGTTCTTGTGTGCTTCCTACCTTGCCATGTATTGCATCATATATAGACTTGTCTTGCATCATACTTGCTTGAGCATATTGTCATGTTGTTGTGTTGTGTGTTTACTGTATTGCTTGCTTCTTCTCGTAAGTGCTTGTTCCGTTGCGACCGTGAGGATTCGTTCGTCTACTCGTGGTTCGTCTTCAAGGCTTCTTCTTCGTCTTTTTCAGGGATCCGTTCTTCTTCCTTGCGGGATCTCAGGCAAGATGACCATACCCTTGGATACCTTTACTATCATTGCCTTTGCTTAGTTGTCTCGATGCTATCGTTATATGTCGCGCTACCCATCATTATTGTCAGCCCCTCTCCTTGTTGCCATGAAACCTCTAACCTTTGAAACCTTCCTAGCAAAACCATTGTTTGGCTATGTTACCCGCTTGCTCAGCCCCTCTTATAGTGTTGTTAGTTGCAGGTGAAGATGAAGATCGTTCCAGGTGGGAACTTGTTGTTGGAATATCACAATATCTATTATTATTATTAACACACCTCTATACTGGGCATGGGTGGAAGGCTTAGCCTTTTGCTCGGTGTTTTGTTCCACTTAAGCCACCTTAGGAGCCGATAAACCGGCATTATGTTCCTTGATTTTGCGTTCCTTACACGGTTGGGTATATGGGGACCCCTTGACAGTTCGTCCTTGAATAAAACTCCTGCAGCAAGGCCCAACATTGGTTTTAATTTGCTCATAATAATAACTTAATTAATTAATTAATTGCATAGGGAGTTAGCGCTACCCGTGGATTCTTTACATAGCAGGGGGGCCGGTGCTGATGGTGTTGGTCCCAAACGGGCGGACTGCGGGACCGCCTCGGGGAAACTCGAGGTATATGGCTCCTGTAGGATGTCCCATCCGCTCGTGGCCTGAGACGAGATACGCGCGGCTACTATCAGGGTGTCGACACGCCGGGAGGTCTTGCTAGACTTGTTTTACCATTGTCGAAATGTCTTGTGCACCGGGATGCCGGGCCTGATCGGATTTCCCTAAGATAAGGGGTAATAATTATTATTACTTCAGCTGATCGTGGGAGCTTGTGATGGGCTAAGTTGGGACACCCCTGCAGGGTTATGATCTTTCGAAAGCCGTGCCTGCGGTTATATGGCAGATTGGAATTTGTTAATGTCCGGTTGTAAAAACTTGACAGAGGATCTGAAGTAAAACACACAACTGTGTGAGTAACCGTGACTGTCTCTTTTCACTTTGAGAAGAGAACACGGTGGGGTTATGTTTGACTCATAGGTAGTTCAGGATCTTTAGCGATCATTACTAGTCTGCGACCGTTTGCGTAGATGCTCATCTTATTCTTGTACTCGTAAGTTAGCCACCATATTTTGCTTAGCCGCTGCTGCAACCCTCACCACTTTACCTCTTCCTACCCATTAAGCTTTGATAGTCTTGTTACCCATGGTTATGGGATTGCTGAGTCCTCGTGGCTCACAGATACTACAACAACAGTTGCAGGTGCAGGTTTCCGATGTCTTGACGTGAGAGCGATGATCGTTGTGTTTGTAGTTCTGTCTTCTTCTTCTTCTTCAGTCTTGGGTTAGGTTCCGGGTCGGCAGCTGGGATAGCAGATGGATGTCGTTATTCTTTTCATGTTTGCATCTGTAGTCGGATGCTTTGTATTGATGTTGTTGTACTCTTGTGACTTGTATGTATTGTTGTATCCCCCATGTATGTATGTAATGGTACGATGTAATGATATCCATCTTGCTAAGCGCCCGAAATGCGGTTGTGCCCCAATCACGTAAGTGTCACGTGATCGGGATAGAATCGCATCTTGGGCCTGACAAGTTGGTATTAGAGCCTCGACCGACCATAGGAGCCCCCTTGATTGATCGTAGCTTGGCCGTTGTCGAGTCTAGCAGAATTTTTTTTCGGAGTCTAGTTATATCGGAGAGTAGGAATTCTTTTACTCCTCTGCCCCTTCCTCGCTCTGGTGAGGAATCTTGACATAGGTGTTTTGAATTACTCCTCTTCCCCTTCAATTTTTTTAGGATTACGCGGTTAGTTTTCGTTCGTCACGTTGTTAGTTCTTTCATCTGGTGCATCTCTCGTCAAGTGTTTTGACATCTTCTTCTTTACAAGTTCAATCCTCGGTTCTTTCCAACCGATGTTGTTTTCCTCGTCCGCAGTTGTCTTTCTTTTCCCACCCGCCCACCCTTTTGCTTCTTGGAACCAGAGTCCTTAATCGAGTATCCATCCTACTCGTGTGAAGTCTTTGTATTCCTTTCCTCAGTTATTTCAACTGGTGAATTCTCGTCTAGCTCGTCATCATTCTTCTCTTTTCTTCTCGGATGAATTCTTCTCTCGTTTGATATTTCTTCATCTCTTTTCTTCTCCGGTGGGTTCAACTCAAGTATTCGGGGATGTTTATATTCTTTTCCCTCGGCTCAGATATTCCCCTTGCTCGTTACCTCTCGCCATTTAATTAGTCCGGAGTTCCGAAGACATCTCAGGAGATTTCGTCTGTGTTCAAATTAATTCGAGGTGGTCACCTCACTCGAGTCAATCAATCATTCCGGTGCATTATCTTCTTTTTCAATAAATTCTCAACGGTGTTTTCTCTTTGGTGGGCTCATAACCCACAGGTCTTTCCCAGGATCTTACCCGACTCTTCTAATTTTTCCCGGAGTTTTCCCAAATTCTTTTCAAGTGTGACGTAAGTATGGATTCCATCAGTCACGTGCCTTCCGAAGTTCGTTTTCAATTCTTTTCATCGTTGGTTCAACCTTTCTTCGTTTCATTCGTCCGGAGCATTTCATGAAGTCTTTTCTTTGTGTTCCTCTGAAGGCCATCATTCCAGAAGATTTCTTCGTTCTTAGTTTTCAACTTCGTCCTCCAAATATTCTTCATCGATGCCTCTTCGTTCGTCTCACATTCTTTCCGGTGCTTCCTTCAAGTATTCTTTAAGCAGTTCACGATCTCTTCGTTCTCGTCATTCAAATTTCCCCAAGTGCTTTATTCTTCCCGGCGATTCATCGTATTCACTCAATTTCAATTCTTCACGGTGGCTTGTCCTCTTGCATCGTTCAATTTCATTCCTTACGGTGGTCATTCTCGTTCTTCACTCGATTTTAATTCTTCCCAGTGGTTTGTTCTTTTCTTCACTCGGTTTCAATTCCTTACGGTGGTTCGCTAAAGAGTTCTTTTCCGGTGTTATCATATCAATCCATTCTTTTTATTCCAATCTTACCGGTGGTTCATGAAGACTTTCTCGAGTTCGCGATATATCCCTCGTTAATCCATTTCATCGAGTATAAGTAGTATGTGAATCCATTGTTCATCAATTTAATTGATGGAGGATACACATAACATAATTCTTATTCTTTTCACCAAGTTGTGCAGTTCCTTCCTTCGGAGTTTATTCTTGATGAATAAATTCTAATTCCAAGTCCTTTCATCTTTTCTTTCCGGAGTCCTTATTTTATCGGCTATCTCGTCGGAACCCCGTCTAATCATCGCAAGGCTTTATTCTTATTCTTTTCATTCTCAATTTTGATTCATCATCCTTTTGTTACCGGAGTTCCTCTTGGGGGTTCATCACGATTAAATTCATTCTTCAAATATTCTTCTAATTCTCCTGGAGCAGCTCAAACTTTATTCTTCTTGCATCCCGAGATGCAAATAATTCTACGTATTCTTTTGAAATGGAGTTTTGCATTTCTTTCTTCATTCTCATCTATTCAACCTTTTGGTTGCGGCATAATTCACCTCAAATTTTGAGATGATTAAATAAGTCCACAACAAGCTTATTATTTTGTTGTTGATTTTTTTAACAACTCCGTTCATCCTTTCTTCGCAAGGATGCTTGCATTCATTCCTGGTGGTACTTGTTGCTCTCTTATCCGTTCTTTATTCTGTTCTTTTAATTATTCCAGAGGCATTTTCTTGTTCAACTCGTCATGGATTGTTTCATATTCTCAAGTTTGTGTCTCATTCCATTCATGTTCAACCGGTGTGCTATTTTCTTTCAGTTTCAACCGGAGTGCTTCCCGATTTCCTTCGGGGATATTTCTTTCTATCTCTTATTAACCGGAGTGGTGTCGAAGTCATTCGAGTTCCTTCAGCTCTTGTTTCATATCCTTCAACCTTTTGGGTTCACGTCATATTCCTTCTTCCATTTGTCTAACGAAGTCTTTGCAACTTCGTTCATCTCCATTATGTTCTTTCTTTCGAGTTGTTCAACCCCTCAATCTTCTTTGGCTTCACTCTTTTGACCTCGAAGAACTTGTTCTTCCTTTTTCCCTTCCGTCTCGTTCCTAAGATCTCGGGACAAGATCTCTTGTTAGTAGGGGAGTGTTGTGACACCCCGAGACCGGTGCGCCAGGTGTCAGTCAGTTATTCGTCGTCGCTGCCATGTCATCTGCTTGCGTATTGCATCTTGCCATGTCATTGTGTGTGTTGCATCAGCATGTTTTCAAAACTTGCATCCTCCCGAGCCCCCTCGTCCTTTTCGTTGTCTGTTCTGAGCCCAGACACACTTGCACGTGCCCACGGCACCTCCGAATATTTATTTTGTGAGTGGCCGGAAAACGTTCTTGGAATGGGGTGAAACTTGGCATGTGGTCTTATTATAGTGTAGACAGCCCGCCTGCCAAATTTCAACGCATTCGGAGTCCTTTTGATAGCCCAACGGATATATATAGCGGCACTAGTCGCCGGTTTAAACGTCGGACGTTTTCGGTCTCCGAAAACCTCCGCGGGCCTCTTCTCTACTCTCCCCACAACCCCTCCTACACAGCCCACTACCTAACCTAGGCCATCCTACCTCACCTCGCGATTGGATCTGTCGGATCGCGATCGGAGGGCTTGAAACACCCCTAAACACCCCCTAACCCTAATTTTGTCTATATATAGACACCCCATGCCAAATTTGGCATTTCCTAACCTTCTTCCCCCTCCTCCTCAGATTCCGTGCGCAGCCAACCCCCTCCTCCTTCAATCTGGCGCCCTCCACCTCACTTTTGCCACTTGGCAGCGCGCCACTGGCTCCCAGCCGCCACCTCAGCCGCCTGCGGCCTATGGACGAGCGCCACATCACGCCTCAGCCTCTCGAGCGCCTCCAGCCGCCAGGCCCGCGGGGAGCCCGCCCCGGGCCGCGACCGGGCCCCACCGAGCCCGAGCTCCCCAGCTCCTCCCGCTGCTCCTCCTTCAGCGCCCCGCCGCCGGTCGCCGTTCCCCGTCGCCGTGCGCCCTACAGCCCATCGCCGTGCGCCCTACACTCCACCGTCCCGCTCCTCAACCGTCGCGCTGCCTGTGCAGATCTCCGTGCCGCCGCCGAATCGCTTCTTCCCACCAGCGACCACGCAGCCGCGGGTCTTCGCCGTCGCCGGAATGGCCCCGGGGACCAGATTCGCTCGGAACCGGTCAGGTTCCACCTCTCAGGCGCCTCTCCGGCGCCTCCCTACGCCGCCGCCGTGCCGGAAGCTCCCCGTCGTCGACCCTGGCCAGATCGGGCTGGCGCCGTCCCAGATCCACCGCCCGATCCGCTCCGCCTCCTGTGCCTTTGGCCGGTGGGTCCGCGCCAGCCGCCACCGACGGACGTGTCCGGGAGGAGCCCGGACATGTCCGCCTTTCCCCTTCTGTGCCACTGCCACGCGGGCCCCGTTCGTCGGACGTGTCCGCCGGGACACGGACATGTCCGTTTCCCCGAGGTCCTTTTTCCTCTAAGTCTTTTTCTGTCAGCATTTTATTGCATCTTTGAGTGCCTGTAAATAATTGCGTGTATATCCAAATTGAGTGAATGATATGTCAAAATGATCGTGGTGATATGCTCTACACGTTGTTCCATTGTGCCATGGCTGTTTGACCTCATCTAGATGTCTTAATCATCATGACAAGAGTGCTACTTGATATAAACTGCTGCTACTTGTTATTTTCATGCCATGTTTGAGATGTGATAACTTGGTGCATGTTTATCCAAATGAAGCAAATGATATGTCAAAATGTTCATCATGGGATGCTCTACATGTTGGTTGCTATAGCATGCATGTTAGAGTTCATATTGCCATGTTTATCTTTGTTGCAAAAGTGCATGTGGCTGTTAGGTTTTGTAACTTGTTATGAGATGCTGATTTCATTTGCTCTTTGCTATTGATGTGTTTGTCCTCATGCCACATGTCTAGATGTTTTAGAATCTCCATCATACGGTCTTTGCTGTGGTGCATTTAACTTTTCATGATATGCCTTGTGTTCACTTAAACATGCTTGTAAACATGCCATGTTGTTATTGTTGTTTTATACTTCGTGAAAAAACTGCTAAGTCTGGAATCTGTTATAACCTGATGCTATGTTTGCTTGATGCCCTAGGCAAATCCATGTTAGTTTTGGGGTGGCCATTGATCATTACTTGTTGTACATGTTGTTGTCTATCCATCCATGTCCTCACTTGCTCATTTGGGTTGCTGTAGCTTATTTAATTCTTGCTCCCAAGTTGCTATAAAATATTACTGTCAGGTTTTTATTGTCATGATCAAAATGTTGTAGCTTGTTGCTATTGATCCATGCCTCCTATGAAGTTGATCCAATGGAGTTGTTTGCTGTAGGATATGTCTACTTCAGATCCATGCCTCTTGCTAACATGTTTGGGTGTTTTAGCTTATATTTACCTTGCTCCAAAGTTGCTATGTGGCTGTTAACTTCAACTTATTGTTATATCTTGTATCATGTGTATCTTTTAGCCCGTTGCTCCGTTTTGAGTGTGCCCTATATGAAACTTGTGTGATTTTGCATGTAGATTCATACTATCATATTGTTTTCATGTTTGGAGTGAGTTTGCTTGATGTTTGGGTGCATCTTGCACCGTTGCCTTGCTTGTCTTGTTTTACTCATATCTTCTAGGCCGTAGCTCCGAATTAAACAAACTTCATATGAAACTTGACTAGAATTTCGTGTAGATTATCATGGTGCATGTTAAATTGCTGTTTAACAACTTTAACTTAAGGTTTTTTCATATCTGGACTAATTTGAAACTATGCATATGAGAGCTTACCGGGTTTGTTATATGTAGTTTCCGGCCTCTTTTAAACTTGCTGACTTGTGTTGTTTTTGAGTGCTTCCTGCCTTGCCATGTTTTGCATCATATAGAATTGTCTTGCATCCTACTAGGTTGAGCATATTGTCATGTTCTTGTGTTGTTTACCTGTGCTTCCTACCTTGCCATGTACTGCTTCCTGTATAGACTTGTCATGCATCATACCTTGCCATGTATTGCATCATATATAGACTTGTGTTGTTTTCCTGTGCTTCCTACCTTGCCATGTATTGCTTCCTGTATAGACTTGTCATGCATCATACCTTGCCATGTATTGCATCATATATAGACTTGTGTTGTTCTTGTGTGCTTCCTACCTTGCCATGTATTGCATCATATATAGACTTGTCTTGCATCATACTTGCTTGAGCATATTGTCATGTTCTTGTGTTGTGTGTTTACCGTATTGCTTGCTTCTTCTCGTTAGTGCTTGTTCCGTTGCGATCGTGAGGATTCGTTCGTCTACTCGTGGTTCGTCTTCAAGGCTTCTTCTTCGTCTTCTTCAGGGATCCGTTCTTCTTCCTTGCGGGATCTCAGGCAAGATGACCATACCCTTGGATACCTTTAATATCATTGCCTTTGCTTAGTTGTCTCGATGCTATCGTTATATGTCGCGCTACCCATCATTATTGTCAGCCCCTCTCCTTGTTGCCATGAAACCTCTAACCTTTGAAACCTTCCTAGCAAAACCATTGTTTGGCTATGTTACCCGCTTGCTCAGCCCCTCTTATAGCATTGTTAGTTGCAGGTGAAGATGAAGATCGTTCCAGGTGGGAACTTGTTGTTGGAATATCACAATATCTATTATTATTATTAACACACATATATACTGGGCATGGGTGGAAGTCTTGGCCTTTTGCTCGGTGTTTTGTTCCACTCATGCCAACTTAGGAGCCGATTAACCGGCATTATGTTCCTTGATTTTGCGTTCCTTACACGGTTGGGTATATGGGGACCCCTTGACAGTTCGTCCTTGAATAAAACTCCTGCAGCAAGGCCCAACATTGGTTTCAATTTGCTCATAATAACAACTTAATTAATTAATTAATTGCATAGGGAGTTAGTGCTACCCGTGGATTCTTCTACATAGCAGGGGGGCCAGTGGTGATGGTGTTGGTCCCAAACGGGCGGACTGCGGAACCGCCTCGGGGAAACTCAAGGTATCTGGCTCCTGTAGGATGTCCCATCCGGTCGTGGCCTGAGACGAGATACGCGCGGCTACTATCAGTGTGTCGGCATGCCGGGAGGTCTTGCTAGACTTGTTTTACCATTGTCGAAATGTCTTGTGCACTGGGATGCCGAGCCTGATCGGATTTCCCTAAGATAAGGGGTAATAATTATTATTACTTGAGCTGATCGTGAGAGCTTGTGATGGGCTAAGTTGGGACACCCCTGCAGGGTTATGATCTTTCGAAAGCCGTGACCACGGTTATGTGGCAGATTGGAATTTGTTAATGTCCGGTTGTAGAAAACTTGACAAAGGATCCGAAGTAAAACACACAACTGTGTGAGTAACCGTGACTGTCTCTTTTCACTTTGAGAAGAGAACACGGTGGGGTTATGTTTGACTCGTAGGTAGTTCAGGATCTTTAGCGATCATTACTAGTTTGCGACCGTTTGCGTAGATGCTCATCTTATTCTTGTACTCGTAAGTTAGCCACCATATTTTGCTTAGCCGCTGCTGCAACCCTCACCACTTTACCTCTTCCTACACATTAAGCTTTGATAGTCTTGTTATCCATGGTTATGGGATTGCTGAGTCCTCGTGGCTCACAGATACTACAACAACAGTTGCAGGTGCAGGTTTCCGATGTCTTGACGTGAGAGCGATGATCGTTGTGTTTGGAGTTCTTTCTTCTTCTTCTTCTTCTTCTTCTTCAGTCTTGGGTTAGGTTCCGGGTCGGCAGCCTGGGATAGCGGATGGATGTCGTTGTTCTTTTCATGTTTGCATCTGTAGTCGGATGCTTTGTATTGATGTTGTTGTATTCTTGTGACTTGTATGTATTGTTGTATCCCCCATGTATGTATGTAATGGTACGATGTAATGATATCCATCTTGCTAAGCGCCCGAAATGCGGTTGTGCCCCAATCACGTAAGTGTCACGTGATCAGGATAGAATCGCATCTTGGGCCTCACACCACCCGCTCCGCTCCTCCTGGGATGCTCCTCGCTGGAGCCCTTGCCGACAGTCAGGTTGGCTCTGGAGGCATGCGGGGAGGCGCGTGTGAACACCTCGGTGGCTGCTCCCCCTCCCCCCGTGCTCTGCGGCCTACTCTCGGCGTGGAAGGTCGACCTCTCCCCAGTGACGGCCTCCCGCCGTAGTGCTCAGCTCGACGCGGCCCGCCCGGATGGTAGCCTCGCTCTACCCATCCCCGCGCGGGCTGAGCTCCAGGCTGCTGCCTGGAATCTAGAGCGAGGTATTCCTGTCGTCCCCTCCTCTACTGCTACCTGCTCCTTTTTTGCACTCGAGAGTGTCCCGCTTGGCCACCTAGTGAAGGTGGCTATAGATTCCACGATCATCTTCAGGGGGAGGTTGCTCCCCCCTTAGTTCAGATAGTGGACATTCGGGCCCGTGAGATTCTTGACGGTAGACTTGTTGAGGCCCGTGTGGCTATGCTCTCCCCTCCCGCCCCTCCAGCCAATTCGGAGGGCGCCAGCCCGGCACAACCACGGCGTGTCGGTGCCCTCCCTCCGCTTTCTGGTGCCGACCTCCGTGGCCGCACGCGGTCTCGCACCGCCTCCCTCCGTGCTCAAAGCGCATCCCATGTCCTGGGTCAAGCAGCCCCCCAATGGTCTCTTAACGCGTGTCCTCTTCTGGAACATCCGTGGCTTCGGCCATGATGGACGCCGCCGCCAAGTCACTGAATACATTCACGACGAACACATTGACATTGTTGCCATCCAAGAAACCATGCGCACGGACTTCTCTCTCCCGGAGCTCGATCGTCTGAGCTCCCATCTCTTTGCGTGGCATTGGCTCCCTTCTAGTGGGAGCACTGGCCATTCGGGTGGCATCCTTTTAGGTGTGAAGGATGCCACCTTGGAGGTGGGTAGCATGGATGGAGGCCAGTTCTCTGTTAGCATGGAACTCTTTGAGAGGGCACTGAACTTCAAGTGGGAGGTCATCATCGTCTACTGACCCGCTGACCATAGTAGGTCCACCTCTTTCCTCGATGAGCTCCACCGGAAGGTCTCAACGGCCTCGCTTCCAGTGGTGGTTGGCGGTGACTTTAACCTCCTCCGGTTCGTAGAAGACAAGAGCAACTCGAATGTTAACTTGGCGCGGATGCAGATGTTTAATGACTGCATTGCTGACCTCGATCTCCGAGAGATTGACCGGATTAGTGCCAGGTTTACCTGGACCAATCGCCAGGCCTCCCCGACCCAGTCCGTCCTAGACCGGGTTCTAGTTTCCCCGGAATGGGACATCCGCTGCTCCCTTGCTTCCCTCCAAGCCATCACCCGGATTGGCTCCAATCACGTTCCCCTCCTCCTATCCTCCGCCGACGAGCGACCACTGACCCCTGGTACCGGTTTGAGACTTTCTGGCTGTCCCAGACTGGATTCCTGGAGGCGGTCGCTACACGCTGGGTGGAGGCTTGAGCGCACTCTCATCCCCGCCCCCCCTGTGGCCATAGACTCATGGCACTTCTGTGCCAAGCGGGGCCGACAGTTAATGAAGGGTTGGGGTGCCAACCTGGGGCGTGACCTCCGCGAGCGCAAGCAGGCCCTTTTGACTGCCATCCAGGCATTAGACATGCGTGCCGATGCGACTGACCTCTCTCCTGACGAGTGGCTGTCCCGGTATGACTTGGAAGACCAACTCTCTGTAATCTACGCCGATGAGGAGGCGTATTGGCGCCTTCGTGGCGCTTAGAAATGGGTGCTGAAGGGTGATGCGAACACGACATACTTTTAGGCCATTGCAAATGGCCGCCGTTGACCCAACACCATCCCCCTCCTCTGGGATGGTTCGACTCTCCTCTAGTCCTCCCGTGACATTTGGGCCCATGTTGATGGGTTTTATAGGTCCCTGTTCTCCGCTGCTCCTAGGAGCGGCCTCTCTTTGGCCCTTGATTGCTGGACCGGCCCCCAGCTGGTCTCCGTCGCTGAGAATGCGGCCCTCTTCTCAGAGAGCGACGTTTGGGTAGCCATTAAAGGCATGAACCCTTCCTCGGCGCCGGGACCTGATGGACTTCCGGTTAAATTTTTCCAAACCTTCTGGAATGTGATTAAACCTGAGATCATGGCCATCTTCGACGAGTTCTATGTTGGGTCCATCGACCTTGGATGCCTCAACTATGGAATCATCTCGCTCATCCCCAAGGTCCCTGGGGATTCCGACATTCGCCAGTTCCGCCCGATCATAGTCATCAACGTGATTTTTTGGATTCTGGCGAAAGGGTTCGCCAATAGGGTGACCCTGCTAGCGGACTGCATTACCCACCCCAACCAGTCCGCCTTTATCCAAGGACGGTACATCCTGGATGGGGTGCTAGTTCTTTACGAAGTCCTCCATGAGGTTCGCTCTAAGCACCTCAAGGCGGTGTTCTTGAAGATCGATTTTCATAAAGCTTACGACACTGTCAGTTGGCCCTTCCTTCGGGAAGTTCTGCTTCGGAAAGGTTTTGATGACCCTTGGGTCTCTAGAGTGATGCAGATGGTCTCCTGCGGTCGCACAGTTGTGAACATCAATGGAGAGATCGGCCCTTACTTCCCCACATCCTGTGGGGTTAGGCAAGGCGACCCCTTCACCCCATTCTTGTTCAATATGGTAGTGGATGCGCTCGCCACCATTCTGGATAAGACTAAGGTCGCGGGCCATATTCGTGGGATAACCCCCCACCTGGCCAATGGATCCGGGATCTCCCTCCTCTAGTATGCCGATGACACCATCATCATGGTCGAAGGCTCTGATACAGACATCTCTAACCTTAAGTTCCTCCTCCTTTGCTTCCAACAAATGACTGGCCTCAAGGTCAACTTCGACAAGAGTGATGTGATGGTGATGGGCTACTCTCCTGCGGAATCCCTGCTCATTGCTAACCGGCTCAACAACCGCCTGGGTTCCTTCCGCACGACCTACTTGGGAACACCCATTAGTGACTCTAGGCTCACAGTCGCTGACCTTCGTCCGACTGTGGCCAAGTTACAAACGCGCATCGAGCCTTGGCAGGGTAGGTGGCTGTCGAAGGCGGCTAGGATGATCCTCATCAACTCCTCCATCTCGAGCCTCCTCTTATTCCTCATGAGCTTCTACATCCTGCATGAGACATTCCACCATGAAATCGCCAAGATACAGTCCCGCTTCTACTAGGCTGGTGACAATAATAAGCAGAAGTACCACATGGTCAGTTGGCCTGACATCTGCAAACCCTGGGAGCAAGGTGGCCTCGGTATCATGTGCTCTAAATGCATGAATATTTCTCTCCTATCCCGCTGGCTCTGGCGCATCTCGCACGGGCAAGGTGGCCTCTGGTTAGACATCATCCGGAATAAGTACCTGCGTGGTCAACCCCTTGTCTTCTGCCAGCGATCGGGCGGCTCCCAATTCTGGCAGTCGGTTGTCCAACTTCTGCCTGTCCACCGCATCGGGACCTCCATCTCGGTTGGATCCGGGCCTGCTACGCTGTTCTAGTTTGATCGGTGGGTCGGCGACTCCCCCTTTGCGGCTCGCTTCCCCGACCTCTTCTCCACCGCTGTTGAACCCATGATCTCAGTTGAGAGGGCCCTTATTGACTTAGGGCGCCCAGCGTTCCGGAGGCCATTTGGGCCTCAGGATACCGCCGCATGGTAGGCTTTTCTTGATTGTGTGGCTCTCCATGAGTCGAGGGTGGACGCTGGCCCGGACCAAGTTAGCTGGCGCCTTGAGCCTTTGGGCCAATTCTCCACCAAGTCCTTATACCAGGACATCCCCCCCCCTCCTCTGCTCCCCCCACTTACGGCGGTGTGGTCCATCCGCCTTCCGCCGAAGATTCGGATCTTCATGTGGCAATGGATTCGCGGTCGGACCCCGTCTGGGGTTGAGGTCCTCAAGCGCAATGGCTGGGCTCTGGCTTATGCCCCCTGTGTGGTGTCCCCGAAGACTCGAATCACATCTTCTTCTCCTGTGTGTCAGCTCAATTTGTCTGGAGTTGCTTTAGGGAGGTGGTGGGTAGGAATTGGTGCCATACCAACTTCTCCGACCTATTTTCGGAGCTCCTTAATGCCCCTTGTCCTCATGCCACATTAGGTGGCTTGAGATTGGGGCGATCGCTTGGACCCTCTGGACGATTCACAACAAGCTTGTGATTCAGCGCACTCCTCTTCGGCGGGCTACTGATGCTCTTTTCAAACTGTCTGGTTACTTGCAGCTTTGGCGGCCGCTTAGCCGCCCTCAGGATCGGGAGGCCATCTCTGCCTTCATCGCCGACCTTCGCACGATGCCCGTCCGTTTGTCGCCGCCGCCTCCGCCCCCACCACCGGAGCCTGACTAGACGTCTCCTGCTCGCCGGCGCGCTCCGGCGCCCGTCTTTCTTTCTTTCTTTTGGGCTTGTTGAGCTGTGCCCTCAGCAGAACCTTTTGTACTTCATGTTGTGTGACTTGGGTGTGTTTGTGTGAACTAGTCTATGTATGTACGCTTTCTGGTGATTTTCTTTATTTATAAAGAGGGGCGAAAGTCTTTTTCGGTAATGCATGTACCGACACACACAAAGAGCGATAACAACGGGCGACGATGTTCCACAAGGCACTACATCGTTCTTTGAACCACGCACGACCAAATCGGGTGGAAACCAGGTGAAGCTTCTCGTCGTCGAGCCAGGCCCCGCTACAGCGCAGATTAACGTCACTATACCTTCCACACTTCTACCCCGTCATGAGTTGGATATAAGCACTACTCCCTCCGTTCCACAATGTAGCGCATATAGATTTTTCTAAAAATCTAATTTTATAAACATTGACCAAGTTTGTAGAGAAAATCATATACATCTAGAACACCAAATACATATGCTTAGATACATCACAATACGTACTTTCATATTATATACATTTGGTATTGTAGATATAAATAATTTTGTCTATAAACATGATCAAAATTTGTAAAGTTTGACTTTTCTAAAAATTTATATGCGCTACGTTGTGGAACGGAGGGAGTAATAAGGAAGCGAACCAACCATAAGGAGATAGTGGGGTACATACGAACGGAGCAAACCCACCTTAGCTGCTCGACAAGATGCTGGCTTTGTACCATATCATACACTTCCTTTGGGGAACAAACCTTGTCTCGAGGTATTGATATTTTTCCCATCCGACTACATTGGCATTGAACTGGCGTTCCAACTATTGAAAATATGGCCCAGAGGTAATAATATTGTATTATTATATTTCCATATTCATAATTAAGAATTTACTAGCAAGATACCCGTGCGTTGCACGAAACATCAAGATACATTTATATGAGTAGTTTATCTTGTGGGAGATAAGGATGAACGGGAGAAGGCCTTATCTACGAATTTAGGTAGGAGTGCGGGTATCTTTTTGCAAAATTGTCGTAGTTTCCTTCCTATCCGTTAGATATAGATCGGACGGCCTATATTGTAGGATGGCAGGCACACCATCATCACCAACTTTGTTTTCTATAAGAGTAGAGATAATAATTAAGAGTTTATATTTCGTGCAATAACTGCTATGATCCTAGAATATGTGATTCACTGGAAAACTTATATGCACGTGTGAAATGATAAACGGATAAAATAAAGGTTCCTAGTCCCGCCTTTAAGACTAGCTCAAGTGTTGTTGGTGATCTGTGACACCCCGAGACCGATGCAGCAGGTGTCTTCCAGTTATTTGCCGTCGTTGTCATGTTATCTGCATGCGGGTTGTACTTTGCCATGTCATCATGTGTATTTCATCTGTATAGTTTTCAAAACTTGCATCCGTTCGTAGTTGCCCGTCTCCCAGTTCTCTCCGTTGTCCGTTCAGAGTCCAGACACACTCGCAAGCGCCCGCGACACCTCCAAAACCTTATTTTGTAAGTGGCCGAAAAGCATTCTCAGAATGAGGTGAAAGTTGACGTGTGGTTTTGTTATAGTGTAGGTAGACCGCCTATCAAATTCCGTTCCATTTGGAGGTCGTTTGATGCCCCAACGGTTAACCGCGTTAACCGCGGGACCCCTCTCTCTTAGCAGTCCAGCATCCTTCCACAATAGCCCACTAGCCCATCTAAACCCCCTCCATGTTGTCCGCCGTTGGATCACGATCATGTGGGCGAAAACCGCATTGAAAAGTACCTCTCCTAGCCCCCTCTACCTATAAATAAGCCTTCTCCCTCTAATCTTGGGTAAAACCCTAGATCCCACCTCCTCCGCGCCACTGGACGCATCCCCCCGCCGCCGGACAGATTTTCCGCCCCTAGCCACTACGGAGCCGCCACGTTGCCGTGCTGCCTCCCACAGCCGCGCGGGCCCGCGAGCCCGAGGCCGGCTCGCCCGACCCACACGCCGCCGCGCGCTTCCAGGCCTCCGCCCGAGCCCCGCTCCTCGCCTGGCTCCCACGCGCCGCCGCCCGCCTCCGCCTTGCCCCGCCGCAGCGCTGCGCCGCCACCCTGTGCACGCCGCCGACCGCCTCCGTCGGCCGCCGCCTTGCCCCGACGCTGACCGCGCTGACCCGCGCTGCTACCAGCCGCTCCACCGCCACCACCTCGCCTCCGGCCACCGCCACCACCTCGTCGCTAGCCTCTGCCGTCGTCGCCTCCGGTCGCCGTCTCCGGCGAGATTTGGTCGGCTGGACCAGATCCACCAGCTCCTTCCAAACACCACGGATCCGCCCGTACTGCTCCGTCCCGGATCTCCTCGTCCAGCTTCACGTGGGGTAAAAAATGGTTAAGTCCATGTATATCAGCATAATGTATGCATCTTGTGTGGGCCCTAACTTTGTGCATGTGTGTCCAAATTGAGTGTATGATATATGGAAATGTTCATCTCAGGGTGATCTTCATGTTGGTTGCCTTTGCATTCATGTTAGGATGAATTTTGCCATGCTAATCTGTGTTGCAAAAGTGCTCAGTGCTGTTAATTGCTGAAAACCATTATAACCTGCTCATTTGTCTTTTTCATAGCATTTTGTGTGATTTTATTTTGATCATCATGTCAACATGTTTTAGGAGCACAATCATATCATATATGAAATGGTGTAATTAGTTTTTCATGATATGCCCTATGGTGTGTGGAACAAGCTTGCAAAGTGACCTACTCGCTGTTTGCTGTTTTCTGAGACTTAGTAAACTGCTAAGTCTGAAACTGTTATATTGTGATGACATGTTTGCTTGTCAAGTCCATGCATGTTTTGGAATGTCACGTGAGCATGTTGTGAATTCCATGTTATGCTCTATCCATCCATGCCCCTGTTTGCAATTATAAGTTGCTGTAGCATGTCTCTTTCTTACTCTCAAGTGGTCATCATGATAAACCTGTCAGCCTGTCAACAACATGTTCCATTTGGCAAATTTCATTGTAATTAATCTATGCATCTTATGGAGTTGTGCTAATGGAGTTATTTAGAGTATGCCATGATTAATACATGTTCATGACCTTTTCATGTTTATTAGAATTGCTATGCTTGCTGTTATGTGCCTCCGAAGGCAGCATCATGATGTTGTTTCCATTCCCAGATTTTCACTAAGTCTGAGAATCTACTATATCATGTTTGCAACTTGTTTTGATGAATGCCGTGAACCTGTTGCTCCCATGTATATGCCATATAGTTTTCCTCGATCTCCATGTTACGTTCTAGCACGCCATGCTTTTGCTTGCCATGTTCTAGTGATGTAGCTTATTGTTTTTTTCTCCAACATGTCATCATATTAACTATGTAGATGTCTATGTCCAGTTTTTTAGTATGTCATAATCTGTGATATAAAGTTGCTTGTTGCATTGATCATGTTGGATAAATCTTGATGCCTATGAACCCGAACCTTGATGATTCTTCCAGAATGTAATCTTTACTTTGAGTGCATATCATGTTTGTGCCTATTTTGTTCTTGTAGCATGTTGTTTTGGTGTCAACTATATGCCTAGTTGATGTTTTGGACAACTTCTCCGTTAAACTTGTTTCATGTGTATGTGTTAAAACATTGCTCTGTTTGGAGCATGCTTTACATGAAACTTGCTTGGTTTTGCATGTAGAGACATCATGTCATGTTGCATCCTTGTTATGAGAGTGTGTGCTTGATGTTTGAATGCATTCAGCATCAATGCCATTTTCAACTTGTTGTGCTCATATCTTCTAGGCCGTAGCTCCGAATTAAAGGAACTTTATATGCAACTTGACTAGAAATTCGTGTAGTTCATCATGGTGCATGTTAACTTGCTGTTTAACAACTCAAACTTAATGTCTTTTTGGTTCTGGACCATTTTCGAAAATTGCATTTGAGGACTTACCGGAATTGTTATATGTTGTTTCTGGCCTCATTTAAACTTGCTTGGTTGTGTTCTTCTTGTATGCATCATCTCTTGCCATGAGTAGCTTCATGTAGCCTTGTCATGCATCATACTTGGTTGAGCATCATGTCTTGTCTATGTGTTGTGTCTTTACCATGTTGTTTGCTTCTTCTCGTTAGTTCCTATTTCATTGCGATCGTGAGGATTCGTTCGACTACTTCTGGTTCGTCTTCATGGCTTCTTCTTCTCCATGGACTCGTTCTTCCTCCTAGCGGGATCTCAGGCAAAATGACCGTCACCTGGGATCTCATTACTATCATTGCTATGCTAGTTGTCTTGATGCTATTATTATATGTCGCGCTACCCACTACTTGTTTATCAATCCTCCCAATATGCCATGAAACAACCTCTAACCTTTTCACCATCCTAGCAAACCGTGGTTTGGCTATGTTACCGCTTTGCTCAGCCCCTCTTGTAGCGTTGTTAGTTGTAGGTGAAGATGAAGTTTGCTCCATGTCGGAGCATGTATATGTTGGAATATCTCTCATGCTTAATTAATGCACATATATACTTGGTAATGGGTGGAAGGATTGACCTTTTGCTTGGTGTTTTGTTCTAGTACTGCCGCCTTAGGTTTCGATAAACCGATGTTATGTTCCTTGATTTTGCATTCCTAACATAGTTGGGGTTTATGGGCCCCCTCGATAATTCGCTCTGTTTAAAACTCTTCCAGCAAATCCCAACCTTGGTTTTAACATTTGCCTAATAACTAAAACTTGCGTAGGGACCGGCTAGCACCCGAGGACTTAATTAACAACCCGGGCCAGTGCTCCTCATGAGTGTTGGTCCAAACCGGGCAGCCTGCGGGGCCACCACAGGGAAACTTGAGGATTGATTTTACTCGTAGCTTGACCCATCCGATCGTGGCCTGAGACGAGATACGCGCGGCTCTTATCAGGGTGTCGACACGTCGAGATGTCTTGGTGGATTAGTTTTAGTATTGTCGAAATATCTTGAGCACGGATTCCGAGAACACTCAGGTCTTCCCAATTTGGAGTTCTACATCCGCTGACCGTGAGAGCTTGTGATGGGTTAAGTTGGGACACCCCTGCAGGGTTATGATCTTTCGAAAGCCGTGCCCGCGGTTATGTGGCATATTGGAATTTGTTAATATCTGGTTGTAGAAAACTTGACTGAGGATCCAAAATAAAATACACCAACCGCATGAGTAACCGTGATTCTCTCTCTTTGAGTAAGTTCGGGAAGAGAACACGGTGCGGTTATGTTTGACGCATAGGTAGTTCAGGATCACTTAATGATCATTACTAGTTTCCCACCGTTTGCGTAGCTTCTCATATTCTATGGAATCGTAAGTTAGCCACGATACAAATGCTTAGTCGCTGCTGCAACCTCACCACTTATCCCTCTCCCTACTCACTAAGCTTTGCTAGTCTTGATACCCATGGTTCTGGGATTGCTGAGTCCTCGTGGCTCACAGATACTACAACAATAGTTGCAGGTATAGGTTTCCGATGACTTGACGTGAGAGCGATGTTTACTTGTGTTGGATTTCTTCCTTCTTCTTCTTCGTGAGTCTTGGGATAGGTTCCTGGTCGGTAGCCTGGGATAACATGATGGATGTCGTTGTGCTTTCATTTTTTTCATCCGTTGTTGGATGCCTCGTGTATGATGTTGTTGTATTCATGTGGCTATTGTATGACTTGTATGTATCCCAATCTATTTATGTAATGGTACGATGTAATGATATCCATCTTGCTAAGCGCCCGAAATGCGGTTGTGCCCCAGTCACGAAGTTATCACGTGATCATGATAGAATCGCATCTTGGGCGTGGCAAGTTGGTATCAGAGCCTCGACCGACCATAGGAGCCCCCTTGATTGATCGTAATTTAGCCATTTTCGAGTCTAGCAAAAACTTTTTCGGAGTCAAGTTATATCAGAGAATAGGAATTCTTTTTACTCCTCAACCCCTTGATCGCTCTGGTGAGGAATCTTGACGTAGATGTTTTGAATTACTCCTCTTCCCCTTAAAATATTTTTTGAGGATCATGCAGTTAATTTTCCGATCATTGTGATGTCAGCTCTTTTCATCCGGTGCATTCTCGTCAAGTTGATTCGACCATCTTTGCCTTCTGCAAGATCAATCCTCAGTTCTTTCTCAACGACGTTGTTCCTCGTCCGATGTGGTCTTTCTTTTTCCCACCCGCCTACCCTTTTTCTTCTCGGAGCCGGAGTCCTTAATTGAGTATCCATCCTACTCGTGCGAAGCCTTTGCATCCTTTTCTCAATTATTTCAACTGGTAAATTATCGTCTAGTTCATCGTTCTTCATTTCTTCTTTTCTACGGTGGTGTTTTCGGTGTTCTTCATATTCTTACTCTCGGCTCAGATGTTTCCCCTTGCTCGTTCGCCACTCGCTATTTAATTGTTTCGGTGTTCCGAAGACATCTCAGGAGATTCATCTTGTTCCAATTAATTCGAGGTTGTCACCTCATTCGAGTCTTTCAATCGTTCCGGTGCATCATTTCTCATTCAAGTAATCCTTTCTAATAGTGTATTCTTGTCGGTGGGCTCATAACCCACAGGTCTTTCCCAGGATCTTACCTGACTTTTCTAATATTTCCGGAGCTATTCCCATATTCTTTTGAAGGGTAACGTAAGAAATGATCCCATCAGTCATATGTCCTCTCCAAGATCGCTTTCATATTCTTTTATGTTCGGTTCAATCTTTCCTCTTTTCAGTCTTCCGGAGTATCTCAATAATTTGGTGGTGTACCTTGTCATCACTTTTGTCATTTGAAGTCCGAAGAAGAGTTTTCCTCGAAATCTTGACCATTCTCTTGAAGATTCGTGGTTCTAGCTTCATGTTATCCTCTCAAATTATTCCGTTGTCATACATTTATTTCCTTACACATCCAAAGTATTTCCATTGTGTTCCTCCGAAGGCCATCATTTCAAAAGATTTCTTCATTCTTAGTTTTCAACTTCGTCCTCCAAGTATTCTAAATTGATGTCTCTTCGTTCGTCTCCATATTCTTCCGGTGCCTTGCTCAAGTATTATTCATTCCGTTCGAGATATCTTCGTTCTTTTTCTTCGTTCGTATTCTAATTCTTTCCGGTGATTCCTTCTCTTTTCTTCGCTCATCTTCAAATTCTTATGGTGGTTCGCTCGGAATTCTTTTTCTTTTTTATCGTGTCAATTCATTAGTTTTTTTCCAATACTACCGGTGGTTCTTTCTCAAGTTTTGCGCTATATCCCCCTTTAATCATTTTCAACGCGAATAAGTGGTATGCAAATCCATTGCTTCACATCAATTTAATTAGTGGAAGATAAGCATAACATAATTCTTTTTCTTCTTTCATCAAGTTGATTTATTCCTTCCTTCAGAATTTGTTCATGATGAATAAATTCTAATCCCAAGTGTTCTTCTCTGGAGTTCAACGTTTACTCGGCTATATTGGCGGAACATCCATCTAAATCATCGCAAGGCTTTAGTCTTATTCTTTTCATCCTTCACTCTATCTCATCATCCTTTAGTTACCGGAGTTCTTCATGGTGATTCATCATGATCTAATTCATCATTCAAGTGTTATCCAAATTCTTGTGGAGCGGCTCAAGTATTCTTCTTCTTACGCCTCGAAGTGCAATTAATTCTCCATATTCTTTTGAAGTGGAATTTTGCATTTCTTCCTTCATCTCATCTATACAATCTTTTGGTTGTGGCATAATTTCACCTAAGGTGTTGGGATGATTTCCATAAGCCCACAACAAGCTTATTATTTTGTTGTTGATTTTCTCAACAACTCCGCTCAATCTGTCCTTATAAGGATGCTTTCAAATTCATTCGTGGTGGAAGTTGTTGTTTCTCTTATCTATTCTTTTCATTCCATTATTTCAATTCTTCTGGAGGCATTTTGTTGTTCCTCTCATCAAATATTATTTCACCTCTTAAGTTCTTGTTCTTTTCCATTCATATTCAACCGGAGTGCTGTCTAAATTTTCTTGTTCTTCTTTCTTGTCTATCTCGCTTAACCAGAGTGGTTTCAAATCCGGTCTTGTTCCTTCAGCTCTTGTTGCATGTCCTTCAACCTACTAGATTCTCGTAATGTTTCATGTTCCTCTTTTGTAATGGAGATTCTCAATCTCGTTCATCTCCGTTGTATTTGTTCTTTCAAGTTGTTCAACCTCTCAAGAATCTTTGTTTCATTCATTTCTTCAAGAAGAACTTTGTTCTTTCTTTTCCCTTTCGTCTCGTTCCTAAGATCTCGGGACGAGATCTCTTGTTAGTAGGGGAGTGTTGTGACACCCCGAGACCGATGCGCCGGGTGTCTTCCAGTTATTTGCCGTTGTTGCCATGTCATCTCCTATCGTATTGCACTGTGCCATGTAATCATGTGCATTTCATCTGCATAGTTTTCAAAACTTGCATCCGTTCGTAGCTATCCGTCTCCTTGTTCTCTCTTTGCCCGTTCTGAGCCCAGGCACACTCGCGCGCGCCCGCGACGCCTCTGAAATCTTATGTTGCAAGTGGCTGATACGTCTCCAACGTATCTACTTTTGCAAACACTTTTGCCCTTGTTTTGGACTCTAACTTGCATGATTTGAATGGAACTAACCCGGGCTGACGCTGTTTTCAGCAGAATTGCCATGGTGTTGTTTTTGTGCAGAAATAAGAAGGTCTCGGAATGAACTGAAAATCCACGGAGAATTATTTTGGAAAATATAAAAAATATCTGCGGAAAGATCTACGTCAGGGTGCCCACACCCTGTCCACGAGGGTGGGGGGCGCGCCCCCTCCCCCCTGGCGCGACCCTCTGCCTCGTGGGCCCCCTGATGCTCCATCGACGTACCCCCGGACTCCATATATTCACTTTCGGGGAGAAAAAATCGGAGAGAAAGAATTATCGCGTTTTACGATATGGAGCCGCCGCCAAGCCCTAGTCTCTCTCGCGAGGGCTGATCTGGAGTCCGTTCGGGGCTCCGGAGAGTGGAGATCACCGCCATCATCATCATCAACCTTCCTCCATCACCAATTTTATGATGCTCACCGTCGTGCGTGAGTAATTCCATCGTAGGCTTGCTGGACGGTGATGGTTTGGATGAGATCTATCATGTAACTGAGTTAGTTTTGTTAGGGTTTGATCCCTAGTATCCACTATGTTCTGAGATTGATGTTGCTATGACTTTGCTATGCTTAATGCTTGTCACTAGGGCCCGCGTGCCATGATTTCAGATCTGAACCTATTATGTTTTCATGAATATATGTGTGTTCTTGATCCTATCTTGCAAGTCTATAGTCACCTACTATGTGTTATGATCCGGCAACCCCAAAGTGACAATAACCGGGACCACTCCCGGTGATGCCGTAGTTTGAGGAATTCATGTATTCACTATGTGATAATGCTTTGGTCCGGTACACTATTAAAAGGAGGCCTTAATATCCCTTAGTTTCCACTAGGACCCCGCTGCCACGGGAGGGTAGGACAAAAGATGTCATGCAAGTTATTTTCCATAAGCACGTATGACTATATTCGGAATACATGCCTACATTACATTGATGAATTGGAGCTAGTTCTGTGTCACCCTAGGTTATAACTTTTACATGATGAATTGCATCCGACATAATTTCCCATCACCGATCCAATGCCTATGAGCTTTTCACATATTGCTTGTTGCTTATTTACTTTTCCGCTGCTACTATTACATAAACTACAAAAACACTACCGTTACTTTTATCGCTGTTACCACTATCTCCATATTACTTCGCTACTAAATTACCTTGCTGTAGATACTAAGTTTCCAGGTGTGGTTGAATTGACAACTCAGCTGCTAATACTGAAGAGTATTCTTTGGCTCCCTTGTGTCGAATCAATAAGTTTGGGTTGAATACTTTATCCTCGAAAACTATTGCGATGCCCTACACTTGTGGGTTATCAAGACTATTTTCTGGCGCCATTGCCGAGGAGCATAGCTCTATTCTTTAAGTCACTTGGGATTTATATCTGTTGATCACTATGAAGAATTTGAAGGACTGAAAAACCAAGATCTTACCCACAACTACGAGGGGAGGTAAGGAACTGCCATCTAGCTCTGCACTTGATTCACCATCTGTTATGGGTAAATTTGCGCTACCTACTCCTGCTATTGAATCTGATATGTCATATGTTCTTGATGATGCCACTTCTGCTATGTATGATGAAACTACTTCTATACTTGATAATACTGTGCCACTAGGTGAATTTCTAGATGAACAAATTGCGAGGGTTAGGGAAAATGCAAATATTGAAACTGATAATATTTATGAAAGCGATGATGAGGCTTTTACCCCTAGATATGAATTGCCTGTTGTTCCTGAGGGTTATGTTATGGATGATGAAACTGCTAGAGACTTTCTTGCTTGCAATGATAGATATGATCTTAAGAAATTATTAGCTAAGTTGAAAGAAAAGTCCTTGAATGCTAGAGTGAAACATGACCCTGCTTTCGCTACTTCACCTATCTTTGTTACTGATAAGGATTATGATTTCTGTGTTGACCCTGAGTTAATTACTTTTGTTGAATCTGATCGTTTCCATGGCTATGAATCTTAAACTGTTATGGCACATCTTACTAACTTGAATGATATAGCCACCCTGTTTACCAACGATGAAAATATTCGTTATTACTATATCCTTAAATTATTTCCGTTCTCGTTAAAAGGTGATGCTAAGACTTGGTTTAATTCTCTTGATCCTGGTTGTGTGTGTAGTCCCCAGGATATGATGTATTACTTTTCTGCTAAATATTTTCCCGCTCATAAGAAACAAGCTGCCTTACGGGAAATATATAACTTTGTGCAAATTGAAGAAGAGAGTCTCCCACAAGCTTGGGGGAGGCTTCTCCAATTACTTAATGCTTTGCCTGATCATCCTCTTGAGAGGAATGATATACTTGATGTCTTTTATAATGGACTAACCGATGCTTCCAGAGACCACCTGGATAGTTGTGCTGGTTGTGTTTTCAGGGAAAGAACAGTTGATCAAGCTGAATTACTATTGAATAATATGCTGGCCAATGAAAATAATTGGACACTTCCTGAACCAGCCCCTAAGCCAACTTCGAAGAAAAGAGGTGTTCTATTTCTCAGTCCTGAAGATATGCAAGATGCAAAGAAATCTATGAAAGAAAAAGGTATTAAAGCTGAAGATGTCAAGAATTTACCACCTATTGAAGAAATACATGGTCTTGATAACCCAACACAGGTAGTAAAGGTAAATTCTCTTTGTAGATTTGATGAAGGTGATATTCCTCGTTATAAGTCTGCTAGCCAATGCTTAGATGAGTTTGACAATTTTATTGTGAAACAAGAAAACTTCAATGCTTATGTTGGTAGACAATTGCAACGTAATGCTTATATGATTGAACGCTTGAGTGATTTTACGTCTAGAGTTAAAGGAGAATTGAAACTCATTAGTATACATGCTTCTATGGTTACCACTCAAGTAGAACAAGTACTTAAGGCTCAGAATGATTTGCTCACTGAATTAAATAGCAAGAATAATGACTATGCTGTTAGAGTTGCTACTAGAGGTGGCAAAATGACTCAGGAACCCTCGTATCCTGAGGGCCACCCTAAGAGAATTGAGCAAGATTCTCAGAGAGCTAATTTAGATGCACCTAGTTCTTCTAAGAAGAAGAAAAAGAAAAATGATAGGACTTTGCATGCTTCTAGTGAACCTATAGCTGACACACCTGAGAATCCCAATGATATATCTGTTTTTGATCCTGAGACACAATCTGGTAATGAACATGAACCTAGTGATAATGTTAATGATGATGTTCATGATGATGCTCAACCTAGCAATGATAATGATGTAGAGATTGAACCTGCTGTTGATATTGATAACCCACAATCAAAGAATCAACATTATGATAAGAGAGACTTTGTTGCTAGGAAGCACTGTAAGGAAAGAGAACATGGGTTCAGAAACCCATGCCTTTTCCTCCTAAACCATTCAAGAAAAAGGATGATGAGGATTTTGAGCGCTTTGCTGAAATGATTAGAACTATCTTTTTGCGTATGCGTTTGACTGACATGCTCAGAACAAATCCTTATCCTAAGTATATGAAAGATATTATTACCAATAAAAGGAAGATACCTGAAGTAGAAATTTCCACCATGCTTGCCAATTACACTTTTAAAGGTGGAATACCTAAGAAACTAGGAGATCCAGGAGTACCTACTATACCTTGCTCCGTTAAAAGAAACTATGTTAAAACTGCTTTATGTGATCTTGGAGCCGGTGTTAGTGTTATGCCTCTCTCTTTATATCGTAGACTTGACTTGAGTAAGTTGACACCTACTGAAATATCTTTGCAAATGGCTGATAAATCAACTGCTATACCTGTCAGTATTTGTGAGGATGTGCCTGTTGTGGTTGCAAATGTTACTATTCTAACGGACTTTGTTATACTTGATATTCCCGAGGACGATAATATGTATATTATCCTTGGCACACCATTTTTGAATACTGCAGGGGCTGTTATAGATTGCAACAAAGGCAATGACACTTTTCATGTCAATGGTAATGAGCATGCGGTACACTTTCCGAGGAAACAACCTCAGGTCCACAGTATCAATTCTATTGGAAAAATTTCAACTATCACCATTGGAGGTTTTAAATATCCTCTTCCTACTATCAAGAAGACATATGATATTCTTATTGTTGGGGACATACATATCCCCATCAATGTTGGGGATATCGCTTATCGGGAACTTATCGGTCGACCCACGATAAGGGGTAAATCGGCCAGTTTATCGGCATATCAGCCGATTTATCGCCATATCGGCTGATTTATCGGCCGATTTATCTTATCGGTCAGACAACGGTAAGCGATAAATCGGCCGATTTATCGGCATATCGGAAGATATCTTGAACAGTGATCCCCATTGAGGTAACCTAGTGTTATTCGAAAATTCTCCGGTTTCATGTTATTCGAAAAGAGTTTATTAACAAGACCTGATCAACCTTGTTAATGGATTCCTTTTGATGAGCATGAGATAGGCGAATCTAGACATCACAACCTTCTGTATCCCCCTTTTACTTTCTGTTAATTAGAATAAATAAAGCAAAAATAGTATGTTCTGTCTGTTTCCAGACTTATCCGTGCAATAAAAAATACCCCAAAAATAAAAGTTCTCCAAATGCCCTGAAAATTAAATATGATTTTTTCTAGAATATTTGAGAATATATGGCACAAAAAACACAGCAAGGGGGGCCAACACCTAGCCACGAGGGTCCAGGGCGTGCCCACCCTCACAGGGCGCGCCCCTGCCTCGTGGGCCCCACGTGGCCCCCTCCACTTATTCCTGCACCCATACTCTTCTTCTTCCTTAAAAAAAAATCACCAACCAGCTCAAGCACGAGTTCTAGCTCATCTTGCTGCCATTTTTGATCTCCTTGCTCAAAGCACCATTCACCAAACTATTTGGGAGAGATTGTTCATTGGTATGTGACTCCTCCATTGGTCCAATTAGTTTTTGTTCTAGTGCTTTATTTATTGCAAACTTTTGCTGCTGTGGTGGCCTTGTTCTTGAGCTCGCATGTCAAATCTCTTTGGTCTCAAGTAGTTCTAATGAATGATATAGTCTCTAGGCACTTGTAGGAGTTGTTGCTATCAATCTTGTTGAGTTTGGTTAACTTTTATTTTGAGTTACTAAATTTTTTCAGAAATTTTTAGAAAAATGAATAGGAAAATCTTCCAAGGTGGTTCTTCAAGGAAGTAGGAACCGGGGCTCGCGATTCGTGAGCCGGACGATGAACTACCGAGGGAAGCTGAAGTACGGCCTTGTGAATGGCTGTCAGAGGAATTCATGGTTCAGGTTGGCATTAAGGAGGAATTTGATGCATATGTCCGCAACGCTGACCTCGATGGCTTCATACAAGATAAGTGCCCACAATACCATTGCTTAACTGATACCTTTGTGAGAAGGTTTAAATTTTCATCTTCACGTAATTCTCACATTGTCCTGTTTGAACTTTATGATAAATCTTACACAATGGACTTAGAGGATTTTAATGATGCTTGTAAGCTCCCGCAGTGGGGCAGTATGGGTGATCCTCGCAAATCGGAATTTAGAGATTTCCTAGCTAGTATCAGTCTGGGAGAATCTAGAGAAATCAGACATGCTACCATAGGGAGCATTCATTTTCCTGCTATTCATTACTTGGCTCTCTTTATTGGTAGATGCATAAACGGTAAAGATGAGGCTTGCCACATGTGTGTCCCCGATCTTAGTGTTCTCAAGAGTGTTGTATTAGGTGATATGCAATATAAATTGGGAGCCATTGTTGCACGTAGGCTACATCATAATGGTTTGCATGGAGATTTATTTGGTGGGATTTATGCCACTCGCATAGCCCGACGTCTTGGTGTGCCTGTCGATGAAAATGATGAACCTTTACTACCTGCTTATTTGGATTACAATGCCATGACTAGTCACCGGTTTATAGAGAGGGATGAACAATCCCTCAAATATGAACTAATCTTTAACAGGCGTCATGCCGTCCATATTGCTCTTCCTGCCCCTACTTTGTTTGACTTTCAGGAAAAAGGGAGATATACTATAACCAGGGAGGAGGCAAATGAGTATCATAATATGATGGAAGCAGCCCGCCTCCAAGCTGCAGCTCATCAGGCAGTAGCTGCTGCATCCCAGTACAACCCCAACTACAACTTTGGATATCAGCCAGTCCAATATTGGCCATAGACCAACTTAGGCCAAAAGCCTAAGCTTGGGGGAGTACGTGTTTCTCATCGACATTACATTCATGTTTACACACTTATTCTAGTTGTCGGTTCTCACACTCTTTCATTGTACCATCCATGCTTAGTTTCAATTCTTTTTCTTAGTCTTTTTCTTGTGTGCTAGAAAAAACCTTAAGAAAAAAAAATACTAGCTGTAGCTTCTAGCTAGTTTACTTTCCTTGCTTGTAGTAGTAGTAATTAAAAGAAAACCCAAAAAGATTTCTCGTTCTTCTTTTGCTTGTTCGGAGCTTTCCCGTGTAAATAATTTCTTTTCTTTTCTTTGGGGGTCAAGAGTAGAAGACCATGATTGAAAATGCTTAGTGGCTCTCATATGCCTTATTGTTAATTTAACCTTGAGCCATATTACCTTGTATTCTCTCTTGTATTAAGTGCTCGCAGATTCCAGCTTAATCCAATGCACGTGCACTATTATTATTATCCACACCGTTCGGTCGTGCGGGTGAAAGGCAATAAGGATGATATATGATGAACTAATTGAGATGAGAAAAGCTGGTATGAACTCGACCTCTCTTGTTTTTGTAAATATGATAGTTCATCGTTCCTGATTCAGCTTGTTATGAATGAAACATGCTTGCAATGACAATTAGAGATCATAGCTGCTTATGCCATGCTTAATTAGCTGAGAGTTTATAATGGTCTATCTTGCGTGCCAACATGATATTAAAATGGTTGTGATGTGGTATGATAGGGTGGTATCATCCTTTGAACGATTCAAGTGGTCTGACTTGGCACATGTTCATGCATGTAGTTGAAACAAAATCAACATAGCCTCCACGATATTTATGTTCATGGTGATTTATATCCTACTCATGCTTGCATTCATTGTTGATTAATTTTAATGCATGTTCATGACTGTTGTCGCACTCTAGTTGGCCGCTTCCCAGTCTCTTTCTTGCCTTCACCTGTACTAAGCGGGAATACTGCTTGTGCATCCACTTCCATAAACCCCAAAGTTATTCCATATGAGTCCACCATACCTTCCTATATGCGGTATTTACCTGCAGTTCCAAGTAAATTTGTATGTGCCAATGTTTTGTATGCTCAAACAACTCATGTATCAACTAGGGCTGTGTCGGGGGAAAACTGTCCTCCCACGAGCACCTATGGGACCGGAGCCCCTTCTACGTTGCGGTAAGGGATCAGAGGGAGCACGGAGAGTAATCGAGGGGCGCACGCGGGCAGTTTTACCCAGGTTCGGGCCGCGCGGACGCGTAAAACCCTACTCCTGCTTAGGTTGTATTGAGTTCTTGAGCTCGGGAGCTTGAAGAGCTATAGTACTAGCTACACCGAGCGAGAGAGTTGTCTAGGTTTCGAACCCCCTCTACGTTGTGCATGGGCCTCCGTTTATAGCTCAAAGGGGTCACCGACAGGTGTCAACGTAGAGGAGGGTAAAAGTGTAAATTTGGTGGTAGTTGCAACAGTACATGAACAGTATATGAACAGTGGTCTTCACCTAACTTTGACAGTGGGGGACAAGGGCATTAAACGCCCGTCGCCATCGCCCCCAAAAGCGTCCGTCCATGCTTCTCCGTTCGCCACGGCGGTAGCCTCCTCACCGTGGCTTGCCACCGTGTGCCCCAGGCTGCACAACCGTCTGCCACGCGTCCCTGGAAGGGCCCCAGGGCGACGCGTGGGCAGATGAGCTGGAGCATGGGCACACAGCGTAGGTTTCCCCGGCAAGCACCTTGCCGGGGTCATGATCTTGCCGGGCCCGGAAGCTTGTCGCTCTCCGGGTCTTGCCGGGGCGCATGATGCGCCGAGGCATCTCTTGAGATATGCATTCCTTGGCCCTCCTGGCAAGCTCCTCTTGCCAGGGTCTTGTGCTAAAGTGATAACCTTGAGCCTGGTGCGTCCTTCCCGGCAAGCTCCTCTTGCCGGGGCCTTGATCTTCTGACTTGTATACTTTGTTCTTGAATGGCTTCATAGGGACCAGAAAGGTTCCCGGCGAGCACGTGGTAAGCCCTGCCACGGGAGGCTGCTACTGCCCGTGCACAAGTTCGGGTACTAAGGTACCCCTATCTTAGTACACCGACAGGAGCCCCCGGGCCTGGGCCACACACGGTGCCGAGCGCTGTTGGGCCAGGCCCAAAACAGTGCACGGGCACACGCGGCCCACGGAAAGCCGTATCCCCTTCCGTATCTGCCGCATCCCTCCCTAACGGCACGCGTCGATTGCGGCGTCGTGGGAGAGATCGTGGCCTGTTTTTAATGGGAAATGCGGAACGTCCCCCACCCCCCCCTTAAAAGCAGAGGAAGCAGGGGCAGTTCCCTCCATCGTCTTCATTGCGCCTTGATTCTCCAGAAACCCCCGTCGCCCTCCGCCTCCCAAAGGTCGACAGAGAGCCAAGTCCCTCCCTTCCTCCGCCGTCTCCCGCATCCGCGGCACCGTCGACCTCCTCTCCTCTTTCCTCGCCGCCCCCGCCATGGCTCCGAAGAGCGACAAGGCGAAGAGCGACAAGGCCAAGAAGGAGAAGTCCGAGCAGGCGGTGAAGCTGGCAGCCCTGCGGAAGAAGTGCGTGGTCTTCGCGCCGAGGCTTGGCGCGAGGGAGCTGCGGGAAAAAATACTATTTGTTCTGGGCGAGGGAGACCAAAGCTCATCCCCGCACCAGAGTCCTCCCCGCCGTTGCCGTTGACATGTTCCCCGGCGGGTACTTTTTCTTTGCCGCATTCTTCCATTGTGGTCTGTGCCCTCCGTACTCGGAGTTCTTTTGCGATGTAATGAATACGTATGGCCTCCAGCTCTTAGATTTCACCCCCAACGCCATCCTTACGATGGCCGTTTTCGCACATCTGTGCGAAAACTATGTTGGGGTTCATCCAAATGTAGCCCTTTTCCGCCACTTCTTCATGCCTAGAGTAGAGTCTGGTGCTCCCCTCTCCGGCGGCATCTCCTGGATCTTCAGGCTGAACAAGAAAGACTCGTACCTGAAGGGAGAGCTCCGCGGCAAGTGGGAAGAGTGGAGAGCCGATTGGTGCTGGGTACTGGAAGCTAATCCTGAGCCCTTTACCTCGCCGCGCACGACTGCCATAGTGCGCGGCAGGGACTGGAGTGAATTGGCCCCGGAGGATAGCAAGCTTCAGATTGCCCTCATTAGGATCATTCGTCTCCGGGTCGCCAATCTGACTGTTGGAGAAGTTGGAGCAGATTTCCTCCACCGCCACATCGCCCCTTTACAAGAAAGGAAGAGGCCCGCCTGGGAATTCGGCAATGCGGCAGACATCATGAGGCTGCGCCCTGGTTTGAACTACAACTTTACGGTCTTGGAGTTGAGGGGGATGGTCCTTCAGCTTTTCAAGCATGACCCTGCCCACCCGGAGTGGTTCAGACCTTCCCGGGGAGTGGTGCCGCTGTGCAACAGCACAGCCCGGGATTCCATACGCGCGATAATGCCCGAGTGCGACTCCCATGGCGTCGTCCCCACTTGGCTGGAGCCTCCACCGGAGACCGTGCTGACTTTCTTCGACAACTTGGTCGAGAAGCCCCGCAACGCCGAGGAGAATAAGGGCCTGACCCGGGATACTACTGACCGTGATGTAGCCTACATCGCCTCCAGGATGGAGGAGGCCGCCGCAGCTGCGGCTGCGGGCGACTTTGGATACACTGTGGAAGAGGCACAGGCCACGGACGCAGTGAGTCAAGCAGAGGAGGCGGAAATCCTCAAGCTGCTGAAGATTGCGCCCGAGGAGTTTGCCGGGGAGCCCTCCGTGAAGTTTGCTGGGACGAGCGAGGTTGCCGGGGGGAGCGAGGCCGCCGGGCATGGCGCTGAGTCCAGCGGGCCCACCGAGGAGGAGGAGGACGCCGAGGCTGGGGATTCCGATGAAGACTCTGGTGGATCTCTGAATCTTGACGACGATGCCTCCTCGTCCTCGGAGAACTCTCCGCCTCCGCCAAGCCCTACGCAGCAACCGAAGAAGCGCCTCCGCAAGGCAGCTGAGACGGCGAGGCCACAGGCGCCTCGACATCAGCCGAAGCGCCGTGCGACGCGTGCCACCAAGACGAGCGAGGCCGTCAAGGAGGCACCCCGTGCTCGAGCGCCAAGCGGAGGAGGATCTTCCCGGAGCGGAACGGGTGCTCCTTCTGCCCCTCGGTCCTCGGCGACGACGGGGGCCGGGTCTTCACAGCCCACAGCCCCGGAGCCCGCCAAGCGACCGAGGGAGCCTTCTCCTCCAGCTCCTCGCGCGGGAGCACACCAGGCAGAGTTCGACTTCTCCGCCCTCAGCTCCGATGAAGAGGAAGAGGAGTAAGTACTTGCGATTCTTTTGGTTTCTTCGATTTTGTCTTGATTTTCCTTGCTTGGTTCTGATCTTGCTTTTGTTTTGCTTCACAGGACCTTGACCCAGCGGATGGCGAAGAGGGCCAAGATCCCTGTGGTCACCATTGAGGACGACGAGCCCGTCGCGGCGACAAGCGACGCGCCGGCGACGAGCTTGCCGGATCAGCCCGCTGCTCCGAGGAGCAGCCCCCAGCGCAGCCCCCAGCGTAAGTCTGGTATTCGTTTTTCTGCTTGATGGGCGCGCTCGAGGTTGTTGCTTGTACTAATATTTTGTTGTTTTGTGCAGAAGTGGAGCCGCAGCCGCAGGAGCACCCGGAGGTCACCCCCGACGAGCCACTTGCTCCACCCTCCCCGCCAAGGATGAATTCCCCGGCAAGGGAGAACGCTCCGCCAAGGACGGGTACTCCGCCAAGGGCGAGTACCCAGCCAAGGGTGAGCAGCCCGACAAGGGTGAGCACCCCGGCAAGGGAGGGCGCAGGCGGCCCTCCGCCAGCAGGGGCCACTACTCCGCCGCCAAGTGAGAATTCCCCGGCGAGGGACCCCGTCGTCGAAGAAGTCTGCGAAGGTAAAGCTTGTAATTTCTTCTTCCCAGATTCGTCTTTTTGGATATTTGCTTGATTCTTTATTTTCTTTTTCTTCTGCTAGATCCTCCTGCACCGGAGCGGATGGAGACGGAGGCCACCGCTGAGGAGGAGGTGCACGGCGACGGCGGCAACGCCACTGCCACCGAGGGAATGGCCGGAGCCGACGAGCCTGCCGCTGAAGAGACCGCCCCGACCGCAGACGCCGCGGCTGGGGAAGGGACCGGCGACCGCACTGCTGGCCCGGAGGCCGCAGGAGCGCCGGACGCTGCACCGGCCGCCGACCCTTCCGCCTCCGCGGCTGGGCAGGGCGTCTACCTGGAGGCCGCCAATGGGGTTTTCATACAAGTCCCGTGGGCGTCCTTGTCTCGAGCACCCGCGGAGGGAGAGACCTTTGACGGAGAGGTCCTCGCCTCCGCCGGATTGAAGGTTGTTGAAGCGCCCGGCAGCAGCGACGAGCCCGAAGAGGAGAGACTCCTTCGTCGGCTCCTGGCCTTGTACCGGGCCAGGCAGGCGAAGTTGGAGTCTCGGGAGGCTCTCGCCGCCAAGGCTGGAGCTGACTTGGAGAAGCGCGCCGCGGAGCTCCGCGCCACCAACCAGGCGGCCCTCCGCAACTTGGCGGAGGAGCGTGAAGTGCTTGCCAGGGCGCAGCAAGCCTTCCTCCTCGAAAAAGCTGAGGCCGAGGAGCAGCAGCGGTTGGCCGCCGAGGAGCTGTCTCGGCGGGAAGGGGCACTCAACCAGCGGAAGGTCGACCTCGACGCCCACGAGGACGACCTCACCGCTCGGGAGCAAGCCATTGGCGGGGCTCTGAAGGAGGCGAGGGACGCCGCAGCCGCCGCAGAGACCGCCAAGAAAGACCTGGAGGCCAAGGTGGAGCAGCTGGAGTTGTTCCTGAAGGCGAGCGAGGACAGGGTCACCGCGCTCAACGTGGAGCGGGAGATAGATGCCCACACCAACTCTGAGTTGCAGGTACGTCTCTCCGAGAAGGGCACAGAGCTCTCCGACGCCAGGAACTCCATTGCTGACTTAGAGCTGAAGGTCTCCACCCTGACTGGCTCGCTCGACGCCGCCCGGGACCGCGAGACGAAGCTGAAGGACGAACTCCGCAAGGAAAAGGCCTTGGTGGAGAGCGCCGCCGTCTCGGCGAACAACTTCAACCAGGCAGTGGAGCAGTGGACTGATGAGCTGGTCACCTCCGCTGCCAATATTGACATGGAGATGATGGCGCTGAGGGCGGAGCATCTCGTGTACTCCCCGGACGAGAGTCTCCCCCACAGCGCCAAGTTGAGTCTATTCTTCAGGGTAATCGCGCCGGCGCTTGCGCGGCTGCGGGAGAAGATCCCCGTGCAGCTGGCCGACGAGGCGCGTCGGCTCTGCATGGGCACCATGGAGCGAGTCTTGTCGAAGATCGTCTACCGCAACCCCGGCATCAACCTCGTCAACGTCCTCCGCACCTTGCCGCCCGAAGCTGATCAGGAGGCGTTGAAGGCGCAGGTTGCCCACATCGTCGCCAAGGTGGGCAAGATCACGAGGCGTGAAGGCGACCGTGTAGATTAGATTCCTTTCTTTCTGCTTCCTTTGCCGCTGCCAATTAAGTCATAGGCAGTAGTTGATTAGAACAGCGGCAAGCTATCTTTGTAATATACACTCTTATTTTGAGCTATCAATGCAGTGTTATCTCCCTTGCTTTGGTCCCTTCACTTTGTATGCATTCCACCCTACGCTTTTAGGGAACTCGCCGGCAAAGGACCCTTGCCGCGAGCGCTGAGTGTGGGACTCTTAGCAGCCTGCTGGCAATACCCTTGCCGGCAACAAACCTTGCCGCAGCTAGTCGCAGCGCACTTAGATTGCTGAGCGAACTCGAAAACGAAATAAGGGCGCGACACTTGTCGCAGCTCACTTAAGTCGTTGAGCGTGCTCGAAACAAAGTAAGGGTGCGGCTAGCCACGGGTAGGTTCCTCCGCGCATAGGTTTTCCATACAAAGTGTGGTTTTTCAAGGAAGACAACTAAAAAATTTAAAAATTTGAATTACTCAAACTTTGGTAACTTAGCTTTCGTAGATTGTTTGCTCCCCGACAAGGCTTCTCTTTCTTGAACAGTACTTGGTTCATGCCTCCATCTCCTTCCCCCCGGCAAACTTGTGCGCGAGGAATACTCCTTCTGCTTACGAGGGAAAGAAAAAGAGAAGGGAAAAACAAGTATAGGGCCTCGTGGCTTACTAGTGCTTACCGGGGATGTGCGTTGCACAAGGTGTCAGATAATGCATGCAAATAACAAAGAAAAGCATGGAAATGACAAATAGTGCGAAGCACAAAAGCTTTACTGATGCACGGGATCTGCGCCCGGCTTTGTACAAAGGTTTACATGCAACAGCGGCAAGACTTGTACAAAAGGTGGTTGCCGGAACGGGTCACGGCAACCGCGCCTTATGGGTGAAACTTGCGAAGATGCTCTAAGTTCCAGGATTTGCTCACCGGTAAGCCTTCTTCGGTCTCAAGGCGGACAGCGTCGGGCCTTGTGACTTGTCTCACCCGATAAGGGCCTTCCCACTTCGGTGTCAACTTGTTGGAATTCTTGGCGGACTGAACACGCTGAAGAACAAGGTCGCCTTCCTCGAGACTCCTGGCCTTGACCTTACGGCTATGGTAGCGACGCAAGGCTTGCTGGTATCGAGCAGCTCGTACAGCAGCCTGGAGACGTTTCTCCTCAAGGAGCAATGCATCATCTTGTCGCAGTTGCTCTTGCTCGAGCTCATCGTAAGCGAGCACTCGAGGAGATCCGTATACGAGTTCCGTGGGGAGAACTGCCTCTGCTCCATAGACAAGAGCAAAGGGTGTCTGTCCGGTGGCTCGATTTGGTGTCGTCCTGATTGACCAAAGAGCTGCCGGCAACTCCTCTATCCAGTTTCTTCCGCACTTGTGCAGCCTGTCGAAGGTTCTTGTCTTGAGCCCGCGCAGCACTTCAGCATTGGCCCTCTCCGCTTGACCATTGCTCCTCGGGTGAGCAACATAAGCGAAGCAGACCTTGGCGCCAAGGTCTTGGACGTACTGCATGAAGGTGCGACTTGTAAACTGTGTGGCGTTGTCGGTGATGATCCTGTTAGGGATTCCGAAACAGCAAACAATCAATCTGAAGAACCTGACTGCTGACTGTGCTGTCACCTTTCTCACCGGTTCCACTTCTGGCCACTTTGTGAACTTGTCGATTGCAACGTACAAGTACTCAAAGCCCCCGACAGCACGGGGAAAGGGGCCGAGGATGTCGAGCCCCCAGACCGAGAAGGGCCAGGATAAAGGGATCGTCTGGAGAGCTTGAGCTGGCTGGTGAATTTGCTTGGCATGGAACTGGCACGCTTCACACTTGGTTACATGTGCAGTTGCATCTTGGAGGGCCTCTGGCCAGAAGAACCCTTGCCGGAACGCCTTCCCGGCAAGTGCCCTTGCGCCAATGTGGTGCCCACATATGCCTCCATGTATCTCTGCCAACAGCTTCTGTCCGTCTTCCCTGGAAATGCACTTCAACCTGACACCATTGAGTCTTCTTCTGTACAGTTCATTGCCAATGAACTGGTACATACTTGACTGCCTGGTTATCTCCTCTATCTCTTCTGGCTCGTCGGGAAGTTCTCCAGTTTGCAGAAAGCGGACGATCTGCTGTGCCCATGCTGGAGCTTGAGGCTCAACAACAAGGACTAAAGGCATGAGGGCTGCTGCGGGAACCTCAGCTTCTACGGCAAGAACCTGCGGCTCTGCCGGAGCTGATGGTCCCCCGGCAAGCCTGCCGGGGCAAGGCTTGTCGGGAACGCCTGCTTCAACTGTACAGACCCTTGGATCTGCAGGAGCAAACTGTTCCTCAACATCTTGGCTGTTGATCTTGGGGACCTTGGCGGCGGCTTCAGGAAGATCCGCCGGCAAGTAGTCGCCGGAGACCAACTTTCTCTTCTTGTTTTGCCCAACTGATGGTGTAACGGATGGCTGAGTTAACTTGAGCACGAAGGTCCCTGGTTCCACAGGTAACTTCATTGCAGCACACTTTGAGAGGCCATCTGCAATATCATTCTGAGCCCTTGGGACGTGCTCCATTTGCAGACCTTCAAAGTGCTCTTCAAGCTTCCTCACTTCATCAACATAAGCTTCCATCAAAGGGCTCTGGTAACTCTTATTCACTTGTCGGACCACTAACTGTGAGTCTCCCCGCACAATCAACTTCTTGATCCCAAGCTCGGCCGCAATTCTGAGGCTGGCAAGCAAACCTTCATACTCAGCAGTATTGTTTGTCGCTTGCTCCTTGGGAAAGTGCATCTGGACAACATACTTGAGGTGCTCTCCGGTGGGCGCTATGAGTACCACGCCGGCACCGGCGCCTTGCAGCGAGAAAGCACCATCAAAGTACATTATCCATTCGTTGCTCGCTTCTTGGACGGGGACGCTTGTCTCTGGGACTTCTTCATCTGGAGTTGGGGTCCATTCTGCTATGAATTCTGCCAAAGCTCTGCTCTGTATGGTTGAAGTACTCTCAAACTTGAGACCAAAGCTTGACAGCTCCAGTGCCCACTCGACGATCCTGCCTGTTGCTTCGGGATTTTGTAATATCCTCTTCAACGGAAAGCGAGTGACCATCGTTATCTCGTGTGCTTGGAAGTAATGGCGCAGCTTGCTCGAGGCCATGAGGAGGCCGAAAAGCAACTTCTGCACCCCAGAGTATCTTGATCTAGCCCCCTGCAAGAGGGAACTTACAAAATACACTGGGCGCTGCACCATCTTCTTTCACACTCCTTCTTGTTCCTGCGCAGACTTGTCCTTGTCGGGGCCAGAGCTTGTCGGGGAACCCCCCTGCTTGTCGCCGGATTCGCTTGCCGGGGATGTGGGTTCCTCATCTGCCTCCCTCTCCGCTACTAACGCAGCACTAACCACTTGATTGGTTGCCGCTAGGTACAGCAGCAACTTCTCTTGTGGCCTAGGTGCGACAAGTATCGGAGTGGAGGACAGGTATCCTTTCAAGTCTTGCAGTGCTGCCTCCGCTTCCGGAGTCCATTTCATAGGACCTGCCTTTTTCAAGATTTTGAAGAAAGGCAGGGTGCGCTCTGCAGACTTTGAAATGAACCTGCTGAGGGCAGCCACACAACCAGCAAGTCTCCTTACGTCCTTGACGCGCTTCGGGGCTTCAATCTGCTCGATGGCTTTTATCTTGTCGGGATTGGCTTCAATCCCCCTCTGGGACACAAAGAACCCGAGAAGTTTGCCGGAGGGAACTCCGAAGACGCACTTCTCGGGGTTCAGCTTGAGCTGGATCTTGCGCAGATTCTCAAAGGTTTCCTCTAAGTCTTGGATCAGGGTATCCCTGCTCTTGCTCTTGACCACTATATCATCCATGTAGGCTTCTACATTTCTGTGTATCTGTGGCTCAAAAGCAGTGTGCACCACCCTTGCAAATGTCGAGCCTGCATTCTTCAATCCAAAGGGCATGCGTATGAAGCAATATGTGCCGCATGGAGTAATGAATGCAGTCTTTTCTTCACCTTCCTTGGCCATGAATATCTGGTGGTAACCTGAGTATGCATCAAGGAAGGAAAGCAGCTCACATCCGGCGGTGGAGTCGACAATCTGGTCAATACGCGGCAAGGGAAATGGATCCTTGGGACATGCTTTATTCACATCAGTGAAGTCTATACAAAGTCTCCACTTCCCATTGGCCTTGCGCACGACAACTGGATTGGCTAACCACGTAGGATGGATCACGCCTCTAACCAGGCCTGCTGCTTCCAACTTCTTTATCTCTTCGGCGATGAATTCTTGGCGCTCCACGGCTTGCTTCCTGACCTTCTGCTTGACGGGCCGCGCATGAGGACAAACAGCAAGCTTGTGCTCAATCACCTTCCTGGGAACGCCGGGGATGTCAGATGGTTGCCACACAAACACGTCCACATTCGCCCGCAGGAAGGCAACGAGCGCGCTTTCCTATTTGGGGTCGAGTGTAGCATTGATGGTGAAGGTACCACCAGTGCCGTCCTCCTTGGCGGACACCTTCTTGGTTGCCGGTGGAGCTGCCATTCCTTTCTTACACTTGCCGGTGGAGCTCGATGGCGCGTCCTCGACGGCAGCGCAGCACTCCGAAGAGGTGCGTTTGCCGGAGTGGGCCCCAGAGCTCTTGCCGGACTTGGTCTTGGTCTTCCCCCCGGGAGCTTCAGCGGTAAGTGTGCTGCTCTCTGCTGCGGCTGCTGCATCCCGGTATATCTTGTCGGCGCAGATAAGCGCGTCCTTGTTGTCGCCAGGGACAGAGATGACGCTTATCGGCCCCGGCATCTTGAGTACGTTGTATGCATAGTGGGAAGCTGCCATGAACTTGGCGAGGGCAGGACGGCCAAGTATCCCATTGTATGGTAATGGGATATCGGCAACATCAAACGTGATTCTCTCTGTCCTGAAGTTGAGCTCCCCGCCAAAGGTCACTGGCAACGTAATCTTCCCCTTCGGCTTGCTCCTTCCCGGGTTGATCCCTTGGAACGACCCGGTTTCTTCGAGCTCGCCGTCCAGAATCTGTAGCTTCTTGATCACAGCTGAGGAGATCAAGTTCAGGCCGGCCCCACCGTCAACCAACATCTTGGTGACCTTGAGGTTGCGGATAGTTGGTGAGACCAACATCGGCAAGCACCCGACCGCAGTGGTGCGGTCAGGGTGGTCCTCAAGGTCAAAGATGATGGGCGTGCCGGACCACTTCAGCAGCTTGCGTGACTCGACGGGCGGCTCAGCTGCATTCACTTCTCGCACCCACTGCTTGAGCTGGCGGTGGGAAGTGTTCAGAGAGGCACCTCCGTCGACACACAGAACCTCTGTGGCCTTCTGGAACTCCTGCTCGGTGTTATCTCCTTCTTCCATGTCATCATCGTCGTCTTCATCCTCATCCTTGTCGCGGCCCCGGGGAGGTCTGTCACCTTGCCGCTGCTTGGCCTTGCCGCGGCGTCCTCCCCGGCCATTGAACGGCCGCTTCTTGCTGGGTTCTCCTCCGCCTCCTTGGGCCTTCTCCTTGTCGCGACGCTCGTATTCAGCCTTCTGCTGCTCTACGAGGTACTCGACTCTTTTGTAGTTCTGAAGATCGTGGCCCTTGGTGCGGTGGATCTTACAGTACTGCTTGTCGGAGCCGTCCTGCTTGTCGGCTGCCGCTACAGGGGCGGGCTCCTTGCCGGAACCGCCAGCCTGTGCCTTCTTGGCGGGAGCCTCCTTGCCAGACTGCTCGACAACCAGCACCTCCTTGCTCTTCTTCTTTCTGTTATTCCGCCGCCGGTTTTTCCTTGCCGGGGCGGCATCCTCGCTGTCGCTTCCTCCTGCGCCAGTATCCTCTCCGGGGAGTCTCCTCCCCTCTTCGGCGCGCGCGCACTTGTCAGCCAGAGCGTAGAGCTCGCTGACATCCCGGATCTTGGTCATGGCCATCTCCTCCCTCATCCGGCGGTTACGCACGTTCTGGTGAAACACGCTGATAACCACGGCAGGGTGGACGTCGGGAATGTTGTGCTGGACGCGGCTGAATCTTTGGATGTATTTGCGCAGGGACTCTCCCTCCTTCTGGGCGAGGATGTGGAGATCGCTCTCCTGGCCGTGGGGTTTGTGGCCGCCTGTGAAGGCGCCAACAAACTGGTGGCACAGATCCGCCTATGAAGAGATGGAGTTCTCCGGCAAGTGCATAAGCCAAGACCGGACGTTTGGCTTAAGCACTAGCGGGAAGTAGTTGGCTAGTATCTTCTCGTCGCGTCCCCCGGCAGCCTGCACCGCGATGGTGTAGATGCTGAGGAACTCCGAGGGGTGCGTCTTGCCGTCGTACTTCTCGGGTACGTCGGGCTTGAAATTCTTCATGCTGGGCCACTGGACTTGCCGCAGCTCACGGGTGAACGCAGGGCAACCTGCCGCGTACGGCAAGTCGCCTGGTTCACCGGGCGCGTGCGCGTCGACAGCGGTCCCAACGCGTTGATCTGACTGTCTTCGGGCTTCTCGTCGACGCTCGATGCGAGTCCGAGCGTCCTCTTGTCGCCGGTCGTCTAGGACTTGACGCTGATCGCGGCGAGCCCGCGGGTCCGACGACGCCGTAGAGTCATCGTCGACGTTGATCCGTCGGGGTGGCGATTTCTGCTTCTGCGGCGGGGAGTGCACGATAGTTGCACCCCCGGCGGTCTTGTCGCCATCGGCCTTCGCTTGGTCGACTTGCCGCGGCCGCGAAGTTGCCGGCTGCTGAGGCGCGTCGTTATTGGCGAAGGCGATGAGACTCTGGATTGTTGCCCTCCAGTCTTCGGCCTTGTCTGCCGTTGGAGGGAAATCGAGGAGCAGCTGGGCCCTGGCCAGGGCCTCTGCTGGAGAATAAGGAAACGGTGGCGAACGGTGCGAGGAGCGGGACACGCTCGGACTTCTAACCGCGTTAGAAGGAGCATGTTCCCGCCCCGGCGACCGCGCCTTGCTCGTACCAGCGCGCTGGCCTTGAGCATCCCGCGATCCTCCGGCTTGGCCACGCCCCAGCAAGCGTATGGTACCTCCCGTACCACACCGCTGCTGGCCTTGCACCTCCTGAGAGGGACGTGGTGCGTGCACGGACACCGAGGCTTTGGAGTTCACCCGGTCGTCCGTCCTGTCCTTGGACTTGGTGGCGCCGTGAGTTTCCTCGCCGGCGACCACCCTTCCGCCGGCGTCTCCTCCACCAACCGTTGGTTCTGGTGGCGGTGGCATTGACGCAGACGTGCCTCCGACCTCCGAAGCCTTCTTCTTCGGAGGCATGTTGATGCTGATGAAGCTGGCGAAGCTGGAGAGGTTGATGAAGAATGCACCCGCGTGAGCGCCGGATCAGGTTCGCACAACCTCGACGTCCCCTACCTGGCGCGCCAAAGATGTCGGGGGAAAACTGTCCTCCCACGAGCACCTATGGGACCGGAGCCCCTTCTACGTTGCGGTAAGGGAGCGGAGGGAGCACGGAGAGCAGATCGAGGGGCGCACGCTGGCAGTTTTACCCAGGTTCGGGCCGCGCGGACGCGTAAAACCCTACTCCTGCTTAGGTTGTATTGAGTTCTTGAGCTCGGGAGCTTGAAGAGCTACAGTACTAGCTACCGAGCGAGAGAGTTGTCTAGGTTTCGAACCCCCTCTACGTTGTGCATGGGCCTCCTTTTATAGCTCAAAGGGGTCACCGACAGGTGTCAACGTAGAGGAGGGTAAAAGTGTAAATTTGGTGGTAGTTGCAACAGTACATGAACAGTATATGAACAGTGGTCTTCACCTAACTTTGACAGTGGGGGACAAGGGCATTAAACGCCCGTCGCCGTCGCCCCCAAAAGCATCCGTCCATGCTTCTCCGTTCGCCACGGCGGTAGCCTCCTCACCGTGGCTTGCCACCGTGTGCCCCAGGCTGCACAGCCGTCTGCCACGTGTCCCTGGAAGGCCCCCAGGGCGACGCGTGGGCAGATGAGCTGGAGCGTGGGCACACAGCATAGGTTTCCCCAGCAAGCACCTTGCCGGGGTCGTGATCTTGCCGGGCCCGGAAGCTTGTCGCTCTCCGGGTCTTGCCGGGGCGCATGATGCGCCGAGGCATCTCTTGAGATATGCATTCCTTGGCCCTCCTGGCAAGCTCCTCTTGCCAGGGTCTTGTGCTAAAGTGATAACCTTGAGCCTGGTGCGTCCTTCCCGGCAAGCTCCTCTTGCCGGGGCCTTGATCTTCTGACTTGTATACTTTGTTCTTGAATGGCTTCATAGGGACCAGAAAGGTTCCCAGCAAGCACGTGGTAAGACCTGCCACGGGAGGCTACTACTGCCCGTGCACAAGTTGGGGTACTAAGGTACCCCTATCTTAGTACACCGATAGGCTGTCTATATCTTCCTTGCTAGGTGTGTTATTCTCACGATGAGTGGACTCCGCTCATCATTCATGAGAAATGTCTGGTAACCGGGATGCCCAGTCCCATGCTCAAATCATAATAATTAAACAAAACTCCCCCAGGGCTGTTGCTGGTTTGGACGGTACCCGTTGTTTCGGGCTAGCCGTGGAGTGTGCTTGTTGGTGGTCGGGGGAGTATAAACTTTACCATTCTGTTTGGGAACCGCCTATAATGTGCGTAGCATGGAAGATATCAAGATTCTTGGTTGTTATGTTGACAATGAGAGTATACCGCTCAAAATGTTATTCATCTCTATTTAAAAATCGACCTTTGGCACCTCTACAAATCCCTGCTTCCCTCTGCGAAGGGCCTATCTATTTACTTTTATGCCGAGTCATCATCCTCTTATAAAAGAGCACCAGCAGGAGAGCACCTCTGTCATTTGCATGTATTACTATTAATTTGCATTGAGTATGATCATGACTGGATCTCTTTTACCATGAATTACAATGTCTAGTCAGTCCTTGATCCTTAAAGGTGCTCTGCATTTATGTTTTGCGGTCTCAGAAAGGGCTAGCGAGACACCATCTTGTTATATCATATCATGATTGTTTTGAGAAAGTGTTGTCATCCGAGGTTTACTATTATTGCTCGCTAGTTGATTATGCCATTGATGTGAGTAGACATGAGACCTGAAAGTTATTGTGAATGTGGTTAGTTCATGGTCTTTGCTGAAAACCTGAATGTTGGCTTACATATTTACAACAACAAGAGCAAACAGAGTTTGTCAAAGTTTTTCTTTATCACTTTCAGTTTATCAACTGAATTGCTTGAGGACAAGCAAAGGTTTAAGCTTGGGGCAGTTGATACGTCTCCAACGTATCTACTTTTCCAAACACTTTTGCCCTTGTTTTGGACTCTAACTTGCATGATTGAATGGAACTAACCCGGACTGACGCAGTTTTCAACAGAATTGCCATGGTGTTGTTTTTGTGCAAAAATAAAAAGTTCTCTGAATAACCTGAAAATCCATAGAGAATTATTTTGGAAAATATAAAAATATCTGCGGAAAGATCTATGTTAGGGGGCCCACACCCTATCCACGAGGGCGCGCCCCCCTGCCTCATGGCCCCCCTGATGCTCCACTGACGTACCCCCGGTCTCCATATATTCACTTTTGGGGAGAAAAAAGTCAGAGAGAAAGAATTATCACGTTTTACGATACGGAACCGCCGCCAAGCCCTAATGTCTCTCGGGAGGGCTGATCTGGAGTCCGTTCGGGGCTCCGAAGAGTGGAGATCGTCGCCATCGTCATCATCAACCTTCCTCCATCACCAATTACATGATGCTCACCGCCGTGCGTGAGTAATTCCATCCTAGGCTTGCTGGACGGTGATGGGTTGGATGATATCTATCATGTAATCAAGTTAGTTTTGTTAGGGTTTGATCCCTAGTATCCACTATGTTGTGATATTGATGTTGCTATGACTTTGCTATGCTTAATGCTTGTCACTAGGGCCCGAGTGCCATGATTTCAGATGTGAACCTATTATGTTTCCATGAATATATGTGTGTTCTTGATCCTATCTTGCAAGTCTATAGTCACCTACTATGTGTTATGATCCGGCAACCCCGAAGTGACAATAATCGGGACCACTCCCGGTGATGACCGTAGTTTGAGGAGTTCATGTATTCAATATATGTTAATGCTTTGGTCCGGTACTCTATTAAAAGGAGGCCTTAATATCCCTTAGTTTACACTAAGGCCCCGCTGCCACGGGAGTGTAGGACAAAAGATGTCATGCAAGTTCTTTTCCATAAGCATGTATGACTATATTCGGAATGCATGCCAACATTACATTGATGAACTGGAGCTAGTTCTGTGTCAGCCTAGGTTATAACTTTTACATGATGAATTGCATCCGACATAATTTTCCATCACCGATCCAATGCCTACGAGCTTTTCACATATTGCTTGTTGCTTATTTACTTTTCTACTTCTACTATTACAAAAACTACAAAAACACTATCATTACTTTTATCGCTGTTACCACTATCTCCATATTACTTTGCTACTAAATTACCTTGCTGCAGATACTAAGTTTCCAGGTGTGGTTGAATTGACAACTCAACTGCTAATACTTAATAGTATTCTTTGGATCCCCTTGTGTCGAATCAATAAGTTTGGGTTGAATACTTTACCCTCGAAAACTGTTGCGATCCCTACACTTGTGGGTTATCAAGACTATTTTCTGGCGCCGTTGCCGGGGAGCATAGCTCTATTCTTTAAGTCACTTGGGATTTATATCTGTTGATCACTATGAAGAATTTTAAGGACTAAAAAACCAAGATCTTACCCACAACTACGAGGGGAGGTAAGGAACTGCCATCTAGCTCTGCACTTGATTCACCATCTGTTATGGGTAAATTTGCGACACCTACTCCTGCTATTGAATCTGATATGTCATATGTTCTTGATGATGCCACTTCTGCTATGTATGATGAAACTACTTCTATGCTTGATAATACTGTGCCACTAGGTGAATTTCTAGATGAACAAATTGCTAGGGTTAGGGAAAATGCAAATATTGAAACTGATAATATTTATGAAAGCGATGATGAAGTTTCTCCCCCTAGATATGAATTGCCTGTTGTTCCCGAGGGTTATGTTATGGATGAAGAAACTGCTAGAGACTTTCTTGCTTGCAATGATAGATATAATCTTAAGAAATTATTAGCTAAGATGAAAGAAAAGTCCTTGAATGCTAGAATGAAACATGACCCTGCTTTCGCTACTTTACCTATCTTTGTTACTGATAAGGATTATGATTTATCTGTTGACCCTGAGTTAATTACTTTGGTTGAATCTGATCCTTTCCATGGCTATGAATCCGAAACTGTTGTGGCACATCTTACTAAGTTGAATGATATAGCCACCCTGTTTACCAACGATGAAAAGATTCGTTATTACTATATCCTTAAATTATTTCCGTTCTCGTTAAAGGGTGATGCTAAGACTTGGTTTAATTCTCTTGATCCTGGTTGTGTGTGTAGTCCCCAGGATATGATGTATTACTTTTCTGCTAAATATTTTCCCGCTCATAAGAAACAAGCTGCCTTATGGGAAATATATAACTTTATGCAAATTCAAGAAGAGAGTCTTCCACAGGCTTGGGGGAGGCTTCTCAAATTAGTTAATGCTTTGCCTGATCATCCTCTTGAGAGGAATGATATACTTGATGTCTTTTATAATGGACTAACCGATGCTTCCAGAGACCACTTGGATAGTTGTGCTGGTTGTATTTTCAGGGAAAGAATAGTTGATCAAGCTGAATTACTATTGAATAATATGCTGGCCAATGAAAATAATTGGACACTTCCTGAACCAGCCCCTCATGAGTGTTAATCCAAACCGGTCAGCCTGGAGGGCCACCAGAGGGAAACTCAAGGATAAGTTTTACTCGTAGCTTGACCCATCCGATCGTGGCCTGAGACAAGATACGCGCGGCTCTTATAAGGGTGTCGGCACGTCGGGAGGTCTTGCTGGATTAGTTTTACCATTGCCAAATATCTTGAGCACGGGATTCCGAGAACACTCGGGTTTTCCCAATTTGGAGTTGTACCTCCGCTCATCGTGAGAGCTTGTGATGGGCTAAGTTGGGACACCCTTGCGGGGTTATGATCTTTCGAAAGCCGTGCACACGGTTATGTGGCAGATTGGAATTTGTTAATATCCACTTGTAGAAAACTTGACAGAGGATCCGAAATAAAATACACCAACCACGTGAGTAACCATGATCGTCTCTTTGCGAGTAAGTTCGGGAAGAGAACACAGTGGGGTTATGTTTGACGCGTAGGTAGTTCAGGATAACTTAATAATCATTACTAGTTTGCGACCGTTTGCGTAGCTTCTCATCTTCTATTGAATCGTAAGTTAGCCACTATACAAATGCTTAGCCACTGCTGCAACCTCACCACTTATCCTTCTCCCTACACATTAAGATTTGCTAGTCTTGATACCCATGGTTACAGGATTGCTGAGTTCTCGTGGCTCACAGTACTACAACAACAGTTGCAGGTATAGGTTTCCGATGACTTGACGTGAGAGCGATGTTCACTTGTGTTGGAGTTCTTCCTTCTTCTTCTTTGTCAGTCTTGGGATAGGTTCCTGGTCGGTAGCCTGGGATAGCAGGATGGATTTCGTTGTGCTTTCATGTTTTTCATTCGTAGTTGGATGCCTTGTGTATGATGTTGTTGTATTCATGAGGCTATTGTATGACTTGTATATATCCCCGTCTATTTATGTAATGGTACGATGTAATGATATCCATCTTGCTAAGCGCCTGAAATGCGGTTGTGCCCCAGTCACGAAGTTATCACCTGATCGGGATAGAATCACATCTTGGGCGTGACAAGTTGGTATCAGAGCCTCGACTGACCATCGGAGCCCCCTTGATTGATCGTAATTTAGCCATTGTCGAGTCTAGCAAAAACTTTTTCAGAGTCTAGTTATATCGGAGAGTAGGAATTCTTTTTACTCCTCAACCCCTTCATCGCTCTGGTGAGGAATCTTGACGTAGGTGTTTTGAATTACTCCTCTTCCCCTTAAAATAAGTTTTTTTAGGATCACACAGTTAGTTTTCCGATCGTTGTGATGTCATCTCTTTTCATCCGGTGCATTGTCATCAAGTTGATTCGACCCTCTTCGCCTTTTGCAAGATCAATCCTCAATTCTTTCTCAACGACATTGTTCCCCGTCCGATGTGGTCATTCTTTTTCCCACCCGCCCACCCTTTTTCTTCTTGGAGCTGGAGTCCTTAATCGAGTATCCACCCTACTCGCGTGAAGCCTTTGCATCCTTTCCTCAATTATTTCAACTGGTAAATTCTCGTCTAGTACGTCGTTCTTCATCTCTTCTTTTCTCCGGTGGTGTTTTCGGTGTTCTTCATATTCTTTCTCTCGGCTCAGATGTTTCCCCTTGCTCGTTCGCCACTCGCTATTTAATTGTTCCGGAGTTCCAAAGACATCTCAGGAGATTCGTCTGTGTTCCAATTAATTCGAGGTTATCACCTCATTCGAGTCTTTCAATCGTTCCGGTGCATCATTTCTCATTCGAGTAATCCTTTCCAACGGTGTTTTCTTCTCGGTGGGCTCATAACCCACAGGTCTTTCCCAGTATCTTACCCGACTCTTCTAATATTTTCGGAGCTATTCCCAAATTCTTTTCAAGGGTGAGATAAGAATGGATCCCACCAGTCATATGTCCTCTCCAATATCGCTTTCAAATTCTTTTATGTTCGGTTCAATCTATCCTCTTTTCAGTGTTCCGGAGTATCTCAATAATTTGGTGGTGTACCTCGTCATCACTTTTGTCATTTAAAGTCCGAAGAAGAGTTTTCGTCGAAATCTTGACCGTTCTCTTGAAGATTCATGGTTCTAGCTTGTTATCCTCTCAAATTATTCCGTTGTCATAAATTTATTTCCTTACACATCCGGAGTATTTCCATTGTGTTCCACCGAAGGCCATCATTTTAGAAGATTTCTTCGTTCTTAGTTTTTAACTTCGTCCTCCAACTATTCTAAATTGATGTCTCTTCATTCGTCTCCATATTCTTATGGTGCTTTGCTCAAGTATTATTCATTCCGTTCGCGATATCTTCGTTCTTTTTCTTCGTCCGTATTCTAATTCTTTCTGGTGATTCCTTCTCTTTTCTTCGCTCATCTTCAAATTCTTACGGTGGTTCCCTCAGAATTGTTTTTCTTGTTATCGTGTCAATTCATTAGGTTTTTTTAATCCTACTGGTGGTTCATGAAGACTTTCTCAAGTTTTGTGCTATATCCCCCTTTAATCATTTTCAACGGGAATAAGTGGTATGCAAATCCATTGCTTCACATCAATTTAATTGGTGGAGGATAAGCATAACATAATTCTTTTTCTTCTTTCATCAAGTTGATTAATCCCTTCCTTCAGAATTTTTTCGTGATGAATAAATTCTAATCCCAAGTGTTCTTATCCGGAGTTCAAAGTTTACTCGGCTATCTCGGAGTAACATCCATCTAAATCATCGCAAGGCTTTCGTCTTATTCTTTTCATCCTTCATTCTATCACATCATCCCTTTGTTACCGGAGTTCTTCATGGTGATTCATCACGATCTAATTCATCATTCAAGTGTTATCCAAATTCTTGTGGAGCGGCTCAAGTATTCTTCTTCTTGCGCCTCGAAGTGCAATTAATTCTCCATATTCTTTTGAAGTGGAGTTTTGCATTTCTTCCTTCATCTCATCTATTCAATCTTTTGGTTGTGGCATAATTTCACCTAAAGTGTTGGGATGATTTCCATAAGCCCACAACAAGCTTATTCTTTTGTTGTTGATTTTCTCAACAACCCCGCTCAATTCGTCCTTCTAAGGATGCTTTCAAATTCATTCGTGGTGGAAGTTGTTGTTTCTCTTATCTGTTCTTTTCATTCCATTATTTCAATTCTTCCGGAGGCTTCCACTCATCAAATATTATTTCACCTCTTAAGTTCTTGTTCTTTTCCATTCATATTCAACCGGAGTGCTGTCTAAATTTTCTTGTTCTTATTACTTGTCTGTCTCGCTTAACCAGAGTGGTTTCAAATTGGGTCTTGTTCCTTCAGCTATTGTTGCATGTCCTTCAACCTACTAGATTCTCGTAATGTTCCATGTTCCTCTTTTGTGATGGAGCTTTGCAATCTCGTTCATCTCCGTTGTATTCGCTCTTTCAAGTTGTTCAACCTCTCAAGAATCTTTGTTTCATTTATTTCTTCAAGAAGACTTTGTTCTTCCTTTTACCTTCCGTCTCGTTCCTAAGATCTCGGGACGAGATCTCTTGTTAGTAGGGGAGTGTTGTGACACCCCGAGACTGATGCGCCAGGTGTCTTCCAGTTATTTGCCGTCGTTTCCATGTCATCTCCTTACGTGTTGCACTTTGCCATGTCATCATGTGCACTTCATCTGCATAGTTTTCAAAACTTGCATCCGTTCGTAGTTGCCCAACTCCAAGTTCTCTCCGTTGTCCATTCTGAGCCCAGGCACACTCGCACGCGCCCGCGACACCTTCGAAACCTTATTTTGTAAGTGGCTGGAAAACGTTCTCAGAATGAGGTGAAAGTTGACGTGTGGTTTTGTAATAGTGTTGGTAGACCGCCTATCAAATTCCGTTCCATTTGGAGGTCGTTTGATGCCCCAACGTTTAACCGCGTTAACCGCCGGACCCCTCTCTCTTTGCAGTCCAACACCCCTCCACAATAGCCCACTAGCCCATCTAAACCCCCTCCACGTTGTTCGCCGTTGGATCACGATCATGTGGGCGAAAACCGCACTGAAAATATCTCTCCTAGCCCCCTCTACCTATAAATAAGCCTCCCCTCCTCTAATCTCGGATAGAACCCTAGATCCCACCTTCTCCGCGCCACTGGACGCGTCCGCACCGCCGCCGGACACATCCGCTGCCCCCAGCCACTTCGGAGCCGCCACGTCACCGCGCCGCTTCCCACCGCCGCGCGGGCCCGCGAGCCCGAGGCTGGCCCGCCCGGCCCGCATGCCGTCGCGCGCCTCCGCCCGAGCCCCGCTCCTTGCCTGGCCCCCGCGCGCACCCGCCCTCCTCCGCCTTGCCCCGCCGCAGCGCTGCTCCACCACCCCGCGTCCGCCGCCGACCGCCTCCGCTGGCCGCCGCCTTGCCCCGCCACCCCGCGGCTGCCGCTGACCACGCCGCCCCGCGCTGCTGCCAACCGCTCCACCACCACCATCTCGCCTCCGGCCACCGCCACCACCTCGTCGCCGGCCTCTGCCGTCGTTGCCTCCGGTCGCCGTCTCCGGCGAGATTTGGTCGGCTGGACCAGATCCACCAGCTCCTCCTTCCAAACACCACTGATCCGCCCGTACTGCTCCGTCCCGGATCTCCTCGTCTAGCTTCACGCGGGGTAAAAAACGGCTAAGTCCCTGTATATCAGCATAATGAATGCATCTTGTGTGGGCCCTAACTTTGTGCATGTGTGTCCAAATTGAGTGTATGATATATGGAAATGTTCATCTCAAGGTGATTTTCATGTTGGTTGCCTTTGCATTCATTTTAGGATGCATTTTGCCATGCTGATCTCTGTTGCAAAAGTGCTTAGTGCTGTTAATTGCTGAAAATCATTATAACTTGCTCATTTGTTTTTTTCATAGCATTTTGTGTGATTTTCTTTTCAGCATCATGTCAACATGTTTTAGGAGCACAATCATATCATATTTGCAATGGTGTAATTAGTTTTTCATGATATGCCCTATGGTTTGTGGAACAAGCTTGCAAAGTGACCTACTCGCTGTTTGCTGTTTTCTGAGACTTAGTAAAACTGCTAAGTCTGAAACTGTTTTATTGTGATGACATGTTTGCTTGATGCTACAGTCAAATCCATGCATGTTTTGGAATGTCGAGTGAGCATGTTGTGAATTCCATGTTATGCTCTATCCATCCATGCCCCTGTTTGCAATTATAAGTTACTGTAGCATGTCTCTTTCTTACTCTCAAGTGGTCATCATGATAAATCTATCAGCCTGTCAACCACATGTTCCATTTGGCAAATTTCATTGTAATTAATCTATGCATCTTATGAAGTTGTGCCAATGGAGTAATTTAGAGTATGCCATGACTAATACATGTTCATGACCTTTTCATGTTTATTAGAATTGCTATGCTTGTTGTTATGTGCCTTCGAAAGCAACATCATGATATTGTTCCCATTCCCAGATTTTCACTAAGTCTGAGAATCTGCTATATCATGTTTGCAACTTGTTTTGATGAATGTTGTGAACCTGTTGCTCCCTTGTATATGACATATAGTTTTCCTTGATCTCCATGTTACGTTCTAGCACGCCATGCTTTTGCTTGCCATGTTCTGGTGATGTAGCTTATTGTTTTTTCTCCAACATGTCATCATATTAACTCTGCTGATGTCTATGTCCAGTTTTTTAGTATGTCATAATCTGTGATATAAAGTTGCTTGTTGCATTGATCATGTTGGATTAATCTTGATGCCTATGAACCCGAACCTTGATGATTCTTGCAGAATGTAATCTTTAGTTTGAGTGCATATCATGTTTGTGCCTATCTTGTTCTTGTAGCATGTTGTTTTGGTGTCAACTATATGCCTAGTTGCTGTTTTGGACAACTTGTCCGTTAAACTTGTTTCATGTGTATGTGTTGAAACATTGCTCCATTTTGAGCATGCTTTAAATGGAACTTGCTTGATTTTGTATGTAGAGACATCATGTCATGTTGCATCCATGTTCTGAGAGTGTGTGCTTGATGTTTGAATGCATTCTGCATCAATGCCATGTTCAACTTGTTGTGCTCATATCTTCTAGGCCATAGCTCCGAATTAAAGGAACTTTATATGCAACTTTACTAGAAATTCGTGTAGTTCAGCATGGTGCATGTTAACTTGCTGTTTAACAACTCAAACTTAATGTTTTTTCAGTTCTGGACCATTTTCGAAAATTGCATATGAAGACTTACCGGAATTGTTATATGTTGTTTCTGGCCTCATTTAAACTTGCTTGGTTGCGTTCTTCTTGTATGCATCATCTCTTGCCATGAGTAGCTTAATGTAGCCTTGTGATGCATCATACTTGGTTGAGCATCATGTCTTGTCTATGTGTTGTGTGTTTACCATGTTGTTTGTTTTTTCTTGTTAGTTCCAATTTCATTGCGATCGCGAGGATTCGTTCGACTACTCTTGGTTCGTATTCATGGCTTCTTCTTCTGCATGGCCTCGTTCCTCTTCCTAGCGAGATCTCAGGCAAGATGACCGTCACCTGGGATCTCACTACTATCATTGCAATGCTAGTTGTCTCGATGCTATCGCTATATGTCACGCTACCCACTACTTGTTTATCAAGCCTCCCAATATGCCATGAAACAACCTCTAACCTTTTCACCATCCCAGCAAACTGTTGTTTGGCTATGTTACCGCTTTGCTCAGCCCCTCTTGCAGCGTTGTTAGTTGTAGGTGAAGATGAAGTTTGCTCCATGTCAGAGCATGTATATGTTGGAATATCACAATATCTCTTATGCTTAATTAATGCACATATATACTTGGTAATGGGTGGAAGGCTTGACCTTTTGCTTGGTGTTTTGTTCCACTCATGCCGCCTTAGGTTTCGATAAACCGATGTTATGTTCCTTGATTTTGCGTTCCTAACACTGTTGGGGTTTATGGCCCCCCTCGATAATTCACTCTGTTTAAAACTCTTCCAGCAAATGCCAACCTTGGTTTTACCATTTGCCTAATAACTAAAACTTGCATAGGGACCGGCTAGCACCCGATGACTTAATTAACAACCCGGGCCAGTGCTCCTCATGAGTGTTGGTCCAAACCGGGCAGCCTGCGAGGCCACCACAGGGAAACTCAAGGATTGGTTTTACTCGCAGCTTGACCCATCCAATCGTGGCCTGAGACGAGATACGCGTGGCTCTTATTAGGGTGTCGGCACATCGAGAGGTCTTGATGGATTAGTTTTACTATTGTCGAAATATCTTGAGCACGGGATTCCAAGAACACCTGGATCTTCCCAATTTGGAGTTGTACCTCCGCTGACCGTGAGAGCTTCTGATGGGTTAAGTTGGGACACCCCTGCAGGGTTATGATCTTTCGAAAGCCATGCCCGCGGTTATGTGGCAAATTGGAATTTGTTAATATCTGGTTGTAGAAAACTTGACAGAGGTTCTGAAATAAAATACACCAACTGCATGAGTAACCGTGATCGTCTCTTTTCGAGTAAGTTCGGGAAGAAAACACGGTAGGGTTATGTTTGACGCGTAGGTAGTTTAGGATCACTTAATGATCATTACTTGTTTTCGACTATTTGCGTAGCTTCTCATCTTCTATGGAATCGTAAGTTAGCCACCATACAAATGCTTAGCCGCTGCTGCAACCTCACCACTTATCCCTCTCGCTACCAATTAAGCTTTGCTAGTCTTGATACCCATGGTTCTGGGATTGCTGAGTCCTCGTGGCTCACAGATACTACAACAACAGTTGCAGGTACAGGTTTCCGATGACTTGACGTGAGAGCGATGTTTACTTGTGTTGGAGTTCTTCCTTCTTCTTCTTTGTTGGTCTTGGGATAGGTTCCTGGTCGGTAGCCTGGGATAGCAGGATGGATGTCGTTGTGCTTTTGTGTTTTTAATCCATAGTTGGATGCCTTGTGTATGATGTTGTTGTATTCACGTGGCTATTGTATGACTTGTATGTATCCCCATCTATTTATGTAATGGTATGATGTAATGATATCCATCTTGCTAAGCGCCAGAAATGCGGTTGTGCCCCAGTCACAAAGTTATCACGTGATCGGGATAGAATCACATCTTGGGCGTGACAAGTTGGTATTAGAGCCTCGACCGTCCATAGGAGCCCTCTTGATTGATCGTAATTTAGCCATTGTCGAGTCTAGTAGAAACTTTTTCGGAGTCTAGTTATATCAGAGAGTAGGAATTCTTTTTACTCCTCAACCCCTTCATCGCTCTGGTGAGGAATCTTGATGTAGGTGTTTTGAATTACTCCTCTTCCCCTTAAAATATATTTTTTAGGATCACACAGTTATTTTTTCAATCGTTGTGATGTCAGCTCTTTTCATCCGATGCATTCTCGTCAAGTTGATTCGACCCTCTTCGCCTTTTGCAAGTTCAATCCAAAGTTCTTTCTCTACGACGTTGTTCCCCGTCCGATGTGGTCTTTCTTTTTCCCACCCGCCCACCCTTTTTCTTCTCGGAGCTGGAGTCCTTAATTGAGTATCCATCCTACTCGCGCGAAGCCTTTGCATCCTTTCCTCGATCATTTCAACTGGTAAATTCTCGTCTAGTTCGTCGTTCTTCATCTCTTCTTTTCTCCGGTGGTGTTTTCGGTGTTCTTCATATTCTTTCTCTCGGCTCACATGTTTCCCCTTGCTCGTTTGCCACTTGCTATTTAATTGTTCCGGAGTTCCGAAGACATCTCAGGAGATTTGTCTGTGTTCCAATTAATTCAAGGTTGTCACCTCATTCGAGTCTTTCAATCGCTCTGGTGCATCCTTTCTTATTCGAGTAATCCTTTTGAATGGTGTTTTTCTTCTCGGTGGGCTCATAACCCACATGTCTTTCCCAGGATCTTACCTGACTTTTCTAATATTTCCGGAGCTTCTCCCAAATTCTTTTCAAGGGTGATGTAAGAATGGATCCCATCAGTCATATGTCTTCTCCAAGATCGCTTTCATATTCTTTTATATTCGGTTCAATCTTTCCTATTTTCAGTCTACCAGAGTATCTCAAAAATTTGATGGTGTACCTCGTCGTCACTTTTGTCATTTGAAGTCCGAAGAAGAGTTTTCCTCGAAATCTTGACCATTCTCTTGAAGATTCGTGGTTCTAGCTTCATGTTATCCTCTCAAATTATTTCGTTGTCTTAAATTTATTTCCTTACACATCCAAAGTATTTCCATTGTGTTCCTCCGAAGGCCATCATTTCAGAAGATTTCTTCATTCTTAGTTTTCAGCTTCGTCCTCCAACTATTCTAAATTGATGTCTCTTCGTTCGTCTCCATATTCTTCCGGTGCCTTGATCAAGTATTATTCATTCCGTTCACGATATCTTCGTTCTTTTTCTTCGTTCGTATTCTAATTCTTTCCGGCGATTCCTTCTCTTTTCTTCGCTCATCTTCAAATTCTAATGGTGGTTCGCTCGGAATTATTTTTCTTTGTTGTCGTGTCAATTCATTTGTTTTTTTTTCAATCCTATCGGTGGTTCTTTCTCAAGTTTTGCGCTATATCCCCCTTTAATCATTTTCAACGCGAATAAGTGGTATGCAAATCCATTGCTTCACATCAATTTTATTGTTGGAAGATAAGCATAGCTTAATTCTTTTTCTTCTTTCATCAATTTGATTTATTCCTTCCTTCAGAATTGTTTCATGATGAATAAGTTCTAATCCCAAGTGTTCTTCTCCAGAGTTCAAAGTTTACTCGGCTATCTTGGCGGAACATCCATCTAAATCATCGCAAGGCTTTAGTCTTATTCTTTTCATACTTCATTCTATGTCATCATCCTTTTGTTTCCTGAGTTCTTCATGGTGATTCATCATGATCTAATTCATCATTCAAGTGTTATCCAAATTCTTGTGGAGTGGCTCAAGTATTCTTATGCTTGCGCCTCGAAGTGCAATTAATTCCCCATATTCTTTCGAAGTGGAGTTTTGCATTTCTTCCTTCATCTCATCTATTCAATCTTTTGGTTGTGGCATACTTTCACCTAAGGTGTTGGGATGATTTCCATAAGCCCACAACAAGCTTATTATTTTATTGTTTATTTTCTCAACAACTCCGCTCAATCCGTCCTTCTAAGGATGCTTTCAAATTCATTCATGGTGGAAGTTGTTGTTTCTCTTATCCGTTCTTTTCATTCCACTCTTTCAATTCTTCTGGAGGCATTTTGTTGTTCCTCTCATCAAATATTATTTCACCTCTTAAGTTCTCGTTCTTTTCCATTCATATTCAACCGGAGTGCTGTCTAAATTTTCTTATTCTTATTCCTTGTCTATCTCGCTTAACCATAGTGGTTCGAATTCGGTCTTGTTCTTTCAGCTCTTGTTGCATGTCCTTCAACCTACTAGATTCTCATAATGTTCCATGTTCCTCTTTTGTAATGGAGCTTCTCAATCTCGTTCATCTCCGTTATATTCGTTCTTTCAAGTTGTTCAACCTCTCAAGAATTTTGTTTCATTCATTTCTTCAAGAAGAACTTTGTTCTTGCTTTTACCTTCCGTCTCATTCCTAAGATCTCGAGACGAGATCTCTTGTTAGTAGGGGAGTGTTGTGAGACCCCGAGACCGATGCACCAGGTGTCTTCCAGTTATTTGCCGTCCTTGCCATGTCATCTCCTTGCGGGTTGCACTTTGCCATGTCATCATGTGCACTTCATGTGCATAGTTTTCAAAACTTGCATCCGTTCGTAGTTGCCCAACTCCTAGTTCTCTCAGTTGTCTGTTCTGAGCCCAGGCATACTCGCACGCGCCCGCGACACCTCCGAAACCTTATTTTGTAAGTGGCCGAAAAACGTTCTCAGAATGGGGTGAAAGTTGACGTGTGGTCTTGTTATATTGTAGGTAGACCGCTTGTCAACATTTGTTCTATTTGGAGGTCGTTTGATGCCCCAACGGTTAACCGTGTTAACCGCCGGACCCCTCTCTCTTTGCAGCCCAGCACCCCTCCATAACAGCCCACTAGCCCATTGTCATGCCCAAGATGCGATTCTATCCTGATCACGTGATGAACTCATGATTGGGGCACAACCGCATTTTGGGTGCTTAGTAAGATGGATATGATTACATTGTACCATTACATCAATAGATGGGGATACATACAATTCATACAATAGTCACATGAATACAACCCATCATACACATGTTTTTGTAGATGTTCGGGGTCGGCGGTAGAGGTACTCGGTGAAAAGCACGTCGACGGTAGAGGTACTTGTCGGTGGGGTACTTGGCGCCATCTTGATCTCGTTCTGGTCAGGGAAACAACACGTAGTCGACCTTGGTGTTCCGCTGAACTTGACGTTCCAAGGTCCTTGTGCACGGTCGTAGTCATTGAAGGTGGACTTGTCATAATCCAAATCATAGCAGTAACAAACGGCCTCATGAAGCAAGGCAGAGGTTGTGCACGGCAGAAGCGGGATGTGGCCTTGGTTGCTTGGAGGAGGCCGATGGGGATGACGACAGAAGGTAGCCAATGCGAGCAGAGGTGCGGCTGAACTGTAGCAGCATAAGGGCGGCGATGGTGGTGATGCTTGATGGTGGGGAAGGCAGAAGCGACGGCCATGGCAGCTAGCTCGCTGGTGGAGATGCGGGCGATGAGGAGGAAGGGGCTCGATGTGACGCCCGAAGACTGACGTCCCAGAAGATTCCAGAAGATTCTAGATGTTCCGGGTTCTTCCGTGTGATTCTTTTGGGCTTGTGTTATTTATTTTGCTTTGCATCATGTCATCATGCCATCTTGTCATATTAATTTTTTTGCATCTCAACTAAATAAATCGTGTGGACCTTCGGTCCATTTAAATCGAGGGAAGGATGACTTCTCTTTATAACATATCCTCCTAATATTATGGAGCTATTATAAATAAATATTCCATTTGTTTGGAATTAACCGCAACACACTTGCATAATTTTCCCCATGTCTGTTTCACTCCAAGTTTTGACCCCCACAACCATGCTTGATCATCTTGCTCTTCTTCTTTCTACCCTTTTATTCGCAAGTGACTTTTTCCCTGTTCAAACATGATCACTAGCTTCCTTTATATATTTGTTCCGCTCGCCTCGACCCCACCTCCTCCAATTTTTCATGTCTCTTGGAAGTGCTTTGGTTGGCCTAAAGAATTATGCAAGTTGAGTTATTTCCGAACTCGCATAAAATTGTAGTCTCTAAAAATTGCCAAAGCATTTTATTAAAATATCCCACAATTCCAGGTTCCTAGGGATATTTTTTATCTTAGCAAAACCTTCTCCTTTACCCCTGTCCTTTTTTTCGTTTCTTCATCAGGTTTTGTAGACTGCTTGTTTTTTTAGGGCCTCTTTGTGATGCTTGGGCCTCCAACCCAACTTCCAAGCCGCAGCGGGCCATCTCAGCCTCCAGGCCTCTCTAGGCGCGGCCCAACTCCTCCTGGCCACCTTGGCCCAGTCCTAGCCCAGCCGCATCCAACCCTAAGCCCAACCGCAACAGCCCTCTCCCTCTCGTTTTCCTCCCGTGCGCCGCCAGCGACCGCATCTCGCTCGACCATTGCTCCAGCCCCGATCCCGAATCCCCTCGCTCCTCTCGTTAGCGCCGAACTCCCCATCTACCCGATCTCTCTCCTCGCTCGCCCCCACGGCCTCTCCCCTCGAGCGCCCATCCCTCGCCGCTCTCCATCTTCCCCGACCCCAGCTCCCTCTCACGCCGCTGAGCCCCGTCCTCCAGCACGCTCTCCCGAACCCCCAGCGCCGCGAAGCCCGGCCGGCCAGGCCCGGCGCCCCGCCGCCACACCCTCGTCCCGCAGCGGCCGGCCCCCTCCGTTTCCAGCCTTGCCGCGCGCCCGGCCGGCCAGGACCGCCCCTCCTGGTCCTCCTCGCCTCTCTGCCAGCTCCCTTCCGCCTCGCCGTCCCTCAAGGCCGGGGGCCCTCCGTCTCCAGCACTAGGAACCGCGCCGCCCCGTCCTCAAGGTCGTGGTCTCTAGGCTCCAGCCACGCCATGGCCCTATGCGCCCAGGCCATGCCTCTCCGTCGCGCAGCCGAGCTCCCTCCGGCCTCCTCCGCGCCTCCGGCGATGGCCGCTGCCCAAGGCCGCCATCTCCGGTCAGGATCCTCCAGGCCAGCGCCGCTCCTTTGTGGTTGTGCATTTTTGCCTTCTGTCATGTGCCAAGACCTCCTGCTGCTGTTTTTTTCGCCAAGTGCACGGAGAACCCAGCTCCAAGACCCATCACCGTGAAGTAACCCGCGAGACTCGGATGTCCGCCAAGTTCCACTACCGTCCCCGAGACCGCAAGTATCGACGACCTCGTGTACCTCTACGTCAGACGAAGACCCTCAAGTACATCTACCGGACTCCGAACGCCAAGTACCTCTAAGTCACAAGAATCAAGACCGGACCGTCAAGTACATCTACGATACGAGAATGCCGACACAAGACGTCCCGACAAGTACCACGACGACCCGAACAGCTACGAAACGTGAACGGCTACCGTCGCCCCGAAGATGTTGGATTCATCAAGTCCCTCTTCGAAATGAACGTGTACCACTACTTCCACTATCGTCGGCGAGGACCCGTGTACGCAAGCGTCAAATTCGACTACCGTCGCCGTGAACCACTACTTCCATCTATGAACGAGTACAACTACCGCCTCGAGAACGTCTACTTCCACTACTACCACTACATCCCATCGAACTCGATCCGCTCCGACAACGATTGTTCCGAAGGTATAACCCCGAGACGATGACCCGAGAACGTTTGCTTGTGTTGTATGAGATGTTTGCCCTTGTGTGCACCGTGGCCATTTCGCCTTTTGTCATGTTCCTCGGTTGCCTCGTCGCCGACCCATGGGAACCCGGTAACGGGATCACCCCACCTCTTTCATCTTGTTCGACTCGATCACTCCGCCTTTCCTTTGCACCGGTCTCTCAACGAGTTACCGGAGCCGAGATGTTGCCGTTGCATCATTTTCGGATCGTTGTCGTGGCACCATTTCATTCCACCTCGGTGACATATACTCCTTATCATGTTCATGTCAACTTTTAATAAAAATTGCATAAACTTGATCATGTCATCCGCATCATGTTAACAACATTAAAATGTGTGTTTTGTTTTCTGCTTAAAATTACTAAACATGCATATGGGGTTTTCCGGATATGTTCTTGTTATTTTCCGGCCTCATTTAAGCTTGCCTAATTAGGTAGTTTGTTTTGCTTCACCTCTTGCTATGTTAACCAACATTTAACCTTGTCTTGTAAATAAACAAGAGTCAACTAATTAAATAATTTAATGTGGTGTTTCGTCAATATGCTACTCGTTGCATATTGAGCTCCACTTAACTTGTAGTACTTGTTTGTGCACCTTGCCATGCCATGCATATTTAAACCTGTCATGCATCATACTTGGATGTGCATCGTATGCCATGTTTATGCTTGTGTGTTTACCGCGTCGTTTTCTTCTTTCCGGTTGCCTCTCCTGTTAGCTTCGGTTTCGTTCCGGAGTTGTGAGGCTTCTTCTTCGTCTACTTCATGGATCCGTTCTTCTCCCTTGCGGAATCCCAGGCAAGATGATCATACCCTTGGATACCTTTACTACCATTGCCATGCTTAGTTGTCTCGATGCTATCATTACATGTCGCGCTACCCATCTTTTATGTCAGCCTCTCCTTGTTGCCATGAAACCTATAACCTTGAAACCTTCCTAGCAAAACCACTGTTTGGCTATGTTACCCGCTTGCTCAGCCCCTCTTATAGCGTTGTTAGTTGCAGGTGAAGTTGAAGTTCGTTCCAGGAGGGAACTTGTTGTTGGTTTATCACAATATCTATAATTATTATTAACACACCTATATACTGGGCATGGGTGGAAGGCTTGGCCTTTTGCTCGGTGTTTTGTTCCACTCATGCCACCTTAGGCGCCGATAAACCGGCATTATGTTCCTTGATTTTGCGTTCCTTACACGATGGGTGGATGGGGACCCCTTGACAGTTCGACTTTGAATAAAACTCCTCCAGCAAGGCCCAACATTGGTTTTAATTTGCTCATAATAACAACTTAATTAATTAATTAAATTTGCAAAGGGGGTCGCACCCTCGGGTTCTTAATTCTACATAGCAGGGGGGCCAGTGCTGATGGTGTTGGTCCCAAACGGGGGTCCTGCAGGGCCACCACGGGGAAACTCGAGGTTTGGTTTTACCTGTAGCATCACCCATCCGGTCGTGGCCTGAGATGAGATACGCACGGCTACTATCAGGGTGTCGACACACCGGGAGGTCTTGCTGGACTTGTTTTACCATTGTCGAAATGTCTTGTGCTACCGGGATGCCGAGCCTGATCGGATTTCCCTAAGATAAGGGGTGATGATATTATATTTATCACTTCAGCTAATCGTGAGAGCTTGTGATGGGCTAAGTTGGGACACCCCTGCAGGGTTATGATCTTTTGAAAGCCGTGCCCGCGGTTATGTGGCAGATTGGAATTTGTTAATGTCCGGTTGTAGAAAACTTGACAGAGGATCCGAAGTAAAACACACAACTGTGTGAGTAACCGTGACTATCTCTTTTCACTTTGAGAAGAGAACACGGTGGGGTTATGTTTGACTCGTATGTAGTTAGGATCTTTAGCGATCACTACTTTTGCGACCGTTTGCGTAGATGCTCTTCTTATTCTGGTACTCGTAAGTTAGCCACCATATTATGCTTAGCCGCTGCTGGAACCTCACCACTTTACCTCTTCCTACCCATAAAGCTTTGCTAGTTTTGATATCCATGGTTATGGGATTGCTGAGTCCTCGTGGCTCACAGATACTACAACACCAGATGCAGGTTCAGCCGAAAATGATCAGGATCTGGATCAGGTTCTACACTGGGAGCTCGATGAAGAGTTTGGCCGTATGCTTGAGACGTTTTCGACGATCAGTAGTGGTTTCTACTAGGATTCGATCTAGACCTGTGGCTTTATGTTGTTTTTGGTATCTTTCTTTTGGATCTTCGCCCGTAGTCGGGTTGTGTTGTTTTGGATGATGTTTTGCTTATTTAATGTATTGTGTGAAGTGGTGAGTGTAAGCCAACTATTCTTTTGCAATTTCATCCATATTTTTACATGAGTCGTGCAAAGATACCAAACTTGAGATCATTCTAGGATGGGCTTATACCTTTAAGTCGTGCCTCGACACGTAGGAGGTATAGTCCCATCCTGGGCATTACAAGTTGGTATTCAGAGCCATCTCCGACCTAGAAGCCCCCACTGATTGATCGAATCGTTGACGGTTGAGTCTAGGCACACACTGAAAATGTTTTGAGTCCTATATTTATATCGGAGGGTAGGATTTCTTTGCTCCTCATATCTTTTCATTCTGGTGAGAACTCCTGACGATTACTCTTGCCTCTTCTACTTTAAAAAATTGCACCAAATTTTTTTTGGATCACGCGAGTATTGTTTGGATTGTTCCGATGTCTTTGTGACGAGAACATTGTTCTCTATGCCTCCTGTCATTAGGGGTTGTGGCAGTGTCCCGGGGAGTTGAGCTCCGAGGTGTTGTCGTCACAAATCCATCGCATCAGTTCTAGAATAGTTAAGACGGCCGACATCGAAAACTCTCCTATGCGGTTAGTGGCAAGATAACCCCGACATCACCCAGTACTGGGGAGGTAGTTCGGGAGTATTGCCATGGCTTGTATAGTGGATGCGTTTCGAAGGTCCGAGGTAAATGGTTTCCGGAGATAACTGGTTATGTGTTGAAGGATGGATATAGCTGGATGTAGGATTAGAGTTGAGTGCGCGGTGCTTTCCCTGTATCCCCAAGACCTGATTGCATAACTGGAAACTTTCGGAAATTAATAGGTGGGTTCATCTAGTAGTTCTAGGCATTCTTCCAACGAGTGCATGATATGAAGTTCGGGTTTCTACATTGAGTGAAGTGGTTTTATGGGCTTGTTCCGATCGGCAGTTGCATCTTAAAGGGTCCTTGGCTATGCTGATCCGGGGATTGCAAAACCCTGTTGTAACACGTTCCATGAGCTTTCAGCACGAAGATGTGGAACGAAGCTTCTATCGTGTATTTGTTCTATCGGCTCCTTGTTGCTTTTTATTTACCTTTTCCTTCTCCCAAGTGGCTTCTCGACAAGTTGATGTACCTACGGAATCCATTCGTTCAATTCTCTGTTCGGATAGATATGTTGCAGCATAATCTTCTTCATAAACATATCTATCCTTTGTTTCGTTTTGATTCTGGTATTCGAGTTGCTTCGATGTCAAGTGTTGATACCATACCTTTCATAATCGGTGTTCTCATATTTCTATGGGAGTGCTAGTCCTTCTTCACCATCGAGATTTTCATGTTAATCCTTTTCAACCGGTGTGCCTTCTCTTCAAGTTATTCCATACGGACGCCGTTGAGAAATCTGATGATGGTGTCTGTTTCATTCATCCCAAGTTGTCTTTGTTTTCCCCACCCTCCCACCCTTCTTCTTCTCGGAGCAAGAAATTCTCAGATGAAGTATCCATTTTATTCATGTGATATTTCTTCATTCTTTTCCTTCGATGTTCTTATCCGGTGATTTATCGCGAAGATGCTCAAGAGCTTCAAGTTCATCATTCTCATTTATTCTGTCGGTGGATGTAATTCAAGTTTTGGTGTTGATCTTATCCTTTTCCTCTTTTCTCAATGCTTTCTTATTCTGGTGTACCAATTAATCATTCTCCATCTCTTATTCATATCCGGAGTGCTGAAGATATCTCAGAAGATTCATAATTCCATTCTTAATCCGTTCAAATTATTTTTGAGGATTGTTATCTTATTCAAGCCATTTAATTCAACCGGTGCAATACCTCTTAAGCAATCTTTTTTTTCAACGGTGATTTCTTTAGTGGGCCCTAACCCACAGGTCTTTTCCCAGGATCTTACCTGACTCTTCTAATTTTCTGGAGTCTTACTCAAATTCTTTTCAAAATGTGACGTAAGAATGGATTCCATCAGTCACATGCCTTCTCCAAGATCGCTTTCAAATTCTTTTTCATCATTGTTTCAACCTTTTTTTTAATTCTTCATTCCGGAGTGCTCAACAATTCTTATGGCTTTTCTCGTCTTTATTCTCAACATTTGGAGATCGGAGAAGAGTTTCTCTTACTTTTGACCCGTCCTCTTCAAGATTCATGGTTCTAGCTTCATGCCATCCTCATTATTGTTCAGATTGTGAGGAATTCTTTTATACCCATCCGAAGCATTTCATGCATTCTTTTCTTTGTGATCCTCCGAAGGCCATCATTTCAGAATATTTCTTCGTTCTCAGTTTTCAACCTTGTCCTCCAAATATTCTTCATTGATGTTTCTTCGTTCGTCTCCCTATTATTACGGTGGTTCTTTCAAGTTACTCTTCCTTGTTATCGCATTAATTCACTCGTTCTTTTCACAATCCTACCGGTGGTTCGTTGAAGATTTACCCAAGTTTGTCCGAGATCTCTCTCCAATCCTTTCCAACGAGAATAAGTAGTATGCCAAATCCTTTGGTTGTCATCAATTTAAATTGATGAAGGATATGCATGACATAATTCTTATTCTTATTCCTTCAAGGTGATTTAATTCTTTTGTCTGGAGCTTGTTCATCATATCATATTCTCGGTTCTAAGTTGTTCATCTTGTTTTCCGGAGCTCCAAGTTATTTCAATTATCATTTCAAAGCTCCATCTAATTCATCGCAGGCCTTGAATCTTATTCTTTTCATCTTTCACTTCTCATGCTTTCATTACCGGAGTTTTCATGGTGGTTCATCAAGATTTAATTCATCCTTGAAGTTTTCGTCAAGATTCTTGTTGGAGCTCAAGCATTCTTCATCATGCTTTCCAATTGCAATCCTTTCTACCTTATTGTTTGAGAGGGTGGTATGCCATTTTTGACAATTTCCATGCATGTTTCATGATTCACAAGTTGTCAGGAATGGGATATTTAAAACCATCATTTTTCCTTGTTCAAGAGATCTTTCCAACCATTCAATTTATTCATTGGAGTTATCTTGGGTTGTATTTCACCTAAAGCTTTCCCTAAGGATTGTTGCTATTATGGTGCTTATAAATGACCCAAGTTCTTCATTTATCCTTCCGGTGAAATAAGTTTTTCGTCTCCTTGCTGATCTCAAGCCAATCAATTGTTTCCGTTAGTAGCTGGATTTCACCTCATAATTTTGAGATGTTTCCCATAAGCCCACATCAAGCTTATTCGTTTCGTTGTTGATTTTTCCATCAACTCCGTTCAACCCTTCTTCGTAAGGATGTGTTTCATATGCATTGGTCGGAGAAGTTGTCTTTTTCTATCCGTTCAATTCTTCATTGAATTATATGTTATTCTTTCATTCCGGAGGCATTGTAATATTGCTCTCTTCGTCCCATCATCTCGTTTTATCGAGATCATGTTCTTTCCCTTGCTTATCATTTAATCAGAGTGTTGTATTCTTCATTCTAGTTCTCTCATCTTATCAAGTTTTGCCTATCTTTTTAACCGGAGTGCTGTCTGAAATCTTTCTTACCCCTTGTGCCATTCTTTCAATTGTTTCGGAGGCAATATGTTGTTGTTTTCATCAAGTATCTTCCCAACTTGGCTAGTTCTTGTTCATTCCTTCCATTTTCAGTCGGAGTGCTGTCCAAATTCTGTCATTCTTATTCCTTGGCTGTATCGTTGCAGTTTCATATTCTTTTGGTTCGTAAGCTCTTGTTTCATGTCTTTCAACCTGCAAGGTTCTCGTGATGTTCCTTGTTCCTCCTTTTACCGAAGTGCTCTTAACTTCGTTCTTCTCCGTTGCATTCTTTCTTTCAAGCTTGCTCAACCTCTCAAGGTTCTTTGGTTTCACTCGTCTATCAAAGAAGCAACTTTGTTTTACCTCTTCTTTTTGTTTCTACCCGGTGCTATCTCTAGGATCTCGGGTCGAGATCCTCTGTTAGTGTGGGAGAGTTGTGACGCCCGAAGAACGACGTCCCAGAAGATTCTAGAAGATTCCAGATGTTCCGGGTTCTTCCGTGTGATTCTTTTGGGCTTGTGTTATTTATTTTGCTTTGCATCATGTCATCATGCCATCTTGTCATATTAATTTTTTTGCATCTCAACTAAATAAATCGTGTGGACCTTCGGTCCATTTAAATCGAGGGAAGGATGACTTCTCTTTATAACATATCCTCCTAATATTAAGGAGCTATTATAAATAAATATTACATTTGTTTGGAATTAACCGCAACACACTTGCATAATTTTTCCCATGTCTGTTTCACTCCAAGTTTTGACCCCCACAACCATGCTTGATCATCTTGCTCTTCTTCTTTCTACCCTTTTATTCGCAAGTGACTTTTTCCCTGTTCAAACATGATCACTAGCTTCCTTTATATATTTGTTCCGCTCGCCTCGACCCCACCTCCTCCAATTTTTCATATCTCTTGGAAGTGCTTTGGTTGGCCTAAAGAATTATGCAAGTTGAGTTATTTCCGAACTCGCATAAAATTGTAGTCTCTAAAAATTGCCAAACATTTTATTAAAATATCCCACAATTCCAGGTTCCTAGGGATATTTTTTATCTTAGCAAAACCTTCTCCTTTACCCCTGTCCTTTTTTTTCATTTCTTCATCAGGTTTTGTAGACTGCTTGTTTTTTTAGGGCCTCTTTGTGATGCTTGGGCCTCCAACCCAACTTCCAAGCCGCAGCGGGCCATCTCAGCCTCCAGGCCTCTCTAGGCGCGGCCCAACTCCTCCTGGCCACCTTGGCCCAGTCCTGGCCCAGCCGCATCCAACCCTAAGCCCAACCGCAGCAGCCCTCTCCCTCTCGTTTTCCTCCTGTGCGCCGCCAGCGACCGCATCTCGCTCGACCATCGCTCCAGCCCCGATCCCGAATCCCCTCGCTCCTCTCGTCAGCGCCGAACTCCCCATCTGCCCGATCTCTCTCCTCGCTCGCCCCCACGGCCTCTCCCCTCGAGCGCCCATCCCTCGCCGCTCTCCATCTTCCCCGACCCCAGCTCCCTCTCACGCCGCTGAGCCCCGTCCTCCAGCGCGCTCTCCTGAACCCCCCAGCGCCGCGAAGCCCGGCCGGACAGGCCCGGCGCCCCGCCGCCACACCCTCGTCCCGCAGCGGCCGGCCCCCTCCATTTCCAGCCTTGCCGCACGCCTGGCCGGCCAGGACCGCCCCGCTTGGGCCTCCTCGCCTCTCTGCCAGCTCCCTTCCGCCTCGCCGTCGCTTAAGGCCGGGGGCCCTCCGTCTCCAGCACCAGGAACCGCGCCGCCCCGTCCTCAAGGTCGTGGTCTCCAGGCTCCAGCCGCGCCATGGCCCTGTGCGCCCAGGCCATGCCTCTCCGTCACGCAGCCGAGCTCCCTCCGGATTCCTCCGCGCCTCCGGCGATGGCCGCTGCCCAAGGCCGCCATCTCCGGTCAGGATCCTCCAGGCCAGCATCGCTCCTTTGTGGTTGTGCATTTTTGCCTTCTGTCATGTGCCAAGACCTGTTGCTGCTGTTTTTTCGCCAAGTGCACGGAGAACCCAGCTCCAAGACCCATCACCGTGAAGTAACCCGCGAGTCTTGGATGTCCGCCAAGTTCCACTACCGTCGCCGAGACCGCAAGTACCGACGACCTCGTGTACCCCTACGTCAGACGAAGACCCTCAAGTACATCTACCGGACTCCGAACGCCAAGTACCTCTACGTCACAAGAATCGAGACCGGACCGTCAAGTACATCTACGATACGAGAATGCCGACACAAGACGACCCGACAAGTACCAAGACGACCCGAACGGCTACGAAACGTGAACGACTACCGTCGCCCCGAAGATGTTGGATTCATCAAGTCCCTCTCCGAAACGAACGTGTACCACTACTTCCACTACCGTCGGCGAGGACTCGTGTACGCAAGCGTCAAGTTCGACTACCGTCGCCGTGAACCACTACTTCCATCTACGAACGAGTACAACTACCGCCTCGAGAACGTCTACTTCCACTACTACCACTACATCCCATCGAACTCGATCCGCTCCGACAATGATTGTTCTGAAGGTATAACCCCGAGACGATGACCCGAGAACGTTTGCTTGAGTTGTATGAGATGTTTGCCCTTGTGTGCACCGTGGCCGTTTCGCCTTTTGTCATGTTCCTCGGTTGCCTCGTCGCCGACCCGTGGGAACCCGGTAACGGGATCACCCCACCTCTTTCATCTTGTTCGACTCGATCACTCCGCCTTTGCTTTTGCACCGATCTCTCAACGAGTTACCGGAGCCGAGATGTTGCCGTTGCATCATTTTTGGATCGTTGCCGTGGCACCCTTTCATTCCACCTCGGTGACATATACTCCTTATCATGTTCATGTCAACTTTTAATAAAAATTGCATAAACTTGATCATGTCATCCGCATCATGTTAACAACATTAAAATGTGTGTTTTGTTGTTTGCTTAAAATTACTAAACATGCATATGGGGTTTTCCGGATATGTTGTTGTTATTTTCCGACCTCATTTAAGCTTGCCTAATTAGGTAGTTTGTTTTGCTTCACCTCTTGCTATGTTAACCAACATTTAACCTTGTATTGTAAATAAACAAGAGTCAACTAATTAAATAATTTAATGTGGTGTTTCGTCAATATGCAACTCGTTGCATATTGAGCTCCACTTAACTTGTAGTACTTGTTTGGGCACCTTGCCATGCCATGCATATTTAAACCTGTCATGCATCATACTTGGATGTGCATCGTATGCCATGTTTATGCTTGTGTGTTTACCGCGTCGTTTTCTTCTTTCCGGTTGCCTCTCCTGTTAGCTTCGGTTTCGTTCCGGAGTTGTGAGGCTTCTTCTTCGTCTACTTCATGGATCCGTTCTTCTCCCTTGCGGAATCCCAGGCAAGGTGATCATACCCTTGTATACCTTTACTACCATTGTGACGCCCGGGTAATCAAGCTACAGTAAAACTCTGCTAATGATGCCACATCACCACAATTACTGTTGATAATTCCGCGATGATTCAAACCGATTCGAATTTCAAATTTAAAACAAAGTCAAATAATTAAAGTTCTCAAAAGTCAAGAACAAAATGTTCTAAATGTGGCAAATAATCTTTACAGAATAGTGGTGAAGAAATCAACATTTATTAAGATTTTATATATCCTAAAATAATTAAAACAACATCAAAGATGATTAATTAAATGTCTTTTTAATTTATAAATTATTAAACTATTTTATTTGGGAGTCAAAACTTTTGTAGGAGAGGGCTAAAAGTATTGCAATAATTTAGGTACTAATTTTGTATTTTATAAAACAAAAATTAATTAGAAAGAAGATGGAAAACGGAAAGTAATAAAAAAGGAAAAAGAAGAAAGAAAAGAAAAAGGCCTAAGTGCACTGTGCACTTAGGCCTGCTAGCACAGTGGTGGGCCGAGCCCACTAGCAGGTCGTCCCCTACCTCTCCCTGTTCACAGTCGCGCTGGACGGCGCTCCCGCGTCCATGGCGCGGATGGCCACACGTTGTCCATCCCGCGGCCACCCCCGTCGCCCCCGGCGACCTACAAGACGTCTGCGGCCCCCCTAACCCTAGAAGCCCCCCCAGATATCCCTCTCGCCCCAGATCCCCTCTCCCCCCTCCTCGCCTGACGCGCACGTCGCCGTCGCCGCACCAGCATCGCGGCCACCGCCATCTCCGTGCGCCTTCGACGTGTCCCACCGCATCGCCGTCCTCCTCTACGCCCTCCTCGACCACGCACTGGAGTCGGGGCCACCTGCAGCGACCGCTCGCCGTCGTCTTCCTCGTTGGGACCCGCCACCCGCCGCCGTCGATTCGGTCAACTCCGACCAACCCCGGCCTCTCCGAGACTCCTGCGAGCACCCCTGTGAGCCACTGCCCCTCCTCCCCCCGTGTAGCTTGCCCACACCCCACAGCTCGCCCCCATCATGCTCACGCTCCCGCCGCCGCGGTCGAGCTCGCCGTCGCGGCCACTGCACGCGCGACTCGCGTCCGACCATGTAGCTACGCTCCCTTCATCACCACGATGCTGCATGTGCCTCTAGTTCGACGTGTAGTTGCCCGTAGCCCCGATCCCGCCAGGCCCGTGCTCCGGCCGCCGCTGCCGTCGACGCGGCACTCACCTCCGGCCACCCCCAGCTGCTCCCACTACCTCGGATCGATGCGGCTCGCTCCGCTCGTTCGGGCAAGCCCAACCACGCCCGAAACCAACGCCTGTGGCCCGTTTCCGGCGAGCTCCGCGTGCCTCCGCCGTGTTTTCGATCGCCGGCGGTGAACCACCGCAGCCCGCCGACGTGGCTTGCAACTGGGGCCATCTGGGTCACTGCCAGTGGGCCCCCTAGTCCTTGTTGACTGGGTTGACCAGGTCAACCCTGCTGACTGGACGGCCCGTGTCACTGACATGTGGCCCCCATGTTGTTAATCCATTTTTACTAAATAATTCAACTGTTAAGTTAATCTGTTAACTTAAATAGTCACTGACATGTGGGGCCACCCCTTTTAATTAACCCCCCAGTTAAAATTATCTCTATTAGTTAGTCTGTGTGAATGACAGGTGGGTCCCATCCACTGTTCCAGTGGATAAGGCCGGCCCAGTCAGCTGATGAGTCAGCAGCGGGGCCCACCAGTCAGCTTCTGTTGACTGGGTAGTTGACTCAGTCAATTGGCCCCACTGTTAGCCTCTTTGGCACAATGCTGTGTACACTTTCTGTGTACACTTAGCATTTAACGTTAAATGATTTTCGAATTGATTTAATTAATAGTAAATACATAATATGTTTAAAACTTTAGAAAATCATATCTTTTAAACCGTAACTCGGATGAAAATATTTTATATATGAAAGTTGCTCGGAACGACGAGACGAATCCGAATACGCGGTCCGTTCGTCCTCCACACACCTCCATCATACCGAACGTGCAACATTCCCCCTCCGTTTCCTCTGCCCGAAAACACGAAACACCGGGAATACTTTCCCGGATGTTTTTAATCCTTGCCAGTATCACCTCCTACTGCGTTAGGTCACATGTAGCACCGCGTATTTCCATGTTATGCTTTGTGTGCTATTGTTTGCTCTGTTATTTATTTGTTTCCCCTTCGTTGCATATTTTCGGTAGACTCCGATATTGTGATAGACCCCGAGACCAGCGATGCTTCGGTGTTCGACTACGGCTACGCTTCCGAAGATTCCTTTCGTCTGCAGGGCTTCCAGGCAAGCCCCCCCTTTGAACACCAGATATCGCCTATTCTTCTCTCTACTGCTTGCATTAGAGTAGTGTAGCATGTTACTGTTCGGTTACTCCTATTCTGCGGTATAGCCTGTCATTGTTGCTACCACTATTGATACTTTACCTGCAATCCTAAATGCTTAGTATAGGATGCTAGTACTCCATCAGTGGCCCTACACCCTTGTCCGTCTGCCCTGCTATTCGATCGGGCTGTGATCACTTGGGTGTGATCACGGGTATATACTACATACACTTTACATGACACATGATGTGACTAAAGTCGGGTCGGCTCATTGAGTACCCACAATTGATTTGATGTGGGGGCTGAAAGGACAGGTGGCTCCATCCAGGTAGTGGTGGGCCTAAGTTCCTGACGGCCCCCAAGTGGATCGTTGTGGCGGAGCGACAGGGCAGGTTGAGACACCCAGTGGAGAGGTGGCCTGGCCATGGTCGTTGTCCGCGGTTATTTCATAATAACACGCTCAACGAGTTTGGATATTTGATCTGAGTCTGGCCATTTGGCCTATACGCACTAACCAGCTACGTGGGAATAGTTATGGGTACTCAACGTCGTGGTATCAGCCGAAGCCTTCTTGACGTCAGCGGTTTAGCGGCGCGTGCCGGGTTGGACCGCGTAACGCAACTTCTTTAGTAATGGAGGTTGCTAGGTCTGCTCACCGGCCGCCCTCGCAACGTGCAGGTGTGCATTGGGCGATGGGCCCAGACCCCTGTGTGCTTAGGACTTAGACCGACGTGCTGACCTCTCTGATGTGCTTAGGTACGGCTGCGACGTGTTGATCTTCCGAGGCCGGGCATGACCCTGGAAAGTGTGTCCGGCCAAATGGGATCGAGCGTGCTGGGATATGTGGTGCACCCCTGCAGGGAAGTTAATCTATTCGAATAGCCGTGTCCCTCGGTAAAAGGATGACCCGGAGTTGTATTCCGACCTCATGACAACTAGAACTGGATACTTAATAAAACACACCCTTACAAGTGCCAGAGATAACTCGGTGGTTGCTCTCTCACAGGGTGATGTGCGGGAGGATCGCCGAGTAGGATTATGCTATACGTTGTTACTTGGTGAACTTACCATCTACTCCCTTCTACTGCTGCAAGACGGAGGCTGCGAGAAGCGAGGATACTTGTTACTTTCCAGCTACCCTCATCTTCTGCTGCAAGATGGAGTTTACGAGAAGCGTAGTCTTCGATTGGATTAGCTATCCCCCTCTTATTCTGCTTTCTGCAGTTCAGTCCACATATATTACCCCCTTTACACAGATATCTTTGCACATGTAGTATAGATCCTTGCTTGCGAGTACTTTGGATGAGTACTCACGGTTGCTTTTCTCCCTCTTTTCCCCTTTTGTCCCTTCTTCTCGGATGACGCAACCAGATGGTGGAGCCCAGGAGCCAGAGGATCCCGATGATGTATCTACATGGAGTTCGGCTTCGAGGAGTAGTTAGGAGGTCCCAGGCAGGAGGCCTTGCCTTTTTGATCATTGCTACTTTTGTGCTAGCCTTCTTAAGGCAAACTTGTTTAACTTATGTCTGTACTCAGATATTATTGCTTCCGCTGACTCTTGTGTTTCCGAGCTTTTGTATTCGAGCCCTCGAGGCCCCTGGCTTGTAATATAAAGCTTGCATTATTTTAATTTGTGTCTAGAGTTGTGTTGTGATATCTTCCAGTGAGTCCCGGATTTTGGTCGTACACATTTGCATGCATGATTAGTGTACGGACAAATCGGGGGCGTCACAAGTTGGTATCAGAGCCAACTGCCTGTAGGAATCCCCCTTTCCAACTCCTTGGCCGAAGTTGAGTCTAGTCTTAAAAAAAAAACAAATTTACTAACTTGTTGTGTGGCTTACGGGCCCACAACACCAATGGGTGGTATTAGGATATTTTACTCCTCGTCTATACTCTGGGACTTTGATCTCTCTTCTATTCGGGTTAAAAGATTTTATTAACTCTGACTCTAGGTTCTCGCAACTATTTCTCCCAGAGAGCCCTCGTTCCGTAAGATCACCTGCTTCGTCAGAAGATTCTGAGGATATCCCTCGATATTTTCCCGAGACCCTTATACTCATCCCCGTTGCAATTCACTACCACCGATATATCCCTACGAATATCTGTGTGCATTTGTCATTCTCACGATCATTACTCGTCGCTCTTGTCGTTACAAGATGCCTCGTAATATTCTCTGTTGTCCCGAGAATCCTTTGAGTTTACTGTCTGGCAGTTTTCTTTCACATAAAAAACCCTCATGGTTATTTCCTCACATTTATCGAGGACCCGTTCTCCTCGATTGTTCATATGTCTCCCAAAATTCTTCGGAATACTTTTCGATGTTTCGAAAATCCTCTGCAGGCTGTTACTCTTGAAATTCTTGCCTACTTGCATTATGGTTAATTCCATATGACTAGTAGTCTTCGTTAACATCCATTGTCTTGGTCATTTTGAGCCTATTGATTCAATGTGTGCGTATGCACGCAGTCACCAGGTTATCCGTTTTAAAAGTATCTTTCCGGCTCAGATGTCATTCCGGACATGAGTTGGTTCTCGGCAATTGAAACCTTTATTGATGGTCCGGCTAAGTGTTTTCAACTTATCCATCCTTGATCAGAACGTCTGCTTCTGATCCTTCATTTTGGAAACCATAATTTCTTTCTATTTAAGCATCATACTAATCAGGTGATTCTTGAATCTGATGCCTCTGCATTCCTTCTTCCTCTGAGTGAGTATCGATACTCACATCAGCTCCGTTGTGGAACGCCCGATCCATTGTTGGATTGTTATCCGACAGTGTCCTTCATATTCTATCACCTTGTGAGTTCTTCCCCTGATACATAATGCCTTTGGTAAATTGTATCCTCTGCTTGGCCAACCATGCTCTGCTTTTGAGCTTGTGTATTTACTTTTGAAACTAGTGGTATATGTTACTAAGATGCCCAATGGGTTGAACCTATGCCTTCCCCTAATCCGTGAGAACCCAAAAGTTTTCACAAGTCATACTTTTCCGGTGTTCTACCGGATAAAATTCCAACACTACAGTTTTATCAAAGCAAGAGGTAAATGAAACGTATGCATTGGAGAAATGGGAGTCGACCTTGAGCTTTTGTTCATGCCCATGGAAACAGTGTAGACCGTCTCGGGAGCTTCTTGCAAAATTATTTTACGTCTAAATAATTCTTTCGGTGTCAATAAATTTGATCCCTTGCAGTTATGGTTCCGACCATGCTGTCCTTATTCAATATATCTGGAATAAATCCATTCCAGGCCTCATCAATTTTTGACAAGGTTATAGCATCTACTGTCATAGGTCAATGACCTAGTTCAACTTATATCGTGTTCTACCTTCGAGTTTTACCCTCTGATATCTCGAGGATATCATGCCTTTGCACTACACCTTTTGAACTTTTGATGAAGTAATACATTTGCTTGTCGTAATCACTCTATGGGTTCTAGGTTGCCGTCAACCGAGGACACCGTTTAGTAAATCAAATCTGCTTTAAAATATTCAACACCCCTAGTAGATGTTACTGGGAAATTTTTAAACTCAATCTGGTTTATTCCTAGACTATCGGGTATGTCCCTTGTCTAGCTATCTTTGACTGTGCTACCTCGTCCTTCTTTGGTGCACGAATTCTTCAGAGATAGAGCACGACTTACATCGAGCTTTCAACCTCATGTTGCCTGTTCTAAAAGGCAACTTCGATTCCGAGCTTGCATCTTATCTGTTGTTCCTATGACTTCCATGTCGTCATTCCCTGCTTGATGACGTCGCTGTTTGATTGCATTTTCTTGAAAACTCCCGACCAATGTGTCGTGATCACCTTCAACACTTTGACTTCTTCCGAGATGTCAACTGAGTTCATGATGAGAAATACCCTCCTTGCCCTCGATGATTTTGTTATCATCGACAACACCCTTGACTTCCTTTCATCGCGAGCTTGTTCATGTTATGGATGCAACTTACTATCTAGCTTGTATTCTGTTCTGCATTGAAGTATTATTGTCATTATGTCCAGAATGTTGTTAGGATTGCTCCACCTCTTATAAACTCTCGGTATGATGCTACTTCTCACCATCATCGTTCTTCCTTGGTCCCCGTGTTGTTTTTAACCGGGATACCAATATGCTAACGATGCTGCTTGAGTTCTGTACTCCTAGCAACCCAATTGCTTTGAAGTTTATGATCGACAGTTCGCTCTTAGGCTGTTGGTTATTGAATCGTCACTCTGACATTAATCTTTCTGCCTAAAGTCATATTCGGGCACACCTTTCAACTAATGGTTAATGGTGTATGTTTTTCCTCGAGCATACAACATTATATCATTTGAGTTGACAGGTGTCACCTTCTTATTCACATTTTTGTGGAAATCCATCCGTTTGGAATTCTCGATGAATTGTTGTTGAACCCATCAGCCACCTCCTCATCCTCTCCTTGGTTTAATGATGAACTATTGTTTCGGGAACCCGCTCCCATAGTTCATTTCCCGAGAATCTTGCAATGTCATTTTGTCGATTTATGTTGCACCTTTTCTTCTCGAACATCCCGAGACTGGGGTATCATGACACCAATCGGATCTAAATCTCGGTCAGATATGATGGCTGGGTCAACTTTCCAGGAGTTATAATATTGGTCCTTTGATGACCCGATAATATGATGTCATGCCCAGCACCCCTGGCTGGAGGACCCATCATTATAATTTCTTTTGCAAGGATATCCAATCTTCCAGGAGGTGATTGTATCACTTATTCTTTAAGATGCTTCTGATGGATCATTTGTGTATCCAAGGTCTGTCCCTTGATTGAAACACCATATCATTGCTACCTCGAAGCATGACTATGATACCCCGCTCATCAACAAGAGCATTTGAAGCCCAATGCTAAATGTTTCTTAGTCAGTTATCCAGACACCGTTGTATGGGTAACATCTTGATTAATCCTTGCCTCTTTATCTGAATGGTTGGGTACTTTCTCTCCTACCCTACATGCCATGTTCTTCTTGTCCATGGGAAGGATATACTCCTATCAATTGTGTGTAATCACAATCTTCCTTTCCATTTGTTTGTTTAACCTTTCCTTGATCTACATATAATCTAAGCAGTAATAATTCTCTGCTTATGTAAACACCTTGTTGTACAACTCTGTCAGTAAGACCCTGTTACTATGGTTGATAACATTCCTGTAACCACGATGGAAGAAAACCTTGCCTACCGGTCTGCCTCCTTTGAACGAGCAAGAAAGTGGTTCTCTTCGTTCCCCGTCCTTGGTTCCGACATTGTTGCCAACATAGCTGACAAGCTATCCACTCACATGCCTCCCTGTCGCGGCTGTGCAAGATGTCACCACCCTTCCTAATTTCAACCCACATGGTGGGCCCATAACCCACAGGTCCACTGGATCGAAACCTGACTCTTCTTTACAACCCGGATGCTAACGTGTCCTTTGCACCTGGCTTCGTATGTGATTCACGAGCTAAGTTCTATATCATTATTCATCCTGGTATCAAACACCATATTATTCTCGATGTTCAAGCCCCATTCTAGCTTCTGGTTAGGCATCGAATGACTGCCTACCCGTTTGAAACTTTGGTACCATCGCTTATTGTTCTCAATGCATCCACTGAAATACTACGCGTAGGGTACTTCGTGTATCACTTTCTGAATTCACTGTTAGATGCACATACTTCGTGGAGGTACGTTCCACCAAAGTTTTCCCCCTAGTCGCGTTCGTAGGACGATTGAGATCCCGAAGATAGGATGACAACTTGATCACGATAACTTGAAGCAGATAAATGAAGACATCAACAAAATGGATCAACCTCTTCGAAGGGGCATCCAAGACCGAGAAGACTCGTTAGAATTTCGTAACCAAATCCCTCCCCTCTTTCTTCCGCTCATGAATCTCGGGACGAGATTTCTTGTAGTGGAGGAGAATTGTGACGCCCGGGTAATCAAGCTACAGTAAAACTCTGCTAATGATGCCACATCACCACAATTACTGTTGATAATTTCGCGATGATTCAAACCGATTCGAATTTCAAATTTAAAACAAAGTCAAATAATTAAAGTTCTCAAAAGTCAAAAACAAAATGTTCTAAATGTGGCAAATAATCTTTACAGAATAGTGGTGAAGAAATCAACATTTATTAAGAATTTATATATCCTAAAATAATTAAAACAACATCAAAGATGATTAATTAAATGTCTTTTTAATTTATAAATTATTAAACTATTTTATTTGGGAGTCAAAACTTTTGTAGGAGAGGGCTAAAAGTATTGCAATAATTAATAGTTATGGGTACTCGACGTCGTGGTATCAGCCGAAGCCTTCTTGACGTCAGCGGTTTAGCGGCGCGTGCCGGGTTGGACCGCGTAACGCAACTTCCTTAGTAATGGAGGTTGCTAGGTCTGCTCACCGGCCGCCCTCGCAACGTGCAGGTGTGCATTGGGCGATGGGCCCAGACCCCTGTGTGCTTAGGACTTAGACCGACGTGCTGACCTCTCTGATGTGCTTAGGTAGGGCTGCGACGTGTTGATCTTCCGAGGCCGGGCATGACCCTGGAAAGTGTGTCCGGCCAAATGGGATCGAGCGTGCTGGGATATGTGGTGCACCCCTGCAGGGAAGTTAATCTATTCGAATAGCCGTGTCCCTCGGTAAAAGGATGACCCGGAGTTGTATTCCGACCTCATGACAACTAGAACCGGATACTTAATAAAACACACCCTTACAAGTGCCAGAGATAACTCGGTGGTTGCTCTCTCACAGGGTGATGTGTGGGAGGATCGCCGAGTAGGATTATGCTATACGTTGTTACTTGGTGAACTTACCATCTACTCCCTTCTACTGCTGCAAGACGGAGGCTGCGAGAAGCGAGGATACTTGTTACTTTCCAGCTACCCTCATCTTCTGCTGCAAGATGGAGTTTATGAGAAGCGTAGTCTTCGATTGGATTAGCTATCCCCCTCTTATTCTGCTTTCTGCAGTTCAGTCCACATATATTACCCCCTTTACACAGATATCTTTGCATATGTAGTATAGATCCTTGCTTGCGAGTACTTTGGATGAGTACTCACGGTTGCTTTTCTCCCCCTTTTCCCCTTTTGTCCCTTCTTCTCGGATGACGCAACCAGATGGTGGACCCCAGGAGACAGAGGATCCCGATGATGTTTCTACATGGAGTTCGGCTTCGAGGAGTAGTTAGGAGGTCCCAGGCAGGAGGCCTTGCCTTTTTGATCATTGCTACTTTTGTGCTAGCCTTCTTAAGGCAAACTTGTTTAACTTATGTCTGTACTCAGATATTATTGCTTCCACTGACTCTTGTGTTTCCGAGCTTTTGTATTCGAGCCCTCGAGGCCCCTGGCTTGTAATATAAAGCTTGTATTATTTTAATTTGTGTCTAGAGTTGTGTTGTGATATCTTCCAGTGAGTCCCGGATTTTGGTCGTACAAATTTGCATGCATGATTAGTGTACGGACAAATCGGGGGCGTCACAAGTTGGTATCAGAGCCAACTGCCTGTAGGAATCCCCCTTTCCAACTCCTTGGCCGAAGTTGAGTCTAGTCTTAAAAAAAACAAATTTACTAACTTGTTGTGTGGCTTACGGGCCCACAACACCAATGGGTGGTATTAGGATATTTTACTCCTCGTCTATACTCTGGGACTCTGATCTCTCTTTTATTCGGGTTAAAAGATTTTATTAACTCTGACTCTAGGTTCTCGCAACTATTTCTCCCAGAGAGCCCTCGTTCCGGAAGATCACCTGCTTAGTCAGAAGATTCTGAGGATATCCCTCGATATTTTCCCGAGACCCTTATACTCATCCCCGTTGCAATTCACTACCACCGATATATCCCTACGAATATCTGTGTGCATTTGTCATTCTCACGATCTTTACTCGTCGCTCTTGTCGTTACAAGATGCCTCGTAATATTCTCCGTTGTCCCGAGAATCCTTTGAGTTTACTGTCTGGCAGTTTTCTTTCGCATAAAAAACCCTCATGGTTATTTCCTCACATTTATCGAGGACCCGTTCTCCTCGATTGTTCATATGTCTCCCAAAATTCTTCGGAATACTTTTCGATGTTTCGAAAATCCTCTGCAGGCTGTTACTCTTGAAATTCTTGCCTGCTTGCATTATGGTTAATTCCATATGACTAGTAGTCTTCGTTAACATCCATTGTCTTGGTCATTTTGAGCCTATTGATTCAATGTGTGCGTATGCACGCAGTCACCAGGTTATCCGTTTTAAAAGTATCTTTCCGGCTCAGATGTCATTCCGGACATGAGTTGGTTCTCGGCAATTCAAACCTTTATTGATGGTCCGGCTAAGTGTTTTCAACTTATCCATCCTTGATCAGAGCGTCTGCTTCTGATCCTTCATTTTGGAAACCATAATTTCTTTCTATTTAAGCATCATACTAATCAGGTGATTCTTGAATCTGATGCCTCTGCATTCCTTCTTCCTCTGAGTGAGTATCGATACTCACATCAGCTCCGTTGTGGAATGCCCGATCCATTGTTGGATTGTTATCCGACAGTGTCCTTCATATTCTATCACCTTGTGAGTTCTTCCCCTGATACATAATGCCTTTGGTAAATTGTATCCTCTGCTTGGCCAACCATGCTCTGCTTTTGAGCTTGTGTATTTACTTTTGAAACTAGTGGTATATGTTACTAAGATGCCCAATGGGTTGAACCTATGCCTTCCCCTAATCCGTGAGAACCCAAAAGTTTTCACAAGTCATACTTTTCCGGTGTTCTACCGGATAAAATTCCAACACTACAGTTTTATCAAAGCAAGAGGTAAATGAAACGTATGCATTGGAGAAATGGGAGTCGACCTTGAGCTTTTGTTCATGCCCATGGAAACAGTGTAGACCGTCTCGGGAGCTTCTTGCAAAATTATTTTACGTCTAAATAATTCTTTCGGTGTCAATAAATTTGATCCCTTGCAGTTATGGTTCCGACCATGCTGTCCTTATTCAATATATCTGGAATAAATCCATTCCAGGCCTCGTCAATTTTTGACAAGGTTATAGCATCTACTGTCATAGGTCAATGACCTAGTTCAACTTATATCGTGTTCTACCTTTGAGTTTTACCCTCTGATATCTCGAGGATATCATGCCTTTGCACTACACCTTTTGAACTTTTGATGAAGTAATACATTTGCTTGTCGTAATCACTCTACGGGTTCTAGGTTGCCGTCAACCGAGGACACCGTTTAGTAAATCAAATCTGCTTTAAAATATTCAACACCCCTAGTAGATGTTACTGGGAAATTTTTAAACTCAATCTGGTTTATTCCTAGACTATCGGGTACGTCCCTTGTCTAGCTATCTTTGACTGTGCTACCTCATCCTTCTTTGGTGCACGAATTCTTCAGAGATAGAGCACGACTTACATCGAGCTTTCAACCTCATGTTGCCTGTTCTAAAAGGCAACTTCGATTCCGAGCTTGCATCTTATCTGTTGTTCCTATGACTTCCATGTCGTCATTCCCTGCTTGATGACGTCGCTGTTTGATTGCATTTTCTTGAAAATTCCCGACCAATGTGTCGTGATCACCTTCAACACTTTGACTTCTTCCGAGATGTCAACTGAGTTCATGATGAGAAATACCCTCCTTGCCCTCGATGATTTTGTTATCATCGACAACACCCTTGACTTCCTTTCATCGCGAGCTTGTTCATGTTATGGATGCAACTTACTATCCAGCTTGTATTCTGTTCTGCATTGAAGTATTATTGTCATTATGTCCAGAATGTTGTTAGGATTGCTCCACCTCTTATAAACTCTCGGTATGATGCTACTTCTCACCATCATCGTTCTTCCTTGGTCCCCGTGTTGTTTTTAACCGGGATACCAATATGCTAACGATGCTGCTTGAGTTCTGTACTCCTAGCAACCCAATTGCTTTGAAGTTTACGATCGACAGTTCGTTCTTAGGCTGTTGGTTATTGAATCGTCACTCTGACATTAATCTTTCTGCCTAAAGTCATATTCGGGCACACCTTTCAACTAATGGTTAATGGTGTATGTTTTTCCTCGAGCATACAACATTATATCATTTGAGTTGATAGGTGTCACCTTCTTATTCACATTTTTGTGGAAATCCATCCGTTTGGAATTCTCGATGAATTGTTGTTGAACCCATCAGCCACCTCCTCATCCTCTCCTTGGTTTAATGATGAACTATTGTTTCGGGAACCCGCTCCCATAGTTCATTTCCCGAGAATCTTGCAATGTCATTTTGTCGATTTATGTTGCACCTTTTCTTCTCGAACATCCCGAGACTGGGGTATCATGACACCAATCGGATCTAAATCTCGGTCAGATATGATGGCTGGGACAACTTTCCAGGAGTTATAATGTTGGTCCTTTGATGACCCGATAATATGATGTCATGCCCAGCACCCCTGGCTGGAGGACCCATCATTATAATTTCTTTTGCAAGGATAGCCAATCTTCCAGGAGGTGATTGTATCACTTATTCTTTAAGATGCTTCTGATGGATCATTTGTGTATCCAAGGTCTGTCCCTTGATTGAAACACCATATCATTGCTACCTCGAAGCATGACTATGATACCCCGCTCATCAACAAGAGCATTTGAAGCCCAATGCTAAATGTTTCTTAGTCAGTTATCCAGACACCGTTGTATGGGTAACATCTTGATTAATCCTTGCCTCTTTATCTGAATGGTTGGGTACTTTCTCTCCTACCCTACATGCCATGTTCTTCTTGTCCATGGGAAGGATATACTCCTAACAATTGTGTGTAATCACAATCTTCCTTTCCATTTGTTTGTTTAACCTTTCCTTGATCTACATATAATCTAAGCAGTAATAATTCTCTGCTTATGTAAACACCTTGTTGTACAACTCTGCCAGTAAGACCCTGTTACTATGGTTGATAACATTCCTGTAACCACGATGGAAGAAAACCTTGCCTACCGGTCTGCCTCCTTTGAACGAGCAAGAAAATGGTTCTCTTCGTTCCCCGTCCTTGGTTCCGACATTGTTGCTAACATAGCTGACAAGCTATCCACTCACACGCCTCCCTGTCGCGGCTGTGCAAGATGTCACCACCCTTCCTAATTTGAACCCACATGGTGGGCCCATAACCCACAGGTCCACTGGATCGAAACCTGACTCTTCTTTACAACCCGGATGCTAACGTGTCCTTTGCACCTGGCTTCGTATGTGATTCACGAGCTAAGTTCTATATCATTATTCATCCTGGTATCAAACACCATATTATTCTCGATGTTCAAGCCCCCATTCCAGCTTCTGGTTAGGCATCGAATGACTGCCTACCCGTTTGAAACTTTGGTACCATCGCTTATTGTTCTCAATGCATCCACTGAAATACTACGCGTAGGGTACTTCGTGTATCACTTTCTGAATTCACTGTTAGATGCACATACTTCGTGGAGGTACGTTCCACCAAAGTTTTCCCCCTAGTCGCGTTCGTAGGACGATTGAGATCCCGAAGATAGGATGACAACTTGATCACGATAACTTGAAGCAGATAAATGAAGACATCAACAAAATGGATCAACCTGTTCGAAGGGGCATCCAAGACCGAGAAGACTCGTTAGAATTTCGTAACCAAATCCCTCCCCTCTTTCTTCCGCTCATGAATCTCGGGACGAGATTTGTTGTAGTGGAGGAGAATTGTGATGCCCGGGTAATCAAGCTACAGTAAAACTCTGCTAATGATGCCACATCACCACAATTACTGTTGATAATTTCGCGATGATTCAAACCGATTCGAATTTCAAATTTAAAACAAAGTCAAATAATTAAAGTTCTCAAAAGTCAAAAACAAAATGTTCTAAATGTGGCAAATGATCTTTACAGAATAGTGGTGAAGAAATCAACATTTATTAAGAATTTATATATCCTAAAATAATTAAAACAACATCAAAGATGATTAATTAAATGTCTTTTTAATTTATAAATTATTAAACTATTTTATTTGGGAGTCAAAACTTTTGTAGGAGAGGGCTAAAAGTATTGCAATAATATAGGTACTAATTTTGTATTTTATAAAACAAAAATTAATTAGAAAGAAGATGGAAAACGGAAAGTAATAAAAAAGGAAAAAGAAGAAAGAAAAGAAAAAGGCCTAAGTGCACTGTGCACTTAGGCCTGCTAGCACAGTGGTGGGCCGAGCCCACTAGCAGGTCGTCCCCTACCTCTCCCTGTTCACAGTCGCACTGGACGGCGCTCCCGCGTCCATGGCGCGGATGGCCACGCGTTGGCCATCCCGCGGCCACCCCCGTCGCCCCCGGCGACCTACAAGACGTCTGCGGCCCACCCTAACCCTAGAAGCCCCCCCAGATATCCCTCTCGCCCCAGATCCCCTCTCCCCCCTCCTCGCCTGACACGCACGTCGCCGTCGCCGCACCAGCATCGCGGCCACCGCCATCTCCGTGCGCCTTCGACGTGTCCCACCGCATCGCCGTCCTCCACTACGCCCTCCTCGACCACGCACTGGAGTCGGGGCCACCTGCAGCGACCGCTCGCCGTCGTCTTCCTCGTCGGGACCCGCCACCCGCCGCCGTCGATTCGGTCGACTCCGACCAACCCCGGCCTCTCCGAGACTCCTGCGAGCACCCCTGTGAGCCATTGCCCCTCCTCCCCCCCGTGTAGCTTGCCCACACCCCACAGCTCGCCCCCATCATGCTCACGCTCCCGCCGCCGTGGTCGAGCTCGCCGTCGCGGCCACCGCACGCGCGACTCGCGTCCGACCACGTAGCTACGCTCCCTTCATCACCACGATGCTGCCTGTGCCTCTAGTTCGACGTGTAGTTGCCCGTAGCCCCGATCCCGCCAGGCCCGTGCTCCGGCCGCAACTGCCGTCGACGCGGCACTCACCTCCGGCCACCCCCAGCTGCTCCCACTACCTCAGATCGATGCGGCTCGCTCCGCTCGTTCGGGCAAGCCCAACCACGCCCGAAACCAACGCCTGTGGCCCGTTTCCGGCGAGCTCCGCGTGCCTCCGCCGTGTTTTCGATCGCCGGCGGTGAACCACCGCAGCCCGCCGACGTGGCTTGCAACTGGGGCCATCTGGGTCACTGCCAGTGGGCCCCCTAGTCCTTGTTGACTGGGTTGACCAGGTCAACCCTGCTGACTGGACGGCCCGTGTCACTGACCTGTGGCCCCCATGTTGTTAATCCATTTTTACTAAATAATTCAACTGTTAAGTTAATCTGTTAACTTAAATAGTCACTGACATGTGGGGCCACCCCTTTTAATTAACCCCCCAGTTAAAATTATCTCTATTAGTTAGTCTGTGTGAATGACAGGTGGGTCCCATCCACTGTTCCAGTGGATAAGGCCGGCCCAGTCAGCTGATGAGTCAGCAGCTGGGCCCACCAGTCAGCCTCTGTTGATTGGGTAGTTGACTCAGTCAATTGGCCCCACTGTCAGCCTCTTTGGCACAATGCTGTGTACACTTTCTGTGTACACTTAGCATTTAACGTTAAATGATTTTCGAATTGATTTAATTAATAGTAAATACATAATACTTTAGAAAATCATATCTTTTAAACCGTAACTCGGATGAAAATATTTTATATATGAAAGTTGCTCGGAACGACGAGACGAATCCGAATACGCGGTCCGTTCGTCCGCCACACACATCCATCACACCGAACGTGCAACATTCCCCCTCCGTTTCCTCTGCCCGAAAACACGAAACACCGGGAATACTTTCTCGGATGTTTTTAATCCTTGCCAGTATCACCTCCTACTGCGTTAGGTCACATGTAGCACCGCGTATTTCCATGTTATGCTTTGTGTGCTATTGTTTGCTCTGTTATTTATTTGTTTCCCCTTCGTTGCTTATTTTCGGTAGACTCCGATACTGTGATAGACCCCGAGACCATCGATGCTTCGGTGTTCGACTACGACTACGCTTCCGAAGATTCCTTTCGTCTGCAGGGCTTCCAGGCTAGCCCCCCCTTTGATCACCAGATATCGCCTATTCTTCTCTCTACTGCTTGCATTAGAGTAGTGTAGCATGTTACTGTTCGGTTACTCCTATTCTGCGGCATAGCCTGTCATTGTTGCTACCACTATTGATACTTTACCTGCAATCCTAAATGCTTAGTATAGGATGCTAGTACTCCATCAGTGGCCCTACACCCTTGTCCGTCTGCCCTGCTATTCTATCGGGCCGTGATCACTTGGGTGTGATCACGGGTATATACTACATACACTTTACATGACACATGATGTGACTAAAGTCGGGTCGGCTCATTGAGTACCCGCAATTGATTTGATGTGGGGGCTGAAAGGACAGGTGGCTCCATCCAGGTAGTGGTGGGCCTGAGTTCCTGACGGCCCCCAAGTGGATCGTTGTGGCAGAGCGACAGGGCAGGTTGAGACACCCAGTGGAGAGGTGGCCTGGCCCTGGTCGTTGTCCGCGGTTATTTCATAATAACATGCTTAACGAGTTTGGATATTTGATCTGAGTCTGGCCATTTGGCCTATACGCACTAACCAGCTACGTGGGAATAGTTATGGGTACTCGACGTCGTGGTATCAGCCGAAGCCTTCTTGACATCAGCGGTTTAGCGGCGCGTGCCGGGTTGGACCGCGTAACGCAACTTCCTTAGTAATGGAGGTTGCTAGGTCTGCTCACCGGCCGCCCTCGCAACGTGCAGGTGTGCATTGGGCGATGGGCCCAGACCCCTGTGTGCTTAGGACTTAGACCGACGTGCTGACCTCTCTGATGTGCTTAGGTAGGGCTGCGACGTGTTGATCTTCCGAGGCCGGGCATGACCCTGGAAAGTGTGTCCGGCCAAATGGGATCGAGCGTGCTGGGATATGTGGTGCACCCCTGCAGGGAAGTTAATCTATTCGAATAGCCGTGTCCCTCGGTAAAAGGACGACCCGGAGTTGTATTCCGACCTCATGACAACTAGAACCGGATACTTAATAAAACACACCCTTACAAGTGCCAGAGATAACTCGGTGGTTGCTCTCTCATAGGGTGATGTGCGGGAGGATCGCCGAGTAGGATTATGCTATACGTTGTTACTTGGTGAACTTACCATCTACTCCCTTCTACTGCTGCAAGACGGAGGCTGCGAGAAGCGAGGATACTTGTTACTTTCCAGCTACCCTCATCTTCTGCTGCAAGATGGAGTTTACGAGAAGCGTAGTCTTCGATTGGATTAGCTATCCCCCTCTTATTCTGCTTTCTGCAGTTCAGTCCACATATATTACCCCCTTTACACAGATATCTTTGCATATGTAGTATAGATCCTTGCTTGCGAGTACTTTGGATGAGTACTCACGGTTGCTTTTCTCCCCCTTTTCCCCTTTTGTCCCTTCTTCTCGGATGACGCAACCAGATGGTGGAGCCCAGGAGCCAGAGGATCCCGATGATGTTTCTACATGGAGTTCGGCTTCGAGGAGTAGTTAGGAGGTCCCAGGCAGGAGGCCTTGCCTTTTCGATCATTGCTACTTTTGTGCTAGCCTTCTTAAGGCAAACTTGTTTAACTTATGTCTATACTCAGATATTATTGCTTCCGCTGACTCTTGTGTTTCCGAGCTTTGGTATTCGAGCCCTCGAGGCCCCTGGCTTGTAATATAAAGCTTGTATTATTTTAATTTGTGTCTAGAGTTGTGTTGTGATATCTTCCAGTGAGTCCCGGATTTTGGTCGTACACATTTGCATGCATGATTAGTGTACGGACAAATTGGGGGCGTCACAACCATTGCCATGCTTAGTTGTCTCGATGCTATCGTTACATGTCGCGCTACCCATCTTTTATGTCAGCCTCTCCTTGTTGCCATGAAACCTCTAACCTTGAAACCTTCCTAGCAAAACCACGGTTTGGCTATGTTGCCCGCTTGCTCAGCCCCTCTTATAGCATTGTTAGTTGCATGTGAAGTTGAAGTTCGTTCCAGGAGGGAAGTGTTGTTGGTTTATCACAATATCTATAATTATTATTAACACACCTATATACTGGGCATGGGTGGAAGGCTTGGCCTTTTGCTCGGTGTTTTGTTCCACTCATGCCACCTTAGGCGCCGATAAACCGGCATTATGTTCCTTGATTTTGCGTTCCTTACACGATGGGTGGATGGGGACCCCTTGACAGTTCGACTTTGAATAAAATTCCTCCAGCAAGGCCCAACATTGGTTTTAATTTGCTCATAATAATAACTTAATTAATTAATTAAATTTGCATTGGGGGTCGCACCCTCGGGTTCTTAATTCTACATAGAAGGGGGGCCAGTGCTGATGGTGTTGGTCCCAAACGGGGGTCCTACAGGGCCACCACGGGGAAACTCGAGGTTTGGTTTTACCTGTAGCATCACCCATCCCGTCGTGGCCTGAGACGAGATACGCACGGCTACTATCAGGGTGTCGACACACCGGGAGGTCTTGCTGGACTTGTTTTACCATTGTCGAAATGTCTTGTGCTACCGGGATGCCGAGCCTGATCGGATTTCCCTAAGATAAGGGGTGATGATATTATATTTATCACTTCAGCTAATCGTGAGAGCTTGTGATGGGCTAAGTTGGGACACCCCTGCAGGGTTATGATCTTTCGAAAGCCGTGCCCGCGGTTATGTGGCATATTGGAATTTGTTAATGTCCGGTTGTAGAAAACTTGACAGAGGATCCGAAGTAAAACACACAACTGTGTTAGTAACCGTGACTGTCTCTTTTCACTTTGAGAAGAGAACACGGTGGGGTTATGTTTGACTCGTATGTAGTTAGGATCTTTAGCGATCACTACTTTTGCGACCGTTTGCGTAGATGCTCTTCTTATTCTGGTACTCGTAAGTTAGCCACCATATTATGCTTAGCCGCTGCTGGAACCTCACCACTTTACCTCTTCCTACCCATAAAGCTTTGCTAGTTTTGATACCCATGGTTATGGGATTGCTGAGTCCTTGTGGCTCACAGATACTACAACACCAGATGCAGGTTCAGCCGAGAATGATCAGGAGCTGGATCAAGTTCTACACTGGGAGCTCGATGAAGAGTTTGGCCGTATGCTTGAGACGTTTTCGACGATCAGTAGTGGTTTCTACTAGGATTTGATCTAGACCTGTGGCTTTATGTTGTTTTTGGTCTCTTTCTTTTGGATCTTCGCCCGTAGTCGGGTTGTGATGTTTTGGATGATGTTTTGCTTATTTAATGTATTGTGTGAACTGGCGAGTGTAAGCCAACTATTCTTTAGCAATTTCATCCATATTTTTACATGAGTCATGCAAAGATACCAAACTTGAGATCATTCTAGGATGGGCTTATACCTTTAAGTCGTGCCTCGACACGTAAGAGGTATAGTCCCATCCTGGGCATTACACTCGAGCTCCTGATCCTTGACAAAGATGGCGCGTAGGACCTCCAGTAGGAGAGGTTGAGGCAGCGGAGGAGGAGAGGTAGCAGGGGAGGCTGAGTGCGGGCGTCGGGCAGAGCTTGGTGGCGGCATCTTGCCGGAGAAGATGACGGGGAGGCGTACATGGCTGGACGACGCGGATGCCGTGGCGGGGAGGCGGCGAGCTTGAGGGCCCACGACATGGGGCGGCGCTCGGAACCGGCTGGCGACGGAGTTGCAAAGCCAGCGCTTGGCGGCGGGACTTGGGCTCCTGGCGGCGTGGAGGAGACTCACGCGGAGGAGGCGAAGCAGAGGAGAGGTGGTCACGCAGGCGGTGCTGGAGCTCGAGGATGCGGGCGCGGGGTCGTCCTCAGGGCGGGACGCGGTTGGAGGAAGGAGGTAGGGAAGTTGGCGAGGCGCGCGGGGGCTCTCTCTGCGAGTGGAGGTGCGCAAGGGAGAAAAAGGGAGCAAGGAAGGGATCAGTCAGAGGGGGTTCTCCCTGGCGCTAGGTTAAGGAGGGGGAGGGCCGGCTGGGCTAAAGTGGCCGGCTGGGCCGGGCTGCTCCTGGCTGCGGCTGGGCCTGGTTGCTCCTCTCCTTCTCTTCTATTTTAAATTACAGACATAAATAGAAAGAAAGAAAATAGAGAAGAAGGTTAGGAGAGTAGTGGGCATGGGGTTAATTTTCCCGGACTCGCGAAATGCACTGGATGCAAGAAAATAAAGGAGGCAAAATTGAACGACGTAATTCAAACTCATTTGAATTTTATACAAATGGGTTTGAACTAGGACTTGATTTATGAAGTGTCCAAAAATGTTGAAATATTTGGAGGAACCTCGGTAAAAGAGATAAGAATTGTTGGCAAAGTTTGATGAACCAAACTTGAAGTGGAAAGGCCGTGGGAATTTGCAAAAGTGTTTTGGTGATTCCAAAGTAATGGAATATTTTTATAATAGCTCCCTACTATTGAGAGGATATGTTATAAATAGAAGTCAACCTTCCCTCATTTTCAATGGACCGAAGATCCATACTATTCATTTAAAAGAGTTGCAAAAATTAATGAGATGAAGGCATGTTGACATGATGCAATGCGAAAATAAATAGAGCAAGCACAAAAGAAACACACGGTGACCACGAGAAATATCGAAGTCTTCTGGAGCGTCGGTCTTGGGGCGTCACAACTCTCCCATACTAACAGAGGATCTCGACCCGAGATCCTAGAGATGGCACCAGAGAGAAACGGAAAAGGAAGAGGTAAAACAAAGTTGCTTCTTTGACAAACTGGTGAAACCAATGAACCTTGAGAGGTTGAACAAATTGAAAGAAAGAATACAACAGAGATGACGAAGTTGGAGCACTCCGGTAAAAAGGAGGAACAAGGGACACCACGAGAATTGAAGGTTGCAAAGACATGAACGAAGAGCTCAAGGAACATGGAAGAATTTAAAACCACTCCGATTAAACAAGATAGAGAAGAGTGAAATATCTCGGATAACACACCGACTCAAAATGGAATGAATTAGAATCATGAACTTGCCAAGTTGGGGTGATACTTGATGAAATCAACAACACATTGCCTCCGGAACTATTGAAAGAATGGCACAAGGGGTAAAAAGATTTCAGACAGCACTCAGGTTGACAAGAGAGACAAAACTGATAAAATGAAAGAACTTGAATGAAGGACACAACACTCCTCTTAAATGGACTAGAAAGGAAAAGAGCATGATCTTGACAAAAACAGATGATGGGTCGACGAGAGCAACATCACAATGCTTCCGGAACGAAAAAAAATAGAAGTTGGATTGATGGAAAGAAAAGAATGGAGATGAAAATGACAAGTTCTCCCACAATTGAATTTTAAAAGCATCCTTACCAAGAAGGATTGAACGGAGTTGTCGAAAAAAAATCAATAACAAGAACAAGCTTGATGTGGGCTTATGGAAAACATCTCAAAACTTGAGGTGAACTTCTGCCACAGCCCAATGCTTGAATAGATGAGAAGAATGACGAATTGTAAAACTCCACTCCAAAAGAATAGGGAGAATTATTTGCATCTCGAGGTTCAAGAAGAATAATGCTTGAGCTGCTCGACAAGAATTATTGATGAAAACTTGAAGAATGAATTAAACCATGATGAACCACCATGAAGAACTCCGGTTACAAAAGGATGATGAGATGGAATGAAGGATGAAAAGAATAAGACTAAGGCCTTGCAATGATTTAGATGGAGGTTCCAATGAGATGGCTTGTGAGACTTTGAACTCCGAAAAAAGAAAAGATGAAAAACACTTTGGATTAGAATTTATTCATCACGAATTGACTCCGAGGAAGGAATTACTCAACTTGATGGAAAGAATAAGAATTATGTTATGCTTATCCTCCACCAATGAAATTGATGAGAAGCAATGGATTTACATACCACTTATTCGCGTTGAAATGATTAGAAAGAGATATAGCGCAAAACTTGCGAAAGTTTTCATGAACCACCGGTAGGATTCGAATGAACGAATGAATTGATATGATAACAGGAACAAGAACTCTTGAGCGAACCACCATAAAATTGAAACCGAGTGATGAAAGAGAACGAATCACCAGAAAGAATTAGAATACGAACAAATAAAAGAGAATGAATCACCGGGAAGAATTAGAAAACGAATAAGGAACTCGAGGGAGTTTAGATACAAGAGAATGAAAAGATCACAAACGAATCAAAGAATGCTTGAACGAAGCACTGGAAGAATACGGGGACGAACGAAGAGACATCAATTTAGAATAGTTGGAGGATGAAGTTGAAAACTGAGAACGAAGAAATCTTCTGAAATGATGGCTTTCAGAGGAATAAGAAGGAAAGAATTCATGAAATGCCCTGGATGGGCAAGAAAAGATTTATTGTCGATTGGAATAATTCAAGAGGATAGCATTAAGCTAGAAGCACGAATCTTGAAGAGAACGGTCAAGGATTGGAGAGAAACTCAACTTTGGTCTTCAAGTGACGATGAGAAATACCACTAAGAATTGTTGAGAGACTCCAGATGAATGAAAAGAGGAGATGTTGAACCAACGATGAAAAGAATTGAAAGCGAACTTGGAGAAAGCATATGACTGATGGGATTCATTCTTACGTCACACTTTGAAAAGAATTTGGGAATAGCTCTGGAAATATTAGAAGAGTGAGGTAAGATCCTAGGAATAAACCTGTGGGTTACGAGCCCGCTGATGAGAAACACCATTGAAAAGGATTGTTCGAATGAGAAATGACGCACCGGATCGATTGAAAGACTCGAGTGAGGTTACTACCTCGAATTAATTGGAATATAGTCAAATCTCCTGAGTTGCCTTCGGCACTCCTGAACGATTAATTAGTGAGAGGTGAACGAGCAAGGAAAAACATCTGAGCTGGGGAAAGAATATGATCACCATCCAATACTTGAATTGAATCCACTGGAAAAGAAAAAGAGATGAAGAATGTCGAACGAGACGAGAACTCACTAGTTGACATAATTGGGGAAAGAATGCAAAGGCATCGCACGAGTAGGATAGATACTCGAATAAGGATTCCGGGTCCGAGACGAAAAAGGGTGGGCAGGTGGGAAGAAGAAGACCACTTCGGACGGGGACAACGACGCCGATCGGAAATAATTGGGGATTGAACTTGCAAAAGCCGGAGAGTATCGAATCATCTTGACGAGAAATGCACTGGATGAAAAGAGCTGACATCGCAACGAACGAAAACTAACTGCGTGATCCTAACAAAAAATTTGAAGGGGAAGAGGAGTAATTCAAAACACCTACGTCAAGATTCCTCACCAGAGTGAAGAAGGGGCTGAGGAGAGAGGGAGTATTGGATTCAGGGGTCCTCAGGCGTCCGGGTCGATGAAGCTGGGCCGTATTGATTGGCTGTGAAGATAGAGGCAAAAGACTCTCCCCCGTATTCGGTCAGGACTCCTATGTGCGTAGAAAGGCAGGCATGATGTCCGAATGTAGCTATTACTTCCTCCACAAGTCACCTTTGTAACTCTAGGCCCCCTCCGGCGTGTATATATGCCGGAGGGTTTAGTCTGTAGAGGCTAACGACAGAATCATTACATCCACATAGGCTAGGCTCTAGGGTTTAGACATTACGATCTCGAGGTAGATCAACTCTTGTAACACATATTCATCAATATCAATCGAGCAAGAGTAGGGTTTTATCTCGATCGAGAGGGCACGAACATGGGTAAACATTGTGTCCCCTGTCTCCTGTTACCATCGATCCTTAGACACATAGCTTTCCTACCTGAGATCTGCAGGTTTTGACACCGACAATGGTGCTTTCATTGAGAGCTCAGCTGTGCGCTCGCAATAAGCGATCGATGGTTTGTCTCGTCATCAACAATGAGATCACCCTTGGAAACAACTTGGCCATTGGCCAGGTTTTCCAGCTCGGCGGGTTCGCTGTATATGCCTGCGTGGCCTCCTGGCCAACTGCACTTCCCGCGGTCGTCGCGCATCACCCTTATGTTGACTCCGGCCACTCCGATGACGCGACCTCGACAGATCTCTCGCCCTTAAACGAGTTGCTGGATCGCATAGCCGCCCTGCGGCTTTCATCATCACGAGATCAGATCGGACCCAAATCCGGCCAGGATGAGATTGATCCCATCCCGGTCACTCATCTAGTGGCGGCAGTCGAGGACGGAACCAAAGATACTCCCCATCTTGAGAGGGAGACCGTCATAGTTCGGATCTCCGAACCCATTGAGCCGAACATGCCCTTGTCGGGTGGCACTTTGTGTTTTTCGAGCTCCGGGATTGACGCCGGGACCACAAAACATTCAGATCCTGCCGAGCCCAGATCGTCCACACCGGAGGTTGCCAAAACCCCGAATACCACGTTGGTCGGGACTGAAAATTACCAACACCCACCCACCCTGGGAAAAACTCTCCAAGTAAATATGGATTCCCAGACATAAACGATATCGCGAACATACAACATCAGCCCGAGGAGACGGTCAACCACTTTTGGGCCAGATTCCTGCTTGTCAAGAACAATATTTAGAACTGCTACGACGATGATGCGGTCCCCTTATTTCACCACAATTGTATGGATGAGGGAGTTTTGAATGCCCTCAACCGATGTCGTGTTATGAGTTTCATAGACCTGTCACACTTAGTACGAAAGTACTGTGCAATGGAAAACACTTGGAAAGCCCAGAATACACCTCTAGAATAGTCCATATTCGGACAACACACTGTTAAGGCTAAACAGACATACCCCAGCAGGCCATCCGGTAATATTCCCATCGGCAAGAAGAACAAACCTCCTACATGATGCAGGTCCGTACTAGATGAACTGCTCGATAAACCTTGCCAAATACATGCAGCCCCAGACAATATCCCAAACTACTGCCTTAGGGCATGTTGGGTACTCCGACAGGTAGCAAAGAGCGGTGCAACAATCCTTGCCACCGCAGTATCAGGGGAGAAAGACGTCGGTGTCTTCACTGTCTTTGAGACGTTCTCCTCAAACAACCACCGCAAGAGAGCTAATCGCGAACTTGCCGAGGTCTATCGAATTAGCTCTGCAAGCCCATGGAGCGACACGGCTATAACTTTTTCTGCCGAAGACGCACCTCGAATCTGGCTGGTCCGAGCAACAATAGCTCTTGTACTAGATCCAATAGTTGGGAGCTTTCGCCTCACTAAAGAACTCATGGACGGGGGAAGCAGACTCAACCTCATATACGAGGAAACGCTTGCAAAAATGCAGGTTGACAAATCTCGCATTGAGCACACTATCACAACCTTCATAGGAATTATTCCCAGCCGGGAAGCCCGATGTTTGGGAAGCATTAAGTTTGACGCAGTATTCGACACATTTGAGAACTACAGGTCGGAGGAACTGCTCTTGCTCATTGTTCCCTTCAATAGCGGATACCACACCCTTTTAGGATGGGGCACTTTTTCACGCTTTCAAGCCATACCCCATTATGGGTACATGAAGCTTAAAATGCCAGGGCCCAATGGAGTAATCACATTAACAAGTGATCCGGACAGAGCACTCTGTGCCGAGAACAAAACGACATCTTTAGCCCTAGAGGCATTATCCGAAGCCCTCGCGGCCGAGGAATTAACCACCTTACGATCCACGGTGGACAAGGACGATGTAATCCTTGCCAAAGATCGAAATCTACCTCCTTCAAGCCAGTAGATGAAATTATAAAATTTCAAGTGCACCCAACGGACCCTAATAAGACATCATCTATTGGGGCCATGTTTGAAGATTTTTCATGGCAGGCACTAGGGATTTTCCGCGTGGAATGGAATGGAATGGCATCTGAGATCTAGTCTCCCTATATAGGCGCCTTCCCTACACAGTCAAGGGGGTAATCACAAAATACCCAAAAGGTTCGCATTCGTTGGACACGTGGAGGCAAAGGCGACGGCGGCGAGGAATTGATGGAATATAATATTTAATAAAGCCGAACTGTCATCCAGAAGGACTCACCTTGCAAGACCGAAGACATGAAGCCGGACACAATCTCGTCCTTGAAGGCAAGTCCGGGGGCTACTGAGGGAGTCCTAGATTCAGGGGTCCTCAGGCGTCCGGGTCGATGAAGCTGGGCCGTATGGATGGGTCGCGAAGATAGAGGCAGAAGACTCTCCCCCGTATTCGGTCAGGCCTCTATGTGCGTAGAAAGGCAGGCATGATGTCTAGATGTAGCTATTACTTCCTCCCCAAGTCACCTTCGAAACCCTAGGCCCCCTCCGGCGTGTATATAAGCCGAAGGGTTTAGTCTGTAGAGGCTAACGACAGAATTATTACATCTACGTAGGCTAGGCTCTAGGGTTTAGCCATTACGATCTCGAGGTAGATCAACTATTGTAACACATATTCATCAATATCAATCGAGCAGGAGTAGGGTTTTACCTCGATCGAGAGGGCCCGAACCTGGGTAAACATTGTGTCCCCTGTCTCCTGTTACCATCGATCCTTAGACACATAGCTTGGCCCCCCCAACCCGAGATCTGCCGGTTTTGACACCAACAAGGAGTAAAAAGAATTCCTACTCTCCGATATAACTAAAGTCCAAAAAAGTTTTCTTCTAGACTCGACAACGGCCAAACTACGATCAATCAAGGGGCTCCTATGGTCGGTCGAGGCTCTGATACCAACTTGTCACGCCCAAAATGTAATTCGATTCTGATCACGTGATGAACTCGTGATTGGGGCACAACCGCATTTCGAGCGCTTAGCAAGAAGGATATCATTACATCATACCATTACATCAATAGATGGAGAAACATACAAGTCATACAATAGTCACATGAAAACAACACATCATACACAAGTCATCCGACTACTGATGAATAACACAAGAAAACACGACGACATCCATCCTGCTAACCTAGGCTGCCGACCAGGAACCTATCCTAAGACCGACGAAGAAGAAGAAGAAAGAACTCCAACGCAAGAAAACATTGCTTGCACGGCAAGTCATCGGAATCCTATACGTGCAACTGTTGTTGTATCTATGAGCCACGAGGACTCAGCAATCCCATAACCATGGGTATTAAGACTAGCAAAGCTTAATGGGTATGGAAATTTTAAGTGGTGAGGTTGCAGCAGCGGCTAAGCATTATATGGCGGCTAACTTACGTGTACAAGAATAAGATGAGCATCTACGCAAATGATCGCAAACTAGTAATGCTCGCTAAATGATCCTGAACAACCTACGAGTCAAACATAACCCCGCCGTGTTCTCTTCTCAAGTTGAAAAGAGACGGTCACGGTTACTCGCCTTGCTTGGGCGGGTCACCTCCGCAGCGGTTGCCCGCATCGAGCCGCCATCGCCTCGTGCTGCACGAACTGTCCCTCCGGGCAGTTTGTCTCAGCTGCTGCCGTCCGAGCTGCAGACTATCCTGAGAAAACTTCACAGCGGAGGCAGCAAGCAAAAGCAAAAGTTGTTTGGTCAAGACTTGATGGAAATCTTCCCTGGCGAAAAGACCAAGGCAAACGTGCTTCTAGTACTTGGTCACGTGAAGGCCAAGCATCAATTATTTCTTTTTTTGGGAGAAGGGCTAATACTACTTGAGTACTAGTACTAGATCAGATAAATATTGTCTTTTATGGCTACATGTATCAGGATCGGAGGAAGACAAGTACTACTAGAGGATCATCCTCACGGCTGTAGCTTTTCTTTACCGAGACAGACAGGAGTTCTTCACTGGATTTGTTGATCTGAGGGAGGCCACCGTATGCCAATACGAGAAGTTTTTTCTCCGCAGATTTAAGTCCGGAAGAAATTAGTGCCGTGGCTACTTTTTGCGCTTCACGGCGGTCTGCACAATGAAAGGAATACTTTTTAAGTCAAGACCAAGTCAAATCTAGAGAATCCCAAGCACTTCCGATAGTACTATTGAGTACTAGTACATGGCGGAGAAACTGAAGACAGCTGCGAGCCGGTTTCCGCTGCAGTCACGGCCGCGATCTCGTCTGCCACTGCTCCAAGTCACCAACATTACCACGATCATCCGAGCAAAAATACCAGGTGTTATTTTTCCTATGTATTTTATTAACAAATATTACTTTTTGTCAAGGAACAATTACTTTGCTTTGTAATATTTTTTATCCAGGACAACTATTAAAAAAAAGGGGGTTGGTGGTATGCCGCGGGTGCACGAATATACGTGTCGCGACCCGGTTTACCTCAACACGCCGGCTGACTCATCTGTCCGCGCTCACGTGTGTTGGTCTCCAACACCGCGGCTGACTCCTTCGCCAATGGACGTACGCACGCCACCACTTCAGCGGTCCGGTCTACATTAAGAACGCTGGTGCCGCACCCATCCTCATAAACCGGCCCGGCGGATACACATCTCACCGGTCTACAAGTACCACGGCCAACCCATCTGTTCTCCAGGCGAATCAGGTGATATCTATCATATCTATTTCTTAATGCATATTAATTTATCCGAGCAAAAAATTCCTCGCACTGCCATATTTTATACGCAGGAAAATTATTCATCACAAAGTGGTGATGAGCCATGGAAAGGGAAGCACACCAAACATTGTTCGACACAAGTGATCGTCATTATTCCGTGGATTCAAAGCGCCGGTTTGCAACGCCTTGGCCGTCTCTCGCAACCGCACCGGTTTACAACACGGAGGACAACTTGCTCATTTCCGCCGGTTTACAACCCCACAGCCGGTTTAATTGTTTGAGCCGCCTCTGATACTGCGGTCGTTTACCGTCCACCCTGTGATCCGGCCTATTCAACATACCGGTTCAAATACACTCAGGTGATATCCATCTACAATATTATTTCTCTTATTATATATTACTTTTTAAAGAAAACAAAATGCTTTGATCAGTCTATCTGGTTGTGCAGGGCATATGCACAAAGGAGCAATAAAACTCTCAAGAACATGAGATCATATCCTGTTCAAGGAGAGAAGGCTTCGCAATTTACCCATCGGTTCAGGAGGAACCCTGGAGACCCTCTGAAAAGTTGGATAAATCCACGTTCAGTGATTGGTTTACATTGACCCACCGGTTCAGGAGGAACCCTGGAGGCCCTCTGGAGTGGTATCATCTACTTCCAGTGATCGGATTAATTTCATAGTTCTATAAACCCTCTGAAAAGTTGGACAAGTCCACATTCAGTGATTGGTTTACATTGACCCACCGGTTCACTAGGAACCCTGGAGGCCCCCTGGGAGTTGGTATCATCCGCTCCCAGTGATCGGATTAAGTTTCATAATTCTTGCAACCCTCTGAAAAGTTGGACAAGTCCACGTTCAGTGATTGGTTTAGATTGACCCACCGGTTCAGGAGGAACCCTGGAGGCCCCCTGGGAGTGTCGGCCAATCCGCGTCCCAGTGATCGGAATAATTTTTTCTTTCGACCCTCTGAAAAGTTGGATAGTACCACATTCAGTGATTGGTTTAGATTGACCCATCGGATCAGGAGGAACCCTGGAGGCCCCCTGGGAGTGTCGGCCAATCCGTGTCCCAATGATCGGAATAATAGATACGATTCTTTCGGCCCTCTGAAAAGTTGGATAATTCCACGTTCAGTGATTGGCTAGGCCCCCTGGGAGTGTCGGCCAATCCGTGTCCCAGTGATCGGAATAATTTTTATATACGGTTCTTTCGGCCCTCTGAAAAGATGGATAATCCACATTCAGTGATTGGCTAGGCCCCTTGGATGGTACCCGCATCCATTGATTGGCTGAACCTTGCTTTGAGCCTGGCAGCTCTTTGAAAAAGCCTCGACTACATGATCTTATTTGCAAAAATTGCATGTTTTTTGGTGTTTTTGTGTTCTATAACCTTTTAAACCGGAGTGGAACAGCTACGCAAGTTGACCACATATCTATAAAATTGAAAGTCTGGATCATGCACATCAGACCAAGTAAACCAACGTTCATTAAAACCCGGATCGCGTATCAGGCAAAAGTCACAAATTTCTGAACAAAGTGAACCGGTGTCTGTTATCAAGCCCGGAATTATTATTGGATCTATCAAAGACTCCCTCAGGAAATTGCAAATTTCGCCGGATTACGAATATCAAGCATACTTGATCGCAGGTATGAAATATCTTGTTTTTAAATACATATTGGCAGTACATGATCAAGTTATAATGACCGGTGTTTATTAAACCGGCCTGGTTTTGACTATAAGTCACCAGTATGTAACAAAATAATGACCGGTGTTTATTAAACCCGGCCCGATTGTGATCAAACATCATTGGAACCGGTCTTCAAACCGGATTATATTCTTCAAATAGCTAAACATGGCTGGATTCCTATTATGGTTATCAATATTATGATTGAGGTTTTCAAAGTCGCTTTAAGCGCAATGGATATTATTTCATCAATGGAAGTGATTTATTCTACAAACGAATAGTCCCGAGTTGCTGCAGGCTTACAACCCGGCACTTGGGGGCTACATTATTCAGATTGAGATTACATCAAATACACAAAGTCTCAAGCACACAAGCAAGTTGTTTAATTGACAATTGGGGGCTAATGGGCAGTCATTTTTTGATCACCTTATTGAAAACCCGACTCATCATATCATAATGAGCCGGCCCTTGGGGGCTACCAATCGCTCCTGTCAACAATTCAAGGTACACAAGTATTCATTCATTATAGTGAAGGGTCCACTGCTCAGTTGGTAAAGCACAAAGCTCTTAACCTTGTGGACGTGGATTCAACCCCCACGATGGAAGTTACATCATATAATGTTATTTTCAATGATTATATCTGCAAAGTCCCTGCTCATTATTACATAATGACCCGGCACTTGGGGGCTATATGTTGCTATTCAAGTTTACATGATCATATTTTCAAAGTCCCTGCTCATTATTGCATAATGACCCGGCACTTGGGGGCTACATAATATGGAATATTCAGTTTCATAGTGATTGGGATGAACAATCCGGATTTCTTCAAGATTATACAAGGCTATTTTCAATAGAGTATATACAAAGTCCCTGCTCATTATTGCATAATGACCCGACACTTGGGGGCTATAGGTAATATGCATATAAAGGAGGAACATCTTCAAATTTTCAGTCTAGCAAATCAGATTAATTGTATGACCCAGCAATTTTGGCAATCATAAACCGGCAAGCTCTATATCTTCAAGCCAGCTGGATATCAGTTGAATATTTCAAAGACCAATATTTTTGTCAAGTCAGAGCATTAAAGGCTGATTCAAATGGATTCTTTATTTACAACATTCTTATGCAAGCAAGTTGGTTATGAAGTTGGTCTGTTGACCCGGATTTTCTAAGAAGAAGGAAAGACAAGGACTTAAGGATGGTCAGATGCCGGATTACAAGAAATTCTTAACCCGGAGCACAACCTATCAGAATTGTCCTTGTGTTATTTTGCAGCATAAGTTTACCATGGACACATCCAAGCTAAACTTGGGGGCTAATGTCAGGGATATACCCCCGCGGTATGAACCGGCCGGAATTATAACCCGGCCGGACTTGGCGGTTTACACTTGGTGATTCACTGGCGATCCGTTATCACCAGACGGTTTACAAGCAACCTGCCTAAATAATATTACTCACTGGTAACCCGGCGTATGGATCATGGATGACAAGGCCCAAGGCCCAGAAGTCCGGTTCATATTAATTGTGGGCCGGTTTATGAAGAAAGCATAAGGAATATTCTCATACAAAGGAAACAAGACTAGGACTCCTTGTAATAGATCAATCCTAGTCCTACTAGGACTAGTCATGTAACCCGCCCCTTCAACATATATAAGGAGGGGCAGGGCTCCCCAAGGAGGACAGGTTTTAGACAAGTTAGACAAGAGACAAGTTTTAGAGGAGAAGTTTAGACAAGTTCCTAGGGTTAGACACAAAGAGCCGGTTTACCGGCGACACCACGAGGATCATAATGAGACCTAGCCTCAAACATCACGTAAGGTTATTACCGGATGATGTTTCCCGGGGCCCGAAGCTGTCTAAATCCATGTCTTGCATCGCGTCTCTTGATTCCGCTCAACCCCTCTCAAGCTACTACATAGATGCGCGGCCTCACCACTAAAGTCCGCTAAACCGGACATCTGACGTGTTATTTCCACGACAGTTGGTGTATTTTATTTCGGATCCTGTGTCAAGTTCTCTACAACCGGACATTAACAAATTCCAATCTGCCACATAACCGCGGGCACGGCTTTCGAAGAATCATAACCCTGCAGGGGTGTCCCAACTTAGAGCATCTCGAGCCGCGCCCCCAACACGCCCTCCCCAGGGGATATTTTCGCGCCGGCGCACAAAAATCGGCCCAGCCGCGCCCCTAGAAGCCCATTATTCACCGGCTCAAGCCGAATGTGGCATCGGCGGATCCAAGCCAAACATGGCGCGCTAGGGGGCGCTCGGGGGCTCTGGGTGAAATGTTTTTGGCGCGAACTAACTGCGAGACCCCAAGTCAGCGACATGGTGCTTCTCGTCGCTTCGTCGTCCTGATCGCCTCAGTTCCCGCTGGGGGAATCAATGCCAAAGCTGCGGAGTGCTACCGCGCCAGTCAGCATCCATTGATGCCTTACGGGCGGCGCAGTGAAGGTGCGGCGCCACACGTACGCCCGGCAGCCACGCGGACGCCGCCCGCCCGCGGCTATAAAAGCCTACCCCCTGCCGGTGGACGCACACTTCCTCTCTCCTCTCCTCTCCTCTCCACCACCGGTGCTCCTACCTGCGTCCTCTCTTTCTCGCCTCGGCACCACCATGTCGATGCGCCACCTGGGCACTGCTGATTATTGCGGGGTCCACGAGCACCACTGCGGCGTCTTCTCCTCCGAAATCTCGTTCGGCGAAAAACAGCTTAGTCTCGACACCTTTGACACCGCAGAGGATGCGGACCACGCATACGACGCGGCGGCGTGGCGCCTCAGGTGGCCTTGTTGGGATATGAATTTCCTCAACGTGTCGACGAGCCAGCGCGCAGGATCTCGTGCATCTCCCACGGCTTTTCACCGACGAGGATCGTCGTGACAACCGGAGGCGGCAGCGTCGCCTCGTCATTGTGGAGATGGACGTGGAAGCCATGGTTGAGTGGCGCGAACGCTTCCCGCATGACATCGTCAACGAGCGCCAGTTTCACAAGGAACGGAGGACGGAGAGGGAGGCGAGGAGGAAGGAGCAAGCCACATATTGGGAGGACAAGCGTGCGCGACAGCAGGCCGCTCAACTGAACATGAAGCTAGGAGAAGCGTCGTCCTGGGACTCCGAGGATGAGCGGTATGCTAACGCCTACTTGCAGACGTCGGAGGAGGACATTACCGAGTCGGAGCCGGAAAACGATGAGTAGTTGATCTTTTCTTTTAACATGCTTTGCTATGCTGAACTATCTATGTAACATTTGCATTATGTATGCTATGGTGAACTATCTATGTATTATTTTTAACTTGCCAGCGACGGTGGCGAGGAAGGAGGCGAGCGAGGGGTGTGCTAGGGGAAATGGACGCCGACCAGCGGGCCCGGGGAGGGGAAGTGCGCGATGGTTGGGGGTTGAAAAATGAAAAAGCGCAGCGACTGGGGGGAAAACGCCCCCAAGGCGCGGTTTTCGCCGGGTCACTGATACGTCTCCAACGTATCTACTTTTCCAAACACTTTTGCCCTTGTTTTGGACTCTAACTTGCATGATTAGAATGGAACTAACCCGTACTGACACTGTTTTCAGCAGAATTGCCATGGTCTTGTTTTTGTGCAGAAATAAAAAGTTCTCGGAATGACCTGAAAATCCACGGAGAATAGTTTTGGAAAATATAAAAATATCTGCGGAAAGATCTATGTCAGGGGGCCCACACCCTGTCCACGAGGGTGGGGGGCACGCCCCCTCCCCCTGGGCGTGCTCCCCTGCCTCGTGGGCCCCCTGATGCTCCACCGACGTACCCCCGGACTCCATATATTCACTTTCAGGGAGGAAAAAGAGAGAAAGAATTATCATGTTTTAGGATACGGAGCTGCTGCCAAGCCCTAGTCTCTCTCACGAGGGCTGATGTGGAGTCCGTTCGGGGCTCCGGAGAGTGGAGATCGTCACCACCGTCATCATCAGCCTTCCTCCATCACCAATTCCATGATGCTCACCGTTGTGCGTGAGTAATTCCATCGTAGGCTTGCTGGACGGTGATGGGTTGGATGAGATTTACCATGTAATTGAGTTAGTTTTGTTAGGGTTTAATCCCTAGTGTCCACTATGTTCTGAGATTGATGTTGCTATGACTTTGCTATGCTTAATGCTTGTCACTAGGGCCCGAGTGCCATGATTTCAGATCTGAACCTATTATGTTTTCATGAATATATGTGTGTTCTTGATCCTATCTTGCAATTCTATAGTCACCTACTATGTGTTATGATCCGGCAACCCCGAAGTGACAATAATTGGGGCCACTCCCGGTGATGACCGTAGTTTGAGGAGCTCATGTATTCACTATGTGTTAGTGCTTTGGTCCGGTACTCTATTAAAAGGAGGCCTTAATATCCCTTAGTTTCCACCAGGACCCCGCTGCCCCGGGAGGGTAGGACAAAAGATGTCATGCAAGTTCTTTTCCATAAGCACATATGACTATATTCAGAATACATGCCTACATTACATTGATGAACTGGAGCTAGTTCTGTGTCACCCTAGGTTATAACTTTTACATGATGAATTGCATCCAACATAATTCTCCATCACCGATCCAATGCCTACGAGCTTTTCACATATTGATTGTTGCTTATTTTCTTTTCCGCTGCTACTATTACAAAAACTACAAAAACACTATCATTACTTTTATTGCTGTTACCGCTATCTCCATACTACTTTGCTACTAAACTACCTTGCTGCAGATACTAATTTTCTAGGTGTGGTTGAATTGACAACTCAGCTGCTAATACTTAAGAGTATTCTTTGGCCCCCCTTGTGTCGAATCAATAAATTTGGGTTGAATACTCTACCCTCGAAAACTGTTGCAACCCCCTACACTTGTGGGTTAGCAAGACTATTTTCCGGCGCGGTTGCTGGGGAGCATAGCTCTATTCTTTAAGTCACTTGGGATTTATATCTGTTGATCACTATGAAGAATTTGAAGGACTCAAAAACCAAGATCTAACCCTCAACTACGAGGGGAGGTAAGGAACTGCCATCTAGCTCTGCACTTGATTCACCATCTATCATGGGTAAATTTGCGACACCTACTCCTGCTATTGAATCTGATATGTCGTATGCTCTTGATGATGCCACTTCTGCTATGTATGATGAAACTACTTCTATGCTTGATAATACTGTGCCACTAGGTGAATTTCTAGATGAACAAATTGCTAAGGTCAGGGAGGATGCAAATATTGAAAATGATAATATTTATGAAAGTGATGATGAAGCTTCTCCCCCTAAGTATGAATTGCCTGTTGTTCCTGAGGGTTATGTTATGGATGCAGAAACTGCTAAAGACATTCTTGCTTGCAATGATAGATATGATCTTAAGAAATTATTAGCCAAGCTAAAAGAAAAGTCCTTCAATGCTACAATGAAACATGACCCTACTTTTGCTACTTCACCTATCTTTGTTACCGATAAGGATTATGATTTCTCTATTGATCCTGAATTAATTACGTTGGTTGAATCTGATCCTTTCCATGGCTATGAATCTGAAACTGTTGTGGCACATCTTACTAAGTTGAATGATGTAGCCACCCTGTTTACCAACGATGAAAATATTCGTTACTACTATATCCTTAAGTTGTTTCCGTTCTCGTTAAAGGGTGGTGCTAAGACTTGGTTTAATTCTCTTGATCCTAGTTGTGTGCGTAGTCCCCAGGATATGATGTATTACTTCTCTGCTAAATATTTACCCGCTCATAAGAAACAAGCTGCCTTACGGGAAATATATAACTTCGTGCAAATTGAAGTAGAGAGTCCCCCACAAGCTTGGGGGAGGCTTCTCCAATTACTTAATGCTTTGCCTAATCATCCTCTTGAGAGGAATGATATACTTGATGTCTTTTATAATGGACTAACCGATGCTTCCAGAGACCACCTGGATAGTTGTGCTGATTGTGTTTTCAGGAAAGAACAATTGATCAAGCTGAATTACTATTGAATAATATGCTGGCCAATGTAAATAATTGGACACTTCCTGAACCAGCCCCTAAGCCAACTCCAAAGAAAAGAGGTGTTCTATTTCTCAGTCCCGAAGATATGCAAGAGGCAAAGAAATCTATGAAAGAAAAAGGTATTAAAGCTGAAGATGTTAAGAATTTACCACCTATTGAAGAAATACATGGTCTTGATAACCCGACACAGGTAGTAAAGGTAAATTCTCTTTATAGATTTGATGAAGGTGATATCCCTCGTTATAAGTCTGCTAGCCAATGCTTAGATGAGTTTGACAATTTTATTGTGAAACAAGAAAACTTCAATGCTTATGTTGGTAGACAATTGCAATGTAATGCTTATATGATTGAATGTTTGAGTGATTATATTTCTAGAGTTAAAGGTGAAATGAAACTCATTAGTAAACATGCTTCTATGGTTACCACTCAAGTAGAACAAGTACTTAAGGCTCACAATGATTTTCTCAATGAATTAAATGGTAAGAATAATGACTATGTTGTTAGAGTTGCAACTAGAGGAGTTAAAATGACTCAGGAACCTTTGTATCCTGAGGGCCACCCTAAGATAATTGAGCAAGATTCTCCAGAGCCAATTTAGATGCACCTAGTTCTTCTAAGAAGAAAAAGAAAAATGATAGAACTTTGCACGCTTCTAGTGAACCTATAGCTGGCACACCTGAGAATCCCAATGATATATCTGTTTCTGATGCTGAGACACAAGCTGGTAAGGAACATGAACCTAGTGATAATGTTAATGATGATTTTCATGATGATGCTCAACCTAGCAATGATAATGATATAGAGATTGAACCTGCTGTTGATCTTGATAACCCACAATCAAAGAATCAATGTTATGATAAGAGAGACTTTGTTGCTAGGAAGCACGGTAGGGAAAGAGAACCATGGGTTCAGAAACCCATGCCTTTTCCTCCTAAACCATCCAAGAAAAAGGAAGATGAGGATTTTGAGCGCTTTGCTGAAATGATTAGACCTATATTTTTGCGTACGCGTTTGACTGATGTGCTTAAAACAAATCCTTATGCTAAGTATATGAAAGATATTATTACCAATAAAAGAAAGATACCCGAGGTAGAAATTTCCACGATGCTTGCCAATTACACTTTTAAAGGTGGAATACCTAAGAAACTAGGAGATCTAGGAGTACCTACTATACCTTGCTCCATTAAAAGAAACTATGTTAAAACTGCTTTATGTGATCTTGGAGCCGGTGTTAGTGTTATGCCTCTTTCTTTATATCGTAGACTTGACTTGAGTAAGTTGACACCTACTGAAATATCTTTGCAAATGGCTGATAAATCAACTGCCATACTTGTCGGTATTTGTGAGGATGTGCCTGTTGTGGTTGCAAATGCCACTATTCTAACGGACTTTGTTATCCTTGATATTCCCGAGGATGATAGTATGTCTATTATCCTTGGTAGACCCTTTTTCAATACTGCAGGGGATGTTATTGATTGCAACAAAGGCAATGTCACTTTTCATGTCAATGGTAATGAGCATACGGTACAATTTCCGAGGAAACAACCCCAGGTCCACAGTATCAATTATATTGCAAAAATTTCAACTATTACTATTGGAGGTTTTGAATTTCCTCTTCCTATTGTCAAGAAGGCATATGATATTCTTATTGTTGGGGACATACATATCCCCATTGAGGTAACCTAGTGTTATTAAAAAATCCTCTAGTTTCATGGTATTCGAAAAGAGTTTATTAACAAGACCTGATCAACCTTGTTAATGGATTCCTTTTGATGAGCATGAGATGGGTGAATCTAGATAGCACAACCTTCTGTATCCTCCTTTTGCTTTCTGTTAATTAGAATAAATAAAGCAAAAATAGTATTTTTTGCCTGTTTCCAGACATATCTGTGCAATAAAAAATACCCCGAAAATAAAAGTTCTCCAAATGCCCTGAAAATTAAATATGATTTTTTCTAGAATATTTGAGAATATATGGCACAGAAAACACAGCGAGGGGAGCCAACACCTGGCCACGAGGGTCCAGGGTACACCCACCCTCACAGGGCGCGCCCCTGCCTCGTGGGCCCCACGTGCCCCCCTCCACTTATTCCTGCACCCATCCCCTTCTTCTTCCTCCCAAAAAAATCACTACCCAGCTCAAGCACGAGTTCTAGCTCATCTTGCTGCCATTTTCGATCTCCTTGCTCAAAGCTCCATTCACAAAACTGTTTGGTGAGATTGTTCCTTGGTATGTGACTCCTCCATTGGTCCAATTAGTTTTTGTTCTAGTGCTTTATTTATTGCAAATTTTTGCTGCTGTGGGTGACCTTGTTCTTGAGCTTGCATGTCAAATTTCTTTGGTCCCAAGTAGTTCTAATGCATGATATAGTCTCTAGGCACTTGTAGGAGTTGTTGCTATCAATCTTGTTGAGTTTGGTTAACCTTTATTGTGAGTTACTACAAAATTCAGAAAATTTCAGAAAAATGCATAGGAAAATATTCCAAGGTGGTTCTTCAAGGAAGCAAGAACCAAGGCTCGCGATTCGTGAGCCGGACGATGAACTACCGAGGGAAGCTAAAGTGCGGCCTAGTGAATGGCCGTCGGACGAATTTATGGTTCGGGTTGGCATTAAGGAGGAATTTGATGCATATGTGCGCAACGCTGACCTCGAGGGCTTCATACAAGATAAGTGCCCTCAATACCGTTGCTTAACTGGCACCTTTGTGAGAAGGTTTAAATTTTCATCTTCACGTAATTCTCACACTGTCCTGTTTGACCTTTATGATAAATCTTACACCATGGACTTAGAGGATTTTAATGATGCTTGTAAGCTCCCGCAGTGGGGCAGTATGGGTGACCGCAAATCTGAATATAGAGATTTCCTTGCTAGTATCACTGTGGGGGAATATAGAGATATCACACAGGCTACCATAGGGAGCATTCATTTTCCTGCTATTCATTACTTTGCTCTCTTTATTGGTAGATGCATAAACGGTAAAGATGAGGCTTGCCACATGTGTGTCCCTGATCTTAGTGTTCTTAAGAGTGCTGTATCAGGTGATAGACAATATAACTTGGGAGCCATTATTGCACGTAGGCTACATCATAATGGTTTGCATGGAGATTTATTTGGTGGGATTTATGCCACTCGCATAGCCCGCCGTCTTGGTGTGCCTGTACATGAAAATGATGAACCTTTACCGCCCGCTTATTTGGATTACAATGCTATGACTAGTCACCGATTTATAGAGAGGGATGAACAATCCTCAAATATCGACTAATCTTTAACACGCGTCACACCGTCCATATTGCTCTTCCTGCCCCTACCTTGTTTGACTTTCAAGCAAAAGGGAGATATACCATAACTAGGGAGGAGGCAAATGAGTATCAAAATATGATGGAAGTAGCCCGTCTCCAAACTGCAGCTCAGCAGGCAGTAGCTGCTACATCTCAGTACAACCCCAACTACAACTTTGGATATCCGTCAGGCCAATACTAGCCATAGACCAACTTAGGCCAAAAGCCTAAGCTTGGGGGAGTACGTGTTTCTCACCGACATTACATTCATGCTCACACACTTATTCTAGTTGTCGGTGCTCACACTCTTTCATTGTACCATCCATGCTAGTTCCATATTCTTTTCTTTGCCTTTTTCTTCTGTGTTAGAAAAACCTTAAGACAAAAAAATAAGTTGTAGCTTTTTAGCTAGTTTGCTTTCCATGCTTGTAGTAGTAGTAATTACAAAAAAACCCAAAAAGATTTCTCGTTCCTCTTTTGCTTGTTGGGAGCTTTCCCGTGTAAATAGTTTCTTTTCTTTGGGGGTCAAGAGTAGAAAACCATGATTAAAATGCTTAGTGGCTCTCATATGCTTTATTGTTGATTTAACCTTGAGCCATATTACCTTGTCTTCTCACTTGTATTAAATGCTCACAGATTCCAGCTTAGTCCAATGCACGTGCACTATTATTATTATCCACACCGTTCGGTCGTGCGAGTGAAAGGCAATAAGGATGATATATGATGAACTAATTGAGATGAGAAAAACTCGTATGAACTCGACCTCTCTTGTTTTTGTAAATATGATAGTTCAGCGTTCCTGATTCAGCTTGTTATGAATGAAACATGCTTGCAATGACAATTAGGGATCATAGCTGCTTATGCCATGCTTAAGTATGTGAAAGTTTATAATGGTTTATCTTGCATGCCAACATGATATTAAAATGGTTGTGATGTGGTATGATGGGGTGGTATCCTCCTTTGAACGATTCAAGTGGTCTGACTTGGCACATGTTCACGCATGTAGTTGAAACAAAATCAACATAGCCTCCATGATATTTATGCTCATGGTGATTTATATCCTACTCATGCTTGCATTCACTGTTGATTAATTTTAATGCATGTTTGATGACTGTTGTCGCTCTATAGCTGGTCGCTTCCCAGTCTCTTTCTAGCCTTCACCTGTACTAAGCGGGAGTACTGCTTGTGCATCCACTTCCATAAACCCCAAAGTTGTTCCATATGAGCCCACCATACCTTCCTATATGCGGTATTTACCTGCCGTTCCAAGGAAATTTGTATGTGCCAAACTCTAAACCTTCAAATAAAATTCTGTTTTGTATGCTCGAACAGCTCATGTATCAACTAGGGCTGTCTATATCTTCCATGCTAGGTGGGTTATTCTCACGATGACTGGACTCCGCTCATCATTCATGAGAAAATGGCTGGTAACTGGGATGCCCAATCCCATGCTCAAATCACAATAATTAAACAAAACTCCCAGGGCTGTTGCTGGTTTGGACGGTACCCGTTGTTTCATGCTAGCCGTGGAGTGTGCTTGTTGGTGGTTGGGGGAGTATAAACTTTACCATTCTGTTTGGGAACCGCCTATAATGTGTGTAGCATGGAAGATATTGAGATTCTTGGTTGTTATGTTGAGAATGAAAGTATACCGCTCAAAGTGTTATTCATCTCTATTTAAAAATCAAGCTCTCGCACCTCTACAAATACCTGCTTCCCTCTACGCAGGGCCTATATATTTACTTTTATGCTGAGTCATCATCCTCTTATAAAAGAGCACCAGTAGGAGAGCACCTCTGTCATTTGCATGTATTAATATTAATTTGCATTGAGTATGATCATGACTGGATCTCTTTTACCATGAATTACAATGTCTAGTCAGTCCTTGATTCTTAAAGGTGCTCTGCATTTATGTTTTGCGGTCTCAGAAAGGGCTAGCGAGATACCATCTTGTTATATCATATCATGATTGTTTTGAGAAAGTGTTGTCATCCGAGGTTTATTATTATTGCTCGCTAGTTGATTATGCCATTGATGTTAGTAGACTTGAGACCTGAAAGTTATTGTGAATGTGGTTAGTTCATGATCTTTGCTGAAAACCTGAATGCTGGCTTACATATTTACAACAACAAGAGCAAACCGAGTTTGTCAAAGTTTTTCTTTATCACTTTCAGTTTATCAACTGAATTGCTTGAGGACAAGCAAAGGTTCAAGCTTGGGGGAGTTGATACGTCTCCAACGTATCTACTTTTCCAAACACTCCGGCCCTTGTTTTTGACTCTAACTTGCATGATTTGAATGGAACTAACCCGGACTGATGTTGTTTTCAGCAGAATTGCCATGGTGTTGTTTTGTGCAGAAATAAAATGTTCTCGGAATGACCTGAAAATCCACGGAGAATTGTTTTAGAAAATATAAAAAATATCCACGGAAAGAACTACGTCAGGGGCCCCACACCCTGTCCACGAGGGTGGGGGCGCGCCCCCTCCCCCTAGGCATGCCCCTGCCTCGTGGGCCCCCTGATGCTCCACCGATGTACCCCCGGACTCCATATATTCACTTTCAGGGAGAAAACAAATCAGAGAGAAAGAATTATCGCGTTTTACGATGCGAAGCCGCCGCCAAGCCCTAATCTCTCTCGGGAGGGCTGATCCGGAGTTCGTTCGAGGCTCCGAAGAGTGGAGATCATCGCCATAATCATCATCGCCGTGCGTGAGTAATTCCATCGTAGGCTTGCTAGACGGTGATGGGTTGGATGAGATTTACCATGTAATTGAGTTAGTTTTGTTAGGGTTTGATCCCGAGTGTCCACTATGTTCTGAGATTGATGTTGCTATGACTTTGCTATGCTTAATGCTTGTCACTAGGGCCCGAGTGCATGATTTCAGATCTGAACCTATTATGTTTTCATGAATATATGTGTGTTCTTGATCCTATCTTGCAAGTCTATAGTCACCTACTATGTGGTATGATCTGACAACTCCGAAGTGACAATAATCGGGACCACTCCCGGTGATGACCGTAGTTTGAGGAGTTCATGTATTCACTATGTGTTAATGCTTTGGTCCGGTACTCTATTAAAAGGAGGCCTTAATATCCCTTAGTTTCCACTAGGATCCCGCTGCCACGGGAGGGTAGGATAAAAGATGTCATGCAAGTTCTTTTCCATAAGCACGTATGACTATATTCGGAATACATGCCTACATTACATTGATGAACTGGAGCTAGTTCCGTGTCACCCTAGGTTACAACTTTTACATGATGAATTGCATCCGACATAATTCTCCATCACCGATCCAATGCCTATGAGCTTTTCACATATTACTTATTGCTTATTTACTTTTCTGTTGCTACTATTACAAAAACTACAAAAACACTATCGTTACTTTTATTGCTATTACCGCTATCTCCATACGACTTTGCTACTAAACTACCTTGCTGCAGATACTAAGTTTCTAGGTGTGGTTGAATTGACAACCCAGCTGCTAATACTTAAGAGTATTCTTTGGCTCCCCTTGTGTCGAATCAATAAATTTGGGTTGAATACTCTACCCTCGAAAACTGTTGCGATCCCCTACACTTGTGGGTTATCAGTCACCCCCAGGCGGCGCTATTTGGGCGTCCCTGGGGGGCCGAACGGCTAGAGATGCTCTTTGCCCATCACATGCTCTCACGATCACCAGAGGTAAAACCTCTTATCTTAGGGACAACCCGATCAGACTCGGAATCCCGCTGCATAAGACATTTCGACAATGGTAAAATAACTCCAGCAAGACCTCCCGGCGTGCCGACACCCTGATAGTAGCCGCGCTTATCTCGCCTCTAGACATGTCCAGATGGGACATCATATAGGTAACCATATACCTCGGGTTTCCCCAAGGCGGACCCACAGTCTAACCATTTGGGACCAACACCATCAGCACTGGCCCCCCCTGTATGTAGAAAAGAAACCCCGGGTACGCGACCCTTATGCAAATTAATTAATTAATTAAGTTTTATTATGTTGCAAATTAAAACCAAATTTGGGCCTTGCTGGAGGAGTTTTATTCAAAGCAAACTGTCAAGGGGTCCCCATATACCCAACCACGTTAGGAATGCAAAATCAAGGAACATAACACCGACTTATCGGTTCTTAAGGCGGCATGAGTGGAACAAAATACCGAGTAAAAGGCCAAGCCTTCCACCCATTGCCAAGTATATAGGTGCATTAATTTTAGCAATAGATATTGTGATATTCCAAAAAAAGTCCAAGATCCAACATGGAACAATCTTTATCTTCATCTGCAACTAACAACGCTATTAGAGGGGCCAGGCAAGTGGTAACATAGCCATTCAAAGGTGTGCTGGGATGGTGTTAAAGGTTAGTGGTTTGATGGCAACAATGAGAGTCTGACAAACAAATATATATGTGGCGTGACATATAGCGGTAGCATCGAGACAACTAGCATAGCAATGATAGTAATGAGATCCAAGGTGACGGTCATCTTTCCTGAGATCCCGCTAGGAAGAAGAACGAGTCCATGAAGAAGACGAAGCCATGAAGACGAACAAGCGTAGTCGAACATATCCTCACAATCGCAACAAAACAGGAACTAACGAGAAGAAGCAAACAACATGGTAAACACACAAATCATAACCATGGCATGATGCAGAAACAAATATGATGTATGTCCGGTTTAAATATGCATGGCATGGCAAAGTGCACAAGCAACACTACGAGTTAAATGGAGCTCAATATGAATGAGTTGCATATTGACGAAACACCACATCACATCTTTAGTTTGATCTCGTCTATGTACACAACAATTTTAAATGTTAACTAACATGGCAAGAGGTGAAGCACGAGCAAACTACACTATCTAGGCATTTTAAATGAGGCCGGAAATAACAACAACAATTCCGAAAAATCCGCATGTGCATATTTAGCAAATTTTTAAGCAAACAACATTTTAAACATTTTAATGTTGATATCATGATGCGGATGACAAATGCAAGTTTTAAGAAATTTTATGAAAAGTGGACATGAAGATGATATGGAGTATTTCGTCACCGTGGTGAAAGGAAAAGGGTGCCACGACAACGGCAACGGAAATGGTGCCATGACAACATTCCGATGATCCGACAACTCGTCGAGATGTCGGTGCAAAATAAAGGTGGCGTGAGCGAGTCACGCAAGATGGTGGTGTGATCCCAGTAACCGGGTCCCCACATGTCGGTGGCATAGAAACAGGGGGGCAACGTGCACCGACAATTCGGACAAGGTGCAAGCATAGGCGTCTCAAAAACCACAAGAAATCGTTCACTGGCTCTATTTTGACGGTATACCTTCGAAGCGTGCGGTTCGGGGTGGTTCGAGTCGTCGAGGGAAGTAGTCGTTCTCGTGAGGGTAGTGGAAGTAGTCGTTCACGGGGCGTCGAGGGAAGTAGTGGTTCACATTTTGTAGTCGTACACGTTGGTGGTAGTGGTCCTTGCGGTCTAGACAACGTGGTCGTACACGTTTTCGTAGATGTTCGGGGTCGACGGTAGAGGTAATCGGTGAAAAGCACGTCGACGGTAGAGGTACTTGTCAGTGGGGTACTTGGTGCCATCTTGTTCTCGTTCTGGTCGGGGAAACAACACGTAGTCGACCTTGGTGTTCCACCGAACTTGACGTTCCAATGTCCATGTGCGCGGTCGTGGTCGTTGAAGCTGGACTTGGCATAATCCAAATCGTAGCAGTACCAAACGGCCTCGTGAAGCAAGGCAGAGGAGCGGCAGTAGCAGAGGTTGTGCACGGTAGAAGCGGGTTGTGGCCTTGGTTGCTTGGAGGAGGCCGATGGGGACGACGACAGAAGGTAGTCGACGCGAGCAGAGGCACACCTGAACTGCAGCAGCATAAGGGCAGTGATGGTGCTGATGCTTGATGGCGGGGAAGGCAGAAGCGACAGCATGGCAGCTAGCTCGCCAGCGGAGATTCGGGCGATGAGGAGGCAGGGGCTCGATCTCTTGATCCTTGACGAAGATGGTGCGTAGGACCTCTAGCGGGAGAGGTTGAGGCGGCGACGGAGGAGAGGTAGCAGGGGAGGCCGAGTGCGGGCGTGGGGCAGAGCTTGGCGGTGGCCTCTTGCCGGAGATGATGATGGGGAGGTGCGCATGGCTGGACGGCGCGGGCGCCGCGGCGGGGAGGCGGCGAGCTTGAGGGCCCGCGACACGGGGCGGAGCTCGGAACCGCCTGGCGACGGAGTGGCAAAGTCGACGCTTGGCGGCGGGACATGGGATCCTAGCGGCGCGGAGGAGACTCACGCGAAGGAGGGGGCGGGCAGAGGAGAGGTGGTCGCGCAGGTGGCACTCGAGCTCGAGGATGCGGGCGTGGGGTCGTCCTCAGGGCGAGACGCGGTAGGAGGAAGGAGGCAGGGAAGTTGGCAAGTCGCGTGGGGGCTCTCGCTGTGAGTGGTGGCACGAAAGGGAGGAAGAGGGAGCGAGGAAGGGATTGGTCAGAGGGTGTTCTCCCTGGTGCTATGTTAAGGAGGGGGGTGGCTGGGCTAAAGTGGCCGGCTGGGCCTGGCTGCTCCTGGCTGCGGCTGGGCCTGGCTGCTCCTGGCTGCGGCTGGGCCTGGTTGCTCCACTCCCTCTCTTCTCTTTTCAATTACAAACAAAAATAGAAAGAAAGAAAAGAGAGAAGAAGGTTAGGAGAGTAGTGGGCATGGGGTTAATTTTCTCGGACTCGCAAAATGCACTGGATCCAAAAAATAAAGGAGGCAAGATTGAACGATGTAATTCAAACTCAATTGAATTTTATACAAATGGGTTTGAACTAGGACTTCATTTATGAAGTGTCCAAAAATGTTGAAATTTTTGTAGGAGCCTCAATAAAAGAGATAAGAATTGTTGGCAAAGTTTGAGGAACCAAACTTGAAGTAGAAAGTCCGTGGGAATTTGTATGTGTGTTTTGGGGATTCCAAAGTAATGGAATATTTTTATAATAGCTCACTACTATTGGGAGGATATGTTATGAAGAGAAGTCAACCTTCCCTCGATTTAAATGGACCGAAGATCCATACAATTTATTTAAAAGAGTTGCAAAAATTAATGAGATGAAGGAATGATGACATGATGCAATGCAAAACTAAATAGAGCAAGCACAAAAGAAACACACGGTGACCACGAGAAATATCGAAGTCTACTGGAGCATCGGTCTTGGGGCGTCACACCCATCTAAATCCCCTCCATGTTATCCGCCGTTGGATCACGATCGTGTGGGCAAAAACCGCACTGAAAAATAACTCTCCTAGCTCCCTCTACCTATAAATAAGCCCCCCTCTCCTCTAATCTCGGGTTAAACCCTAGATCCCACCTCCTCCGTGCCACCGGACGCGTCCGCGCCGCCACCGGACACGTCCGCCGCCCCCCTCAGCCACTCCGGAGCCGCCACGTCACCGCGCCGCCTCGCACCACTGTGCGGGCCTGCGAGTCCGAGGTCGGCTCGCACGCCGCCGTGCGCCTCCGGGCCTCTGCCCGAGCCCCACTCCTCGCATGGCTCCCACGCGCCGCTGCCCGCCTCCGCCAGCCGCCGCCTTGCCCCTCCGCTGCCCGCACCCACCGTCGTGCTGCGCCGCCGCCCCGCGCCCTTCACCGACTGTGCTGCCCCACGCCCGCCACTGTGCCCCGCGCCGCCACTAGCCTCTCCATCACCACCACGTCGCCCCTGGCCACCGCCACCACCTTGTCACCGGCCTCCGCCGTCGTCACCTCCTATCGCCGTCTCCGGCGAGATCTGGTCGGGTGGACCAGATCCATCAGCTCCTCCTTCCAAACACCACGGATCCGCCCATACCGCTCTGTCCTGGATCTCCTCGTCCAGCTTCACGCGGGGTAAAAAATGGCCAAGTCCATGTATATCAGCATAATGTATGCATCTTGTGTGGGCCCAAACTTTGTGCATGTGTGTGTCCAAATTGAGTGTATAATATATGGAAATGTTCATCTCAAGGTGCTCTTCATGTTGGTTGCCTTTGCATTCATGTTAGGATGCATTTTTTCATGCTAATCTATGTTGCAAAAGTGCTAAGTGTTGTTAACTGCTGAAAACTAATATAACTTGCTCATTTGTCTTTTTCATAGAATTTTGTGCGATTTTCTTTTGAGCATCATCTCAACATGTTTTAGGAGCACAATGATGTCATATTTGCAATGGTGTAATTATTTTTTCATGATATGCCTTGTGGTGAGTGGAACAAGCTTGCTAAGTGACCTTCTCGCTGTTTTCTGTTTTCTGACACTTAGTAAAACTGCCAAGTCTGAAACTGTTATATCGTGATGCCATGTTTGCTAGATGCTACAGTAAAATCCATGCATGTTTTGGAATGTCCAGTCAGCATGTTTTGAAGTCCATGTTATGCTCTGTCTATCCATGTCCTTGTTTGCAATTATAAGTTGCTGTAGCATGTCCCTTTCTTGCTCTCAAGTGGTCATCATGATAAATCTGTCTGCCTGTCAACAACATGTTCCATTTGGCAAAGCTCATTGTAATTAATCTATGCATCTTATGGCATTGTGCCAATGGAGTTATTTGGACTATGCCATTCTTGCTACATGTTCATGACCTTTGCATGTTTATTAGAATTGCTATGCTTTCTATTATGTGTCTCCGAAAGCTGCATCATGATGTTGTTTGCATTCCCAGATTTTCACTAAGTCTGAGAATTTGCTATATCATGTTTGCAACTTGTTTTGATGAATGCCGTGAACCTGTTGTTCCAGTGTATATGCCATGTTGTGTTCCTTGATCTCCATATTATGTTCTAGCATGCCATGCTTTTGCTTGCCATTTTCTTGTGTTGTAGCTTATTTATTTCTTGCCCCAAACATGTCATCATATTAACTCTCCTCATGCCTATGTCTAGTTTTTCACCAAGTCATAATCTGTGATATAAAGTTGCTTGTTGCATTGATCATGCTGGATTAATATTGATGCCTATGAACCTGAACCTTGATGATTCTTGAAGCATGTAATCTATACTTTGAGTGCATATCATGTTTGTGTCTATCTTGTTCTTGTAGCATGTTGTTTTGGTGTCAACTATATGCATAGTTTCTGTTTTGGACAACTTATCCTTTAAACTTGTTTCATGTGTATGTGTTGAACCATTGCTCCGTTTTGAGCATGCTCTATATGGAACTTGCTTGGTTTTGAATGTATAGGCATAATGTCATGTTACATTCATGTTTTGAGAGTGTGTGCTTGATGTTTGAATGCATTTTGCATCAATGCCATGTTCAACTTGTTGTGCTCATATTTTCTAGGCTGTAGCTCTGAATTAAATGAACTTTATATGCAATTTGACTCGAAATTCATGTAGATCATCATGGTGCATGTTAACTTGCTTTTTAGCAACTCTAACTTAATGTTTGTTCAGTTCTGGACCATTTTCGAAAATTGCATATGATGACTTACCAGAATTGTTATATGTTGTTTTCGGCCTCATTTAAACTTGATTGGTTGTGTTGTTCTTGTATTCATCATCTCTTGCCATGAGTAGATTCATGTAGCTTTGTCATGCATCATACTTGGTTGAGCATCATGTCTTCTCTATGTGTTGTGTGTTTACCATGTTGTTTGCTTCTTCTCGTCAGTTCCTGTTTTGTTGCGATCGTGAGGATTCGTTCGACTACACTCGGTTTGTCTTTGTGGCTTCTTCTTCTTCATGGACTCATTTTTCTTCCTAGCGGGATCTCAGGCAAGATGATCGTCACCTTGGATCTCACTACTATCATTGCTATGCTAGTTGTCTCGATGCTATTGCTATATGTCGCGCTACCCACTACTTGTTTATCAAGCCTCCCAATATGCCATGAAATAGCCTCTAACCTTTTCACCATCCTAGTGAACCGTTGTTTGGCTATGTTACTGCTTTGCTCAGACCCTCTTATAACGTTTTAAGTTGCAGGTGAAGATGAAGTTTGCTCCATGTCGGAGCACGTATATGTTGGAATATCACAATATCTCTTATGCTTAATTAATGCACATATATACTTGGTAATGGGTGGAGGCTTGGCCTTTTGCTTGGTGTTTTGTTCCACTCTTGCCGCCTTAGGTTTGGATAAACCGATGTTATGTTCCTTGATTTTGCGTTCCTAACACGGTTGGGGTTTATGTGCCCCCCTTGATAATTCACTCTGTTTAAAACTCTTCTAGCAAATCCCAAGCTTGGTTTTACCATTTGCCTAATAAATAAAACTTGCATAGGGATCGGCTAGCACCCAAGGACTTAATTAACAACCCGTGCTAGTGCTCCTCATGAGTGTTGGTCCAAACCAGGCAGCCTGCGGGGCCACCACATGGATACTTGAGGATTGGTTTTACTCGTAGCTTGACCCATCCGATCGTGGCCTGAGACAAGATACGCGCGGCCCTTATCAGGGTGTCGGCATGTCGGGAGGTCTTGCTAGATTAGTTTGACCATTGTCGAAATATCTTGAGCACGGGATTCCGAGAACACTTGGGTCTTCCCAATTTGGAGTTGTACCTCCGCTGATCGTGAGAGCTTGTGATGGGATAAGCTGGGACACCCCTGCAAGGTTATGATCTTTCGAAAGCCGTGCCCGTGGTTATGTGGCTGATTGGAATTTGTTAATATCTGGTTGTAGAAAACTTGATAGAGGATCCGAAATAAAATACACCAATAACCGTGATCGTCTCTTTTTGAGTAAGTTCGATAAGAGAACACAGTGGGGTTATGTTTGACGCGTAGGTTGTTCAGGATCACTTAATGATCATTACTAGTTTGCAACCATGTGCGTAGCTTCTCATCTTCTCTGGAATCGTAAGTTAGCCACCATACAAATGCTTAGCCGCTGCTGCAACCTCACCACTTATCCTTCTCCCTACTCGCTAAGCGTTGCTAGTCTTGATACCCATCGTTATGGGATTGTTGAGTCGTCATGGCTCACATATACTACAACAACTGCAGGTACAAGTTTCCGATGACTTGATGTGAGAGCGATGTTTACTTGTGTTGGAGTTCTTCCTTCTTCTTCTTCGTCAGTCTTGGGATATGTTCCTTGTCGGCAGCCTGGGATAGCAGGATGGATGTCGTTGTGCTTTCATGTTTTTCATCTGTAGTCGGATGCCACGTGTATGATGTTGTTGTATTCATGTGGCTATTGTATGACTTGTATGTATCCCCATCTATTTCTGTAATGGTACGATGTAATGATATCCATCTTGCTAAGCACCGGAAATGCGGTTGTGCCCCAATCACGAAGTTATCACGTGATCAGGATATAATCACATCTTGGGCGTGACATGATCATGTTTTCCGGATCTTATGGTATCATTAAGTGAAACGATTGTCCTAAAACAACATTGAAATTATGACATTGTAAGAACAATCATACTGAATCGATTGAAACTTGTTTGTTATGAATTGAGTTAATATCATCTGTATTCAATTGTAATAACACAGAGTGTTAACGTGTGACTTTGCTCCTTAGGCCATGATAGTATCGTAGTAACTTCTTACCGTATGGTGGGCTTTGTGGTTGCTCAAACGTCACCTGTAATATGGTGATCATATCAATAACTTACATGTTCATTGGAAAGTTTGACAAGGGACAAGATAGCTCGAGAATGGTATTTGCTCCACCGACGACGGAGAGATATTCTTAGGGCCCTATCGGTGTGATGACATCTATCATCGTCTGTCCAGAAACATGTGACTTCATCACAGGGATGTCGGAACACAATAACGAGAAAGAAGAACAAAACTGGTAACAATGATTTGGGTATAGTGCGCATGGTGATGACTCAGGAGGATATCGATGCATCCTGGGTTTTGTGAAGTATTGCGAAGCAAAGGTAACATCACATGATAACCAAAGGTTCACTTAAATATCACTCATGTGCTCATAGGGATCAATAAGGATGTCCACGGTCCCGTTGTCGGTTATTGAGTGAAGGGATTTCGTTCATGTCTATGAGTTACCGAAGCTACGGATCACAAGCTTAAGGAAATCACGATCTGTTGAGTGTTAGTAGGACGACGGTCATGAGAATATCTTTGTGGAATTATTTCATGAATATTTAGAATAGTTCCGAGAGGATTCAGAAGCGTTTCGGGGTCACGAGAGGGGTTTTGGTGAGTATCGGGTAATATTGGGTATTACCGATAAATATATAGGTTAAAATGTTTTCGAGGATGTATATATATATAATGGTTTGAAAGTATTTAGAAAATTTTATATTTATTTAAATATCAATGGTCCTAAAAAGGCCAAGAGGTGGAAGGCAACTTGGGCCACAAACACCCAAGTTGGGAGGCGGCTCCCTTCCCTAAGGAAGGAGGCCGAATTGGAGTGGGGTAGGAGTCCAACTCCTCCCTTGGTAGGACAAAGGGGAGGGACTTTCCCTCCCGTTGTGTCGCCCCTCCTCTCCCCTCCAACCTATATATACTAGAGGATGTCCAACCTGTGAACATACAAGTTTGGGAGCCTCCTCTAGTTCTTCTAGTTCTAGTTCTAGTTGGTCCTAGTTAACGAATTAGAGCTAGGATAATCCTATTGTCCTTATAGTTAGAATCCCCGTGTGGTTCTAATCTCCTCCGTATAATTGTTCGGCAATGATTAGCTATGGCCAGCGAAGCCCTGCCAGATCGTGAAGGCTACACTCTTGCAACCAAGTAGAGAGTTGGTTCTTTCGGTCTCTGGTTCGAGGGACTCTTCGTGGGCGGTTCATGGGAATGTTCATCAACGGTTCGAGGGACTCCAAGTATGATCCACACTGGCACGTTCTTCTTCCGCTGCAACTCGGTGACGGTAAGATCGTGATGCCAACCCGTTATTCATCTTCATATTGATCTTGGGTTATCGTAGGCGCAATTTGTTTTGTTTTCTACTATGTACCCCAACAGTGGCATCATGAGTAGTTATATGAGTAGGTGTAGGTTGCGATCCATATCACATGTGATTGTGAGGGTTAATGTTCTTTGATTCATTTCATTGACGACATGGTGTCGCTTTTCACAAGGTTCTGACAACCGATCAGCTCAGGCTATCGACGACCTGCTAACAGGTCCTTGGTCTTCTCCATAGTTGAGGATAGTGAACCATCGCGTACACAAGAGCGTGCTGAAGATGGATGATCTTCTATGGGGTCATGCGTATTAGACGAAGTTTTGTGTGTGGGACAAGACTTTTAATGAAGTTTCTTCTTTCACACACCTCGAAACTTAATCTAGTATCAAGAATCATAGCCTATATTGTGGACGTAGGTAGCTACTATTATTTGTTAAAATAGGTTAACCACATAACTAGAGTTTTGCTAAAACCAGTTAGAGGATGTCTAACTTTGTTTTGCAGAGTATGCATATTATGTGGTATAGCCTTTGTCATGATAATGATTTTATGTATGAGATGGTCATATGTTATAATGTTAAGTGTCCTACATGTCACGACATGATGGCTGGAGCAACGAGTTGCCACGTTAATGCAAATATCGTAGAGATATCCTACATGTTATAGGTGACGATGGCAAACGTACATGGAAGACCCCGACATGGAGAAGGTGTATTAGGTGTGAGACGAGGAGCTATAATTTGTGCCACGATGGAATTTCTAAAATTTGGTTCCACGACAACGTTTTTTGAAACGATCGCCATAGCAACGTTTCTTGAAATTGCCGCCACAATAGAATTTTGAAAATGGTAGCCACGAGAACAAAATATTCACTGTCACAACGCTAGAACTAGAGATTGTAGATGGTCATGGAGATTCCAGGCTGTGACGCCCCCGACTTAATCGTGCACTAGTCATACACACAAATGTGCATGATCAAGATCATAGACTCATGGGACGATATCACAACACAATTCTAGATACATATTAAAATAATACAAGCTTTATATTACAAGTCAGGGGCCTCGAGGGCTCGAATACACAAGAGTCAGTGGAAGCAACAATCTGAGTACAGACATAAGATAAACAAGTCTGCCTCAGAAGGCTAGCAAAACTACAACATCTGGTTCGAAAAGGTGCATGCCTCCTGCCTGGGAACCACCTATCTACTCCTGTCCGTCGGCGGTCTCCACATAGTAGTAGGCTCCGTCGGGGCAGTAGTAGTCATCGGCGGAATCAGCTGGCTCCTGGACTCCATCATCTGGTTGCATCAATTAGGTAAAGGGGAAAAAGGTAGCAAATCAACCGCGAGTGCTCATCCGAAGTAATCGCAAGACTTACATCAGATCTATGCTAAGTATGCATCAGTATCAATGGGAAGGGGCTGTATCCATGGACTATACCGTAGAATAGTTAGAAGAGAGCGGAAGGCATAGCCTATCAAAGAGTAGCATCTTGCAGCAACAAAAGAGCGTAGAGTAATATAACATATAGTAACAAGTATATTTAAGTAACGCCATAGATCCTTCCTCGACTCCCTGCGAGAAAGCGATCCCGGAGCCATCATATCCATTAGGTGTCTCCAGTATCTAGTTCTAGTTGTAATAGATCGGGATACAACTCTAGGCATCCGTTACCGTGGACATAACTATTCGAAGATATACTTCCCTGCAGGGGTGCACCAACTTACCAACATGCTCGATTTACTCAGGCCGGACACACTTTTCTGGGTCATGCCCGGCCTCGGCTGATCGACACACCGTAGTCCTACCTAGGCTCAACAGAGATACTCGCATGTTGGTCTACATCCTAAGAGATTAGGGTTCTGGGGCCCATCGCCCTTTGCACTTCTGTGCATTGCGTACGCGGCCTGGAGAGACTCACCCCTAATACAAGTGCATGTGGTTACCGCCCAACGGGGCACGCTCCACTCAATCGCTGACGTCCTAAGAGCTTTCAGAGAATTGTACGATGTTGAGTTCCCATACTTATTCCTGCATGGTGGTCAGTGCGAAAAGGCCAGATGCCTACTCAGATCACATATCCAAACCCGTTAGTGTCTTGGGAGCGCGTGGAGACGATCAATGATCCACGATCTGTGGTCCCATTGCCCCGTCTCACAGACTTGCGACAAGGGCTAAGACTACCGTTCTGTGCCGCGTAATTATCTCGCGGGTACTCTCCTAGTCAATCTCGACTTTAGTAACTCCCGCGGGTACCCCTCGGGGCCGACCCGACTTCAACAAGGGGCTGAGGTAAAGTCAAGGTATCCGTGTGTCCATAACATAAAGGGGAAACTCGAGGGATCCCCCTCGATGGATTCCCACATGATGTAACCATCAAGTTGAACTTACAGGAATCACCCTGGATAGGTTCACACTTGAGTGGCTGCACAACAGAGGCATCATCGGAGGTGGTGAAAGAGAAATCACCCTTGATAACCCACAACTGACTAGCTACGCTACAGAGATATCATCAGGAAAGAGGTAGGAGGGATCACTCTTGGCACTCGATAGTAGCTTTGTAGAGTCGTACAACTAAGGGGGTGTGCGGTGATGTGTCGATCTCTGCACATCAATCATGTTGGTCGAGTCATTCGGTGATAAAGTGGGGGCAATAAGGACAAGGTGATGGGTCATTGATAGATCACTACTCAACCTATGATAAGCATATAGGATATCGGGTAAAGTAACAATAGTAGGTTACAAAAGCAGGCTATGCATCAGAGTAGGACCTATCGAACAACAGTAGCAAATTCTAATGCAATCATGAGAGAGAAAGAATGGGCGATATAGGAATGATCAAGGGTTTTTTTCTTACTTAGACGCTCTACAGAAAAAGAACTGGTCATTAGGAGTGTAATCGATCTCGGGAGCAGTGTTAGTCTCGCGGTATACCAGAGAGAAGAGGGGGAAGAAATAGTAAATAAAATGCAATCAAATGCATCATGATGCATGACATGGCAATATACTATGCTAAGGGAGACCTAACGAAGTGCTACACGCTACGGACGAAGCGGGAAAATATACGGGGATGTTTTCCTGATGTTTGGGAGTTATCAGTCAGATGAAACGGAGGGGAAGGATCCATGTTCATCATGTTAGAGGCATGTGACGAGTATGTGGTTAGCATATTCGGATTCGCCTTATTTTTCCGAGAAACTTTCGTATATAAGTTATTTTCATCTGAGTTATAGATTATTTTGTATGAGATTTCAAAGTTTTAAACAATATTTTGAAATTTACTTGAATTATTATTAATTCAAAAATAAACAGTGCAATAACTTTTTATACACAACATCAGTTAGCCACTGCGTACGACATGTGTATCTAGTGGGGCTGAGTCAGCCCAGTCAACTGTTAACCAGTTGACTGGTCAATGAAGTAAATGGGGACCTAGGGGGTCCCACCTATCACTGACTAGGACTACCCAGTCAGCAGGTTTGACTGGTCAACGGGTCCAGTGGGACCCGTGTCCTTGTGTCACAATAATTAGCATGTGGTTAATTTGAATCCTAACCCTATTATTTTAGCAGCCATGGGCCGACTGTTAGTGCGATTAGGCGGTCCGTTTAGTGGCTAATGCTGCGGGGTCCCACCAGGTAGCAACCTAGGGCGGGGTTTAAACCACTGGCGCGCGCCAGCGAGAACAGGGAACGATGGTGATGCATGGAAGCACTCGAGCGACCATCTGGCGAGCAGAGGTCGGCTACGAGACACGAGCGAAGCGGCGCATCTTCCGGTGTGGTCAGTTGAGGAGGGAGTGCCGGAGTTGGCCGAGCCAATGACGATGACCGAGCGACAACATTAGTGATGCGCGGGCGGCCGAGTAGGAGGTAGCGGGCAAGGCCAGGGACGGTCAAGCGCCGGATAGCCAGGGACAATCATGGGCATGGGCGTGTGCACGGGAGCGCGCAAAACGGTCAAGGTCGCGGCCAGAGGTGAGGGAGTGTCGGGCTGAGTGGTGGCGCGGCTCTGACTCGACGTGGGCGAAGCCACAGGCGCACACACGGAGAGTAGGGGGCCAGGGTGCACCTACGCGATGCAGTGAAGACGCCGGGTACACATGCGAGACCAACACGCTACCGGAGTGGCATCGACGACTAGCCGTGCGGCGGTGATTTCGGCCACGAGTGGAACATGGCCTATGGGCGAAATTGGGTACCTATCCATGGGGGTTTTGATCGCGTGCTCACAGTGGTTTCAGAGAAGCGGTTGAGGAAGTTGGAGGGAGCTCGACGGCGACGAAACTGTCGGTGACGTCATCGTGTGCCCGAGGTTGAAGAAGGGGTCACAGGCGTCCATGCTGGGCTGCTCCGGTCGAACGGGAGGGCGCAGACGAAGTGGCTATCGACGACGGTCCTTCTGGATAAGCTCCGGTGGCTTCCATGCGATGGTGGCTGCGAGTTCTACGGAGGGGCCAACATGGCTCCATTTGGATGAGATGGGAAGTGCAAGGGGCGAGTGTGAGAGGGATCGGAGGGGGCTAGGGTTCACGACGAAAAGAGAGAGTGCCGAGGGTGATCTTATCCATCCACGACCCTCGGTGGTCGCACGAGCGCACGTCGGTGACGCCATGGCGCGCCGACCTTTCCACGGGGAAGCGGGCAGTAGGGGAAAGGCCAGCTTAAATGGGTCGAGCCAACATGTAGCGCGGGTGGGCCATAGTACACAGGGCATCTTTTCCATTTTCTATTTTCTTTTATTTGTTTCTATTTTGCATTTATTTTCAATATCATTTGAGTTTTATAAAACATGAGACTTGGCCCATTATTAGTATAGTAATTTTAGGCACTACCACAAAATGTTTGGGAGTTATTCAAAATAGTTTGTATTTTTCCTAATTTAAAAAATCATTTTAAACATGGCCAAAACAGTTATTTAAATGCTAGAGCCCAAAAAAGTAAACAAGTGATGTTGTTTTCCTTACCCATTATTTGTTTTGGGATATTTGCTAAATGGTGAACTATTTTCCCACCATTTTTGTGAATTCAAATTCTCACTTCAAAGTTGAATTTTTAATTTGACTTTGATTTTCACCAAGGGATAATTTGGATTAGTCAAACTTGAGGACAAGGCACCATTAGTGGGAGATCACTGTAGCATGATTATCGGGGTGTTACAAATCTCCTCTACTACAAGAAATTGCGTCTCGAGATTTAAGAGGTGGAGTAAGGGGGAAAGTTTTGGTTATGAAATTCTAACGAGTCTTCTCGGTCTTGGTTGCTCTTCTGGAAGAGGTCGATCTCTTATGTTGATGTCTTCATTTCTCTGCTTCAGGTCATCATGATGAAGTCTTCATCCTTTCTTCGAGAAATCCATCGTACTTACAAAAACTCTAGAAGGGGGAACTATATCAGGACAAATGTTTGGAAGGATTAGAATCTTGTAATTACCCGGTAATTATTATAAATAGGGGGGGTAGAAGTACCAGGAAACACATCGAGGGTGACATAAGGAGGTTCGACAAGTTTCAATCAGGCAGGCATCCAATTGATGCTGTCAGATCTAGGGTTCCGGCAAAACCCTTAAGGTTCGATCTCTGGGGTGCGCACGAAGATCTCTCCTTCCGCCCTAGCTCTTCTACTCAACAGCCCTAAGCCTAGCTCATCACATCCGATGAACAAGAGACATGAAATTTATACTAATTAGGGCCACCGTTGTGGTGTAACACCCTAATCCAGTGTGGCGTGGTGGATTGCCTTGTAGGCTGAGGAAGAACCAGTACATGGGTGAACTGCCTCCTGAGGAGAGGTGTTCTTGCGCTCGAGTGAGCTTGTGGTGTGTGGACTTCTATCTGATCAACTCCAGATGAGATGATCCCAATGGTGGTGGCTAGTCCTATTTATAGTGGCCAGGGTCCTGTTCCCAAATATTGATCAGGAAGGTATCCCACAACGGCCAAATTTGAAGAGGGATAACTAGTACAAGCTATCCTGACAAAAGGTAGTCTTCGCCTGCCAAAGGCTCTTGTGGTGACGCTGTCGTCGGCTTCGCGATGACCTCCGTCCTGCCGTCCTGCTGGTCTTGGTCCCGTTGCACCGATATGGAAACCTTTTCCTGACGCCTCGGGACTCCTCTCATGCACCTGCTCCTTTAGCACCAAAGAGGAAACTGGCACTTTGCGCCCGCTGGCGCCCGCCTGGCATTGGTCGTCACTGCTCATGTCACGAGGACCTCGCGAGGTGCCCCTCGCTTTGATATCTCCGATCCTCACGAGCCGGCCTGGCGAGGCCGCCTTAGGGGATGCCTTGTGCTGTCCGCCTCGCGAGGCTTGGCCCCTCATGAGGGTCTTGAGTGGTTGTTGAAGATGCTGGGCCGTACAAGGCCGCCTTGTGGGCCATGCTCTAGGCCGCAGGCAAGCAAGTCTGGGTACCCCGTTCCCAGAATGCTGACAGTAGCCCCCAAGCCCAAGGTGCGCTCGGGCTTGGCTTCGCGGCGAGGCCAAGGGCCAAGTGCGGAGCGCCGCGGGCCCCCATAGCCTGCGGTCTTGTTTGACGCGTGGCGCTTGACGGGACGTGGGTGTCTGCGCTCCCACGCCACCTTAGCAACTGCATAGCTGACAAAAGGCGAGTGCGTGCCGCTGTGCCTTCATTTCTAGCCCTTGCCTTGCTCCAGATCCCCTTTCTTGCTCCTCTCCTCCGCGAGGTTCCAGATCCTCGCCGCCTCTGTTCCAAATTCACACCGATGGCTTCCGGCAAGTCGAAGGCCACCGCTTTGTCTTCTTGGTACGAACCGGCCTTGCGGGCGCCGACCTTCTCAGAGGCAAACCATGCCATCGTGCTCCTGATGATGGTGGATAGTGGCAATGAGAAGGGGAAGACCGCTGTCCGAGCTGCCTCCGCCGCGCCGGAGGATTCCCAGAGTACCTTCTACCCATTCTTTTCGAGTATTATTGTTGTGGAGCTCGTCCCTCCTTTCTCCGATTTCTTTTTGTCCGTCCTCAGCCACTATAAGCTTCAAGCCCTTCATCTGCATCCCAATTCCGTCCTTCTTCTGTCCATCTTTTCCTTTTACTATGAGGCATTTGTGGGGGTGATGCTGTCTGTGGCGCTGCTTCGCCTCTTCTTTTACCTCCGAATCAAGGAGGGCCATTGCTCAGGCTGTGCGAACTTCATCGTGGAGAACGGACCAACACGATTTCGAAGGCCGGGAAGAAGGCCGAGAACTTCAGGAATGAGTGGGTCCTTATGGACGCCAAGTGCTCCCATCCTCGGTTGGCGCTGCCGGTGGCTGCGCCCGAGTCGAGCGATAGGTGGCTTAGCGCCAAGCTCACTCATCCTCGGGCGGAGAAGGTGTTGGAGAAGATGGCTACGGACTTGAAGCCGGAGGATCCTGAGGTGGCGAGGCTGATGGGGGCTATGGTCGTTAAGGAATTCCTGACATGCTGCGTGGCTCCGCTTCAGGCCTGCTCACCCCCCTTATGGACGCTTGGGGATGAGTCAGACAATCTCTGGCTGTGCCGTGACGCCCTGTCTGCTGATCAGCTTGATGCAGCTCTCCGTCTTCTGGTTGGGGCTAACTTGGGATATCCGCCTACTTCCTACATTCCCTTGTATCATCGCCAAGATGGAGCAGCGGTGGCGGACTCCATGCCTACCTTTGATGCGCGCGGGCTTGTGCCGCCGGCGTTCCCTGAAGCTCAGGTGGTGGCCGCGCCGATGGAGGTGTCTTTGGGAGATTCCGGTGGGGAGGACGACCGGGAGGCCACCGCGGAGGGGACGGGAGAGTTCTCTCGTCCACGCACAGCCGAACTCCTTCGTTGCCTGCCTGATGATGACGACGATGATGACCACCCGATGGAGGGGGTGCCTCCTCTGGCCGGAGCTGTCACGAGGTCCAAGCACAGCCCCTCGCGGAAGCCTCCAACAGGGGTTCTGATGAAGAGCCAGTCGGCGCTGATCACCCGAGGAGGTGCCCCAGCCTCGGCATCGCCAAGCGCCGATGCTGTGCCGCCTGTCTGGGGGACCCGCTTTCCCGCGGCGCAGGCCGCGGGACCATTGGGCCCCATGGTCCTGAAGAGGTCTCGGGGCGTCGTCGTAGTGGATCGGTGAGTACCTTGGCCTGTTTTTGTCTTCGTTCTGGTTTCCGTTGCTGATTCACGGTGTCTTGCCCCGTGCGTGTAGGTTTGCGCCGTCGAAGAAGGTGAAGGGGGAGGCGACTGCGCTAGAGGTCCCGCGGCCTGGCTTGGACTCATCCCCTCTGGCGCAGACGGGCGGTGAAGGAGCTTCAGCTTCTGGTGCAGAGGTGTCGACACAGGGCCCAGAGGTCTTGCCTCAGGCGGAGGCCACGATCTCAGCTCCGACCGTCGGGGTCGCCCGAGCTCAGGAGGTCTTGGCCGCGCCACAACCCCCTGCTGTGACCATGCTGCCAGCTCGCGGCCCTCCTGCTTCACCTAGCGTCTTGGAGGAGGCCTTCTTGGCACAGAAGCAGCTCCAGGATGACCTTCAGGGTGCTGATCGTCGTCTGGTGGCTGGGCGCCTAGAGCTGGTCTCCGGATGGCTGGGTTCCAACGCGTCTGTGCGAGACGCGCTGAGCCAGGCTGTGGCGGCCTCCACGGAGGACAAGCGGGCTGCTGACCAGGCTGCGGCTATTCACGAAGTGGCACTGCAGGACGCTCGGACCGCCCAGGAGTGCTGTCAATCAATGGAGACCGAGCTAAGGGACCTGCGTGGGAAGTGTAGGGCGGACGAGGAGAGGATGAAGGCTCGAGAAGAAGCCGTGACCAGCCGTGATGCCGAGCTAGTGCAGCTGACGAAGGAGCCGTCTGTAGAGCACGACCGACTGGAGGAGCTGAAGCGGGCGACGGAAGCTAAGGAGGTCCAGCTGGAAGCCAAAGTGAAGGTCCTGGCCGAGGACCGTGCGGCCTTCAAGTCCCTTGAGGTGAGGTCCCGCCAGGCTCTGGGGGCACACTATGATAAGGGCTTGGATAAGCCATTGGCGACGGATGATGAAGGCCCTGCCCAGCTGCTTCCTTATCTTGTCCTGGCGCTCGAGGATGTCGTACGCGAGATTAACCCCCTAGCGAAGGACGAAGCTCGTGTACTTTCTTCTTCTGCCTTGACGTGCGTCCTCATCCACCTGCACCTTCGCGACCTCAATGCTGATCTGGGCGCTGATCATGCCTGTGGAGGTGGAGCGCTACAAGGCCGCCGCTGAAGCTGTGAAGGACCATGTGGAGGCCTTGCTGAAGGAGTTCCTCATTGTCCACCCTTCCCCTCTAGCCGATGGCGCTGCCGATGTCGTAGACGAGACCGCTTCCCTAGGGCGCGGTGGCGCCGCTAGGGCGGATGTCCCCTCAGGCAGCAGCGCCCAAGGCTAAGGGGAAGGCCTGCAGGTTGGTGACGGTGCTCCCCTTTATCTTCATTCTCCTGCGACATGAGAGAGCCTTGTGGAGGCGTTAAAACTCCCGTTTGATGCTTCGAAGGACAATTTGGTTTGTCATAATTGCAAGACATTCACCCTTCTTTCCTTATTCATCGCTCTACGTCGGCAGGGCCCGACCCCGCGCGTACCTCAGCCGCCTGCTGGCTTGCCCAGCCCATTGGGTCAAGACCAGGGAGTGAGGGGCTACATGGCTAGTTAGGCTCCTGAGTCGCGATGCTTAGGAGTCCCCCTTAACATGCAAACGATACCCAGGTAGGAAGCGCTAAGCAGGGCTTTTGTGTCCTGCGTCGGTAGGGACCCGACCCGTGCGTACGTCAGCCGCTGCTGGCCTTGACCGGAAACCAGGACAAGACCAGGGAGTGAGGGTCTACGTGTCTCGTTAGGCCCTTGGGTCGCGATGCCCAAGGGCCCCCCTTGACGTGCGAACAACCCTGGGGGAAGTGAGTACTGGACTTAGGCCTTGATGTTCTGCGTCGGCATGGCCCGGCCCGTGCGTACCTCAGCCACCGCTGGCCTTGACCGGAAACCAGGACAAGACCAGGGAGTGAGGGGCTATGGGACCAGTTAGGCTCCTGAGTCGCGATGCCCAAGGGTCCCCCTTGACGTGCGAACAACCCTGAGGGAAGTGAGTACTGTACTTAGGCCTTGTTGTTCTGCGTCGGCAAGGCCCGGCCCACGCGTACCTCAACTGCCGCTGGCCTTGACCGGAAACCAGGACAAGACTAGGGAGTGAGGGGCTACGGGACCAGTTAGGCTCCTGAGTCGCGATGCTCAGGATTCCCCCTTGACGTACGAACAGACCCCATACCTGTCCTCGCCGAGCTTGCGCTCGGGACGGTTGTGTGTCGACCAGGCCCGAGGGACCTGGTGGGGCATGCGCCAAGCGTGAACTGGAAGCAGCACCCGTGCCCAGCCCCCTCGCACTACCTTCTCGAAGGGAGCGCAGCGCGGTGGGGCTGGCCATTGAGCCGACGGGCTCCCTGAGGTTAATGCGGCCGCAAAGCCGCCCCCAGTTGTTTATCACGAGCGCGGAGCACAGTGCTGTCGCTCTTGCGCGAGCATAGCCGCTCCTCGACTGTGTCGTCAGCCAGCGCGGAGCATGGTGCTTCCACTGGACCGTGGGAGGGGACTCCCTACTGCGGAGAGCCCCCGGGCGTATACAGCCCAACCCACACACGTGGCTGGCACGGTGGGGCTTAGACGAGGTGTATCTGGGCACCCGTGAGCCAACGCGGGACTCACGAGGCCCTACCTCAAGGCGGGTTGCGCCTGGTCTTGGGTGGAAGCGCTCGAGATGATCCTGCAAGGTGGTTAGACAGCTCGCACTAGGTGAATCCCTCGAGGTCACCCTATGAGAAGGCCGGGCACCAACGACCCCAGGAAGTGACGTGAACGGGGCCGGCCCGCCAGACAGAGCTCAGCCGTTGGATTTATCGACGCTGCAGGGACGGACCCAAGCACAGACGCGGTGCCTAGTCTTCTCACGTGGATGCCCTAAGGGAAGCCACCCGACACGTGGCTCCCGGAGCATCGGGACATGGTACAATGTGCCTCGACTCAACTACTGGCATCCGGCTCGAGCTTGGGCGAGGTACCAAGGGCCACAGGAGGTGACGTACACGAGACCGGCCCATGAGTCAGAGCTCAGCCGCTTGGATTTGGCGATGCTGCAGGGATGGACTCGAGCACAGACGCCGTGCCAACCCCTAGCCATAAGACGGATGCAAGCGAGCTTGCGAGGGCGTAGGATGTTTAAGGCATGAGAACGGTGGTCAAACAGATGATCCGAATGCAACATGACAAGGATGGTAACACTAGCTTTGGTAAAATGCAAGGGAGATACATGCCACCAGGGCGAACCTGTGCGGCCTCGGGATAATGTAGCCCGAGGGGCGCCCCCAAAAGGTGATATGAGATGCAAAAGGATACGCGTCGCAGGGACAAGCCCGTTTGACCTGGGAATAGTGTTGCCCGAGGGGCGCTCCCAGTTGAACAAAATTCGAAAGATGTCACCTGGCATAGTTGCTGAAGTAGTGTTGGTGTAGCTGAAGGTGCTCGATGAAGACGCTACTCCTTACGTGCCGCCTGGCTCCGGCCCATCGCGAGGCTCCGGGGCTCCCCAGATCTCGCAGAGGGCCGAGTCCAACTCCACCTGGATCTCCTTGTGCCTGGCCTCGCGAGCCGCCAGGACTTCCCGCATGTGGTGCTGGTGCAGGGCTGGCTGGTTCGGCAAACCGAGGGGCATGCACATGTAGCTGTAAGGGGGTCCCTGGTACCGGCCCACCTGGGAAGGCCAGTAGAGCTCCTGAGATGCGATCTTGTTGAGTGCCAGGACGTTGACGCAAATGCATAGCTTGTCTCCTGAGCCTAGACCGACAGCTGCCCTTGGAGGAGGCGGGCGGCGCTTGCCTCGCATGGCTCTCGGCTCCTGTAGGTCTTCAATGGTCTGGCTGATGAACGCCTGACCGCTTGGTGCCTAATGCCTTGAGGCCTCCAGAGGGTAGTGTGCAGCGAAGCACTCTTCCACGTGGTGCCCGAGCGGCTCCCTCGTGACATTGGCTAGGTCAGAGGCCCTCCAGAGGAGAGCCCCCGAGTCCAGCCTGAGGCGGGCGCTGGGCGTGTGACGCCCCCGATTTGACCGTACACTAATCATGCACGCAAATGTGTACGACCAAGATCAGGGACTCACTAGGAGATATCACAACACAACTCTAGACACAAATAAAATAATACAAGCTTTATATTACAAGCCAGGGGCCTCGAGGGCTCAAATACATAAGCTCGAATACACAAGAGTCAGCGGATGCAATAATATCTGAGTATAGACATAAGTTAAACAAGTTTGCCTTAAGAAGGCTAGCACAAAAACAACACGATCGAAAAGGCAAGGCCTCGTGCCTGGGACCTCCTAACTACTCCTGGTCGTCGGCGGTCTTCACGTAGTAGTAGCCTCCGTCGGGGTAGTAGCAGTCGTCAAAGGTGGCTTCTGGCTCCTGGACTCCGCCATCTGGTTGCATCAACCAGAAAGAAGAAAGAAGGGGGAAAAGGGGGAGAAAAGCAACCGTGAGTACTCATCCAAAGTACTCACAAGCAAGGATCTACACTACATATGCATCGGTATCAATGAAAGGTGGTAGTATTTGTGGACTAAGCTGCAGAATGCCAGAATAAGAGGGGGAGAAACTAGTCCTATCGAAGACTAGCATCTTCTAGAAACCACCGTCTTGCAGCAAGAGGGGGGAAGTAGAGTAGTATAACATAAGTCATATTTATGTTGTTGGTCCAACGCTCCGGGATCCCTTTCTCGACTCCCGAAGCAACATATCCAAACAATGCCTCAGCATCCAGTTTTAGTTGTAGCGTTCGGGATACAACTCCAAGTGTCCGTTACCGTAGGACAGGCTATCGATAGATGTTTTCTTCCCTGTAGGGGTGCACCAACTTACCCATCACGCTTGCTTAACTCTGGCCGGACACACCATCAGGTCATGCCCGCCCTCGGCCAAACAATACGCCGCAACCCGACCTAGGCTTAATAGAGAGGTCATGCACGCCAGACTAAACCCTATGCCCTAGGGGTCATGGGACAATCGCCTCGGGAACTCCTGCACGTTGCGTACGCGGCCGGTGAGCAGACGTAGCAACCTCCTTTAAAAAGGTAGGAGCCTAACAAGTCCAACCTAGCGCGCGCCGCTCAGTCGCAATGATGTCAGTTAAGCTTCGGCTGATGCATACGACGCAGAACGCCCATACTATGCCCACGTGATGGTTAGTGCTATCAGGCCAGAGGCCCCTCGGATCAAATATCCAAACAGTTTAGTGTCTCGGGAACGCGCGGTAACGAGCAGAGACTCACGAACATGTGACCCCATCGCCCCGTCTCGAGGACTTGCGGCAAAGGCGAGTGCCCGGCCACGCCTCGTATTTATCTCGCGGGCACCTTCCAGGTCAACCCGACTACACATCACTCGCAATTAAGCTCGCGCGGGTACCCCTCAGGGTCGACCCGTCTTTAGTAACCAGGTTCAGTGTAAAGTCATAGTAACCATAGTAACTGTGTGTCTGACACCAAAGGAAAACCTCAGGAAATCACCCTCTATGGAATTCCACCCGATGTTCATCGTCAAGGTGAACGAAAGAGGAGTCACCCTCGAGGTCCACTCTTGAGGAGTTGCATGACAGTGTCGTTATCGGGAGTGGAGAAAGAGGAATCACCCTCGATGACCACAACCGATGAACTAACCTACAAGGTTAACATCAGAAGTGCTGATGAGGTCTCACCCGTGGCACTCGATAGTAACCCAATAGTGTCGAGCAACTAAGGGGAAAATGATGTGCGGTGCCGGGTCCTGGTCTTCGATCCCATTGATTGGGTCTTCTGATAATCCAGCGGGGCAGTCGGGACAAGTCGGGGGGTCACTGGTGGATCTCTAACCAGCCTATACTAAGCAGTTTAGTATAAACATGTAAGGTATGAAAGCAGGCATCAACAACAGGCTATGCATCAGAATAGGATCATACAAAAAGCAGTAACAGTTCTAATGCAAGCATAAGAGAGAAGAGAATGGGCGATATCGGAATGATCAAAGGAGGTTGGCTTGCCTGGTTGCTCTGACGAGAAGGAGGGGTCGTCAACACAGTAGTCGATCACCGGGGCATCATCTGTCTCGGGGTCTACCGGAGAGAAGAGGGGGGAAGAAATAGTAAATATAAAGCAAACAGTTGCAACAGAGAAGCACTACATGTCAGCACACAGTGCTAGGGTGCTCTAACGCGGTGGTACACGGTACCGGCGAAGGGGGATAACACTCGGGAAAGTATCCCATGCGTTTTGTGTTTTCGGTCAGATGAATCGGAGGGGGAAAGTTGCAGGTTCAGTATGCTAGGGACGTGTGGCGGATGAACGGGCCGCGTATTCGGATTCGTCTCGTCGTTCTGAGCGATTTTCATATATAAAACATTTTCATCCGAGTTACAGATTATTTTATATGAATTTCTAAAGTTTAAAGTATTTTTTTGGAATTATTATTAATAAGAAAAGGGGCTTATTGTGTCAGCATGACGTCATGCTGATGTCAGCAAGGTCAACAGTCAACTTTGACTATTGACTGGTCAAAGGGGGCAGTGGGGCCCAGGTGTCATGGACACATTAGCTAATTAAATAAAGTTTCAACTAAACCAGAGATTAAGCTAATTAATCTTAGATAATTAAGTTAATTAACTGATTGTTTAAATAATTAACTAATTAATATTTTTTTAAAGGTGCGGGGCCCCCTGGCAGTGGCACAGGGCCAGCCGGGGCGGGTTAAAGGGCGCGGGCGCCCGTAAGGCCGAAGCCCGCCCGGGGCGGGGCGAGGCAGTCGGGCGCGGGACGGCCGGCGGCCATGGCCGGAGGAGGGGGGCCGCGGTGGGCGGCCCGCCGCGCTAGCCGCGTCGGGCGGCGACGCGACGTGCCC